>OU342830.1:2371174-2971174 GCA_910591585.2 Nysson spinosus
TTCAGGCGATAGTTTCGCACTTTTTCCAGATTTCACTATTTCCGAAACGAGAAATCGTATTTTCCGTGTAAATTGACGTGAAAATTCGAATGGCATCGAGAATTTCATCGAAAAGAATTTTGGAAGGGCATGGTTTCGACGGAAAGGTAAGTTTTCTCTCTGAAATCGACAGATTTCGCATTTCAGGCGATAGTTTCGCACTTTTTCCAGATTTCACTATTTCCGAAACGAGAAATCGTATTTTCCGTGTAAATTGACGTGAAAATTCGAATGGCATCGAGAATTTCATCGAAAAGAATTTTGGAAGGGCATGGTTTCGACGGAAAGGTAAGTTTTCTCTCTGAAATCGACAGATTTCGCATTTCAGGCGATAGTTTCGCACTTTTTCCAGATTTCACTATTTCCGAAACGAGAAATCGTATTTTCCGTGTAAATTGACGTGAAAATTCGAATGGCATCGAGAATTTCATCGAAAAGAATTTTGGAAGGCCATGGTTTCGACGAAAAGGTAAGTTTTCTCTCTGAAATCGACAGATATCGCATTTTAGGCGATAGTTTCGCACTTTTTCCAGATTTCCCTATTTCCGAAACGAGAAATCGTATTTTCTGTACAAATTGACGTGAAAATTCGAATAGCATCGAGAATTTCATCGAAAAGAATTTTGGACGGGCATGGTTTCGACGGAAAGGTAAGTTTTCTCTCTGAAATCGACAGATTTCGCATTTCAGGCGATAGTTTCGCACTTTTTCCAGATTTCACTATTTCCGAAACGAGAAATCGTATTTTCCGTGTAAATTGACGTGAAAATTCGAATGGCATCGAGAATTTCATCGAAAAGAATTTTGGAAGGGCATGGTTTCGACGGAAAGGTAAGTTTTCTCTCTGAAATCGACAGATTTCGCATTTCAGGCGATAGTTTCGCACTTTTTCCAGATTTCACTATTTCCGAAACGAGAAAATCGTATTTTCCGTGTAAATTGACGTGAAAATTCGAATGGCATCGAGAATTTCATCGAAAAGAATTTTGGAAGGGCATGGTTTCGACGGAAAGGTAAGTTTTCTCTCTGAAATCGACAGATTTCGCATTTCAGGCGATAGTTTCGCACTTTTTCCAGATTTCACTATTTCCGAAACGAGAAATCGTATTTCCGTGTAAATTGACGTGAAAATTCGAATGGCATCGAGAATTTCATCGAAAAGAATTTTGGAAGGCCATGGTTTCGACGAAAAGGTAAGTTTTCTCTCTGAAATCGACAGATATCGCATTTTAGGCGATAGTTTCGCACTTTTTCCAGATTTCCCTATTTCCGAAACGAGAAATCGTATTTTCTGTACAAATTGACGTGAAAATTCGAATAGCATCGAGAATTTCATCGAAAAGAATTTTGGACGGGCATGGTTTCGACGGAAAGGTAAGTTTTCTCTCTGAAATCGACAGATTTCGCATTTCAGGCGATAGTTTCGCACTTTTTCCAGATTTCACTATTTCCGAAACGAGAAATCGTATTTTCCGTGTAAATTGACGTGAAAATTCGAATGGCATCGAGAATTTCATCGAAAAGAATTTTGGAAGGGCATGGTTTCGACGGAAAGGTAAGTTTTCTCCCTGAAATCGACAGATTTCGCATTTCAGGCGATAGTTTCGCACTTTTTCCAGATTTCACTATTTCCGAAACGAGAAATCGTATTTTCCGTGTAAATTGACGTGAAAATTCGAATGGCATCGAGAATTTCATCGAAAAGAATTTTGGAAGGGCATGGTTTCGACGAAAAGGTAAGTTTTCTCTCTGAAATCGACAGATTTCGCAGTTTAGGCGATAGTTTCGCACTTTATCCAGATTTCCCTATTTCCGAAACAAGAAATCGTATTTTCTGTACAAATTGACGTGAAAATTCGAATAGCATCGAGAATTTCATCGAAAAGAATTTTGGAAGGCCATGGTTTCGACGAAAAGGTAAGTTTTCTCTCTGAAATCGACAGATATCGCGTTTTAGGCGATAGTTTCGCACTTTTTCCAGATTTCCCTATTTCCGAAACGAGAAATCGTATTTTCTGTACAAATTGACGTGAAAATTCGAATAGCATCGAGAATTTCATCGAAAAGAATTTTGGACGGGCATGGTTTCGACGGAAAGGTAAGTTTTCTCTCTGAAATCGACAGATTTCGCATTTCAGGCGATAGTTTCGCACTTTTTCCAGATTTCACTATTTCCGAAACGAGAAATCGTATTTTCCGTGTAAATTGACGTGAAAATTCGAATGGCATCGAGAATTTCATCGAAAAGAATTTTGGAAGGGCATGGTTTCGACGGAAAGGTAAGTTTTCTCTCTGAAATCGACAGATATCGCGTTTTAGGCGATAGTTTCGCACTTTTTCCAGATTTCCCTATTTCCGAAACGAGAAATCGTATTTTCTGTACAAATTGACGTGAAAATTCGAATAGCATCGAGAATTTCATCGAAAAGAATTTTGGACGGGCATGGTTTCGACGGAAAGGTAAGTTTTCTCTCTGAAATCGACAGATTTCGCATTTCAGGCGATAGTTTCGCACTTTTTCCAGATTTCACTATTTCCGAAACGAGAAATCGTATTTTCCGTGTAAATTGACGTGAAAATTCGAATGGCATCGAGAATTTCATCGAAAAGAATTTTGGAAGGGCATGGTTTCGACGGAAAGGTAAGTTTTCTCTCTGAAATCGACAGATTTCGCATTTCAGGCGATAGTTTCGCACTTTTTCCAGATTTCACTATTTCCGAAACGAGAAATCGTATTTTCTCTACAAATTGACGTGAAAATTCGAATAGCATCGAGAATTTCATCGAAAAGAATTTTGGAAGGCCATGGTTTCGACGAAAAGGTAAGTTTTCTCTCTGAAATCGACAGATTTCGCAGTTTAGGCGATAGTTTCGCACTTTATCCAGATTTCCCTATTTCCGAAACGAGAAATCGTATTTTCTGTACAAATTGACGTGAAAATTCGAATAGCATCGAGAATTTCATCGAAAAGAATTTTGGAAGGCCATGGTTTCGACGAAAAGGTAAGTTTTCTCTCTGAAATCGACAGATATCGCGTTTTAGGCGATAGTTTCGCACTTTTTCCAGATTTCCCTATTTCCGAAACGAGAAATCGTATTTTCTGTACAAATTGACGTGAAAATTCGAATAGCATCGAGAATTTCATCGAAAAGAATTTTGGACGGGCATGGTTTCGACGGAAAGGTAAGTTTTCTCTCTGAAATCGACAGATTTCGCATTTCAGGCGATAGTTTCGCACTTTTTCCAGATTTCACTATTTCCGAAACGAGAAATCGTATTTTCCGTGTAAATTGACGTGAAAATTCGAATGGCATCGAGAATTTCATCGAAAAGAATTTTGGAAGGGCATGGTTTCGACGGAAAGGTAAGTTTTCTCTCTGAAATCGACAGATTTCTCATTTCAGGCGATAGTTTCGCACTTTTTCCAGATTTCACTATTTCCGAAACGAGAAATCGTATTTTCCGTGTAAATTGACGTGAAAATTCGAATGGCATCGAGAATTTCATCGAAAAGAATTTTGGAAGGGCATGGTTTCGACGGAAAGGTAAGTTTTCTCTCTGAAATCGACAGATTTCGCATTTCAGGCGATAGTTTCGCACTTTTTCCAGATTTCACTATTTCCGAAACGAGAAATCGTATTTTCCGTGTAAATTGACGTGAAAATTCGAATGGCATCGAGAATTTCATCGAAAAGAATTTTGGAAGGGCATGGTTTCGACGGAAAGGTAAGTTTTCTCTCTGAAATCGACAGATTTCGCATTTCAGGCGATAGTTTCGCACTTTTTCCAGATTCCACTATTTCCGAAACGAGAAATCGTATTTTCCGTGTAAATTGACGTGAAAATTCGAATGGCATCGAGAATTTCATCGAAAAGAATTTTGGAAGGGCATGGTTTCGACGGAAAGGTAAGTTTTCTCTTTGAAATCGACAGATTTCACATTTCAGGCGATAGTTTCGCACTTTTTCCAGATTTCACTATTTCCGAAACGAGAAATCGTATTTTCTCTACAAATTGACGTGAAAATTCGAATAGCATCGAGAATTTCATCGAAAAGAATTTTGGAAGGCCATGGTTTCGACGAAAAGGTAAGTTTTCTCTCTGAAATCGACAGATTTCGCAGTTTAGGCGATAGTTTCGCACTTTATCCAGATTTCCCTATTTCCGAAACGAGAAATCGTATTTTCTGTACAAATTGACGTGAAAATTCGAATAGCATCGAGAATTTCATCGAAAAGAATTTTGGAAGGCCATGGTTTCGACGAAAAGGTAAGTTTTCTCTCTGAAATCGACAGATATCGCGTTTTTGGCGATAGTTTCGCACTTTTTCCAGATTTCCCTATTTCCGAAACGAGAAATCGTATTTTCTGTACAAATTGACGTGAAAATTCGAATAGCATCGAGAATTTCATCGAAAAGAATTTTGGACGGGCATGGTTTCGACGGAAAGGTAAGTTTTCTCTCTGAAATCGACAGATATCGCGTTTTAGGCGATAGTTTCGCACTTTTTCCAGATTTCCCTATTTCCGAAACGAGAAATCGTATTTTCTGTACAAATTGACGTGAAAATTCGAATAGCATCGAGAATTTCATCGAAAAGAATTTTGGACGGGCATGGTTTCGACGGAAAGGTAAGTTTTCTCTCTGAAATCGACAGATTTCGCATTTCAGGCGATAGTTTCGCACTTTTTCCAGATTTCACTATTTCCGAAACGAGAAATCGTATTTTCCGTGTAAATTGACGTGAAAATTCGAATGGCATCGAGAATTTCATCGAAAAGAATTTTGGAAGGGCATGGTTTCGACGGAAAGGTAAGTTTTCTCTCTGAAATCGACAGATTTCGCATTTCAGGCGATAGTTTCGCACTTTTTCCAGATTTCACTATTTCCGTGTTACATACGCGTCTTTCTCTATGAGAATTTCTTAAATTCTCGGAGTAACACCGGAAAGTCGGCCGACAGTGCAAATAGAAAGCTGACAACCTGTCTTGGGCTTCCAACAATACCCCCGAAAAACAATACGTCGTTACCGGGCCCAGGGCGAGGCACCTAGGCGTTTCGCGCCCGGGGTTCGGTAGCGACGCCGCTAGCTCCACCTTTTTTCCACCTTCCGGTAAACCACGTTTTTTCTTGGTATAAATAGAGCAGCCCTTTAGGGCCCAATCGTAGTCAAGTTCAAACAGCTTAAGGGGAATTGTTGAAGCCTGGGACAAGTTACCCATAACATCAAAGTCAGTTTCTAGTATCAACCGTACACCGAAACCGCAAGGTAACACTCAACATCATTTGTAAAGGCCATATTGGAACGGCAGTTTGACTGCATAGAATCGCTTTTAAAGTTTTTGAAGAAACGGTATGCACCGGGAAGAGACCTCGTTTATTTTCAAACGGATATAGCAAGACTGAAGATTCGTGATGGGGAATCGCTTTCAAGGTATATGGATAGGACCACGCAACTGTTACACTCTGCTCGTACAGCAGCCAGGGACAGGTATCAGAACAACAGTGAAGAGATTGTGAAGCAAATTAACGAAGACATCCTCGTGAATTTCCTGGAGGGACTCCCAGATCATATCGCATGGAGGGTAGAGTCCAGGAATAGGGAAATTAAAACCTTGGAGGATGCATTCGACGCCGTTCTAAGGATCGACCGTCGTTTAAGGAACAGGCGTGAGGCCTATGAAAGTAGATCGCCCGACCGACGCTCAAGGCGTGACCATGGGGATTACGGTAGGCCGGAACGCACAAGAGGAGATAAGTATGTCTCCTATCAATCGTCTCCCAGTCCGGTAGGGTATCAGCGTCGCAACGCTTACTGGAGGTCCGAATCTGAAGATGAGTCTCCCGAGAGAAGACAACGAGCATTTGCCATGACTCTTCGGCGTCGGGATCCATCCAGAATTCCATCTCCAGGAACAAATACCCAAGCGTCGGATAACCGAACGCTGAACGGACGGAGAGGCTGGAAAGAGCCTTCGAACATATATTGTTGGAACTGCGGGACGAAGGGGCACGGCAAGAAGGATTGCCCAGAAGAACCCAGGACTTCGCACGCAGAGATTATGAAGGCAAATTCTTTGAACTTCAACCGCAAAAGGCAAGACAGGTATGTCTCGCACTCATCTTCTCCTAGCCCGGTCAGATATTGGGGTCACGACGACCATTGGATATCGGAGTCAGAGGAAGAATCTCCAGAAAGAAGACCTCGAGCTGCCACTAGGACCCGGCAACCAGGAGAGATGTCAAGACTTCCATCGGATATGCTTTATGATCAACAAGATCATGCAAAATTGGATTATTGGGAGCAGGAGGATTATAATTCGTACCACACTTCACCGAGCGCTCCGAGGTACAAGAAGAATAAACCTAGGAATCGACATGATTCTGAGAGTGAATCAGACTCGGAAATTGAAGAACACGGACGGAAAGCATTGGCTATGCCTATGTGGATAAACCACACCACGCGCAGCTCATCACCTCTCTCTACTAAATCTGAACCCGAAGATTCCGATGGACGTAATTTTTCTGATTACGAGAACGAGGAACTCGCAGTCAGCAAGCTTGAAAAATTTTTCGACTTGAGCCAGTCAAGCACCACGAGTAACGTGGAACGAATAGTAACGGATCTATTACAAGGTTTCGAGAATCCAGTCGCGATTAAGGACACCCAGGACGACTTGGAGGATTCGGAATTTGGAGGATTTGACTTCCTCGAATCTACCGTGCAAACTGATAATGAATCGGAAATATCAGTACCAATGCACATGTCCATGTACGCAAATCAGAGCCCGTTTTCGGAACTGTATGAAGAAGCGTACGAAGATGATACAGCGGAAATGATCCCATCATGGCTGGGATTTTTAGAAGTACCAGATGACCGACAAGCCTGTGAATTTTCGAACGTCCTTGATTTCGAAGCCGATTGCGGTACTTCTACCACCGTAACTTCCATTACAGGAGAACATCCAGAAGAAACGGAAGATATGTCATCATTGTTTATCTTCACGGATTCAGTAGACAAACCATGGCAAGAACCTTTAGTCTCTGCAGCTTCGATTCACCCAGAGCCTATGAATTTCCAGTTTATGCCTTTGGAGAGGGTACCTGCAGAGCCGCTAGCAGCGGAGGAACCAAAACAATTGGGAATTATGCCGTCACTACCTGGGACTCATTATCATCAGAAGACGTACCGATCAGCCGACGACACCGAAAGCAGGTCACAAAATATGCCACCTGCAGGCCACCTGAAGTCATTTACATCCCCAATGGATGAAGGAGACAACAGGAAGCGCAAACAACAGGAACCTACTGTTTTTCCCTCTCAAGGGTCAAAGAGTCGGAAACTAGCCCACTTTATGCAGTCAAACGAGATCGAAGAAGCTAACGCAGATGTATTGCATAACTTGAAGCTTCCCTTCAAATATTATCACCGAGTTGAAGAGGTAAACCTTGGGGCATCCGACGATTCAAATACAAATTTAAATAGGGAAGCTCGTACATTCGACCGAGTATATTATGAAATATCGGACATCACCTAAACTGCATTCCTGCCAAACCCTGGCAACTCGGATTTAGTTATTATATTTTTAAATCTCTGTTATCTACTTTGGTTGTTTAACATTTTTTTCTTTGTAAGTTTCGATTGTTATTAGACATATAGTTTAGAAACCGACAATATTTTGTGGTGACATTGCCAAGGACGACTTGGATCAATCCAAATATATTATCAAAACCAGCTCTCAAGGATGGTGCACACATGTAAAATTTTGGGCAGTACGGCCAACCATCATTTGGAGTCACCAAATAGACTACATCCAACCGTTCTAAAATAAGTACACTAACGCTCAGACAATAGTTTTAAGCACACCCATTAATCAAAACAACACCCGGTTTAGATTTTTCACATATAAAAAAAATTATCTGCACGGTCGAGCGACTTCCCGGTGTCTAAGATGAAAGCATCGTAGCGATACGATGTTTCATTGTAAGGGGGGAGATGTTACATACGCGTCTTTCTCTATGAGAATTTCTTAAATTCTCGGAGTAACACCGGAAAGTCGGCCGACAGTGCAAATAGAAAGCTGACAACCTGTCTTGGGCTTCCAACAATACCCCCGAAAAACAATACGTCGTTACCGGGCCCAGGGCGAGGCACCTAGGCGTTTCGCGCCCGGGGTTCGGTAGCGACGCCGCTAGCTCCACCTTTTTTCCACCTTCCGGTAAACCACGTTTTTTCTTGGTATAAATAGAGCAGCCCTTTAGGGCCCAATCGTAGTCAAGTTCAAACAGCTTAAGGGGAATTGCTGAAGCCTGGGACAAGTTACCCATAACATCAAAGTCAGTTTCTAGTGTAACGTCCTGGGCGTTTTGGTAATCAATCAAAGTCGATATTTCAATTGATAACGAAAAATTTGCATAAACACAAATTTCAAAAGGAGTTTTTATTCTTTCAAAATATTTTTTTCAAGCATGTAGCCTAAAGGATCATAAATATCGATAGCATAGGTATATCCAATAAATTTAGCAGGTAATATGTAATATATAACAATATATTACATATAACAACATATAACAATATAATATGTAACGGTATACTACATATATAACAATGTAAATGGAATCATTTGCAAACTGATGAGCAGAATTAACTATAGACCCTTCAAGTACACCAATTCTTGAATCTTTCACGAAGATCAACAAAAACACTGTTCTTGAAGAGTCAGAATTAATATAATCAGTAAATAGCCTACGTAACCAAACATGGGAATAAACCAAGAAAGATATAAGCTTTGCAAATGGTATCATTATAAAGAATGCGAAGTGGCAAGTCGTCCCACGGTGTACCCCGTCGATGAATCTGTAAGGGTCACGTACGACGATAAGTCACGTACCGCGACTACGGAATGTGGCCTGATCGGATATCCCACAGTGGACTTCGAAAAAGTCACGTACAGTGATAAATCACGTATGGCGATATGTCACGTACGATGATAATAGCTCGCGCGGTCTTCCCAGCTGACCCTGCAAAAATAAGTCACGTACGAGATAACAGCTCGCGCGGTCTTCCCAGCTGACGCTGCAAAAATAAGGCACGTACGCTCGGAGTACCGAGGCCGATCTCACACATTCCGCTGACGCTGCAACGATAAGATAAGCGGCCGCGCTTCGGATTCTCGGAACGGAGAGCGCCCGGCGTGCGACCGCTGAGTTAGCAATTAAGATACGCCTATAACTAGGCGGGAGTAGGAGCCAACAGGCAGTTGTATCAGCTACGTCGACCAGTGCACTTCGGATGTTAACGCGTGACAAGTGACAGTGAATCCGTACATAGGAGTCTGCCGCTAACGACAACTTCGATCAACAGTTAATGTAAGTCTTAATTAAAACTGGTCAGCGCTTAGGAAGCTGAAGTGTTAATTGAAGCAAATCCGGATCGGAAGTTTCGTGTCTGCGGGTCGCTCCGCTCCGTTTCATAAACCGTTGTCCTCCGAATTGACAGGCCGAGGTCGTGTTAGTTAGAGGGTCAATTTAATCCGTAATAATAACTGTCCAACGTCATTTAGTCGTTGATTTAAATCCGGAGAAGCACTGTGTCGTTCGGAACTGTTCACTCCGTCTCTTTGACGTAAAACCTTTGTATTCATTTATTGAGAAACTATTACTCTGTTTTATTACTCTGTTTATTGATTGTACACGATTTGCATTTATATTCTAATAATTAATTACCTTTCATATTATTACTGAACTCTAACATTGCATTCATCTCCTGATTATCTTTTATTGTACCTTGTATCCGCAATCTCGATTCTAATTATCAAATTCGTGTAACGCATATTAGTCTAGAAATTAACGAGGTGCATTCTTGTTTTTATTAGAACCTGGTAGAATCTGCGCAACGAAAGCGCCTACAAGAGGTTGTTTTCACGCTCGTAAAGAAGCGCCCCTTTCGAGGCAGACTTCTATAAAATAGAGAAGCGCCCCTTTCGAGGCAGACTTCTACAAAATAGAGAAGCGCCCCTTACAACGAGGCTGACTTCTATAAAATAGAGAAGCGCCCCTTTCGAGGCAGACTTCTGCAATTTGGAGAAGCGCCCCTTATAACGAGGCAGACTTCCACGATTTAAAGAGCGCCTTTGCGACTGGGACGTTCACCCTTCTTCAAGGAAAGACTTCTTCGCGAGAGCCTACTGCGGCTTATTAGAATCTAACCTGAAGAGAGGAAATACGAATTACCAAAAATGCACTTCTTTAATTTAGATACCCAATGGTAAGAGATCAAGACGATATTTACTTACCTTTTAAATCTATTTGCTTAACCTAAAATCTAATTTAGGAAACATACATACACATATCTCACTTAACCTTAAATCTAAACCGGATAAATTATACTTATTACTTCATTAACATAATATTTACCTACCTTACCTTCCGTTAACCTCTACAGTTATTTTGGAACTCATCTTATTTAATTCTAAATAAATCTTCCTTTGCGGAGATAAATAGTTCCGACCCTTACGCGATCAAGGTATTCCCGAGCGTCTAGTTCGTGTAGGCGAGCAAGCTCAAAATACCCAACCATATATGCACGTACCTTTCAACGTGAGGTTAATACCCGAGGGCAGTTAACTTTCCGGGAAGTTACGTTTCGCCGTTTCCTTGCGAGTCCGAACCCTCCAGGCCAGGACGTAACACTAGTATCAACCGTACACCGAAACCGCAAGGTAACACTCAACATCATTTGTAAAGGCCAGGTCTTTAAACATTCAGAAACCGTGAGAATATATTTAGATATTTTTATATAACCCTTGTAGTCAATAACTCTGACCTACCCTCTAATACTAGAATCATCGTTTGAGCACGATCCCGTGAGTTCACTCCAGCCGCTCGGAGTGTACAATCAAATAATAAGTTAACGAGCTGCGACTCAGACGGTACTCGCTTAGATAAAGTCAGTGGTGGTTACCAAGTAGATCCACCTTTACTGACGCGAATCTTAGGATTCGTTATTAACAGGAGAAGGCAGAGGGGTCACAACGCCGAAAACCCTCTCCTGGGTATATTCATTCGTAAGCGAGGATTATCTGAGTTCGCGAGCACCTGCTTCTGGCTACTTCTCTCTACCAGTCAGTGGTGGTTACCAAGTAGATCCACCTTTACTGACGCGAATCTTCGGATTCGTTATTAACGGGAGAAGGCAGAGGGGTCACAACGCCGAAACCCCTCTCCCGGGTATATTAATTCGAGAGACGCCACAAGCAGGGTACTGAATTTCTACGTCGGTCCACGCACGCCGCGCCCCGGCTCGTAACATCCGAAACAAGAAATCGTATTTTCCGTGTAAATTGACGTGAAAATTCGAATGGCATCGAGAATTTCATCGAAAAGAATTTTGGAAGGGCATGGTTTCAACGGAAAGGTAAGTTTTCTCTCTGAAATCGACAGATTTCGCATTTCAGGCGATAGTTTCGCACTTTTTCCAGATTTCACTATTTCCGAAACGAGAAATCGTATTTTCCGTGTAAATTGACGTGAAAATTCGAATGGCATCGAGAATTTCATCGAAAAGAATTTTGGAAGGGCATGGTTTCGACGGAAAGGTAAGTTTTCTCTCTGAAATCGACAGATTTCGCATTTCAGGCGATAGTTTCGCACTTTTTCCAGATTTCACTATTTCCGAAACGAGAAATCGTATTTTCCGTGTAAATTGACGTGAAAATTCGAATGGCATCGAGAATTTCATCGAAAAGAATTTTGGAAGGGCATGGTTTCGACGGAAAGGTAAGTTTTCTCTCTGAAATCGACAGATTTCACATTTCAGGCGATAGTTTCGCACTTTTTCCAGATTTCACTATTTCCGTAACGAGAAATCGTATTTTCTCTACAAATTGACGTGAAAATTCGAATAGCATCGAGAATTTCATCGAAAAGAATTTTGGAAGGCCATGGTTTCGACGAAAAGGTAAGTTTTCTCTCTGAAATCGACAGATTTCGCAGTTTAGGCGATAGTTTCGCACTTTATCCAGATTTCCCTATTTCCGAAACGAGAAATCGTATTTTCTGTACAAATTGACGTGAAAATTCGAATAGCATCGAGAATTTCATCGAAAAGAATTTTGGACGGGCATGGTTTCGACGGAAAGGTAAGTTTTCTCTCTGAAATCGACAGATTTCGCATTTCAGGCGATAGTTTCGCACTTTTTCCAGATTTCACTATTTCCGAAACGAGAAATCGTATTTTCCGTGTAAATTGACGTGAAAATTCGAATGGCATCGAGAATTTCATCGAAAAGAATTTTAGAAGGGCATGGTTTCGACGGAAAGGTAAGTTTTCTCTCTGAAATCGACAGATTTCGCATTTCAGGCGATAGTTTCGCACTTTTTCCAGATTTCACTATTTCCGAAACGAGAAATCGTATTTTTTGTACAAATTGACGTGAAAATTCGAATAGCATCGAGAATTTCATCGAAAAGAATTTTGGACGGGCATGGTTTCGACGGAAAGGTAAGTTTTCTCTCTGAAATCGACAGATATCGCGTTTTAGGCGATAGTTTCGCACTTTTTCCAGATTTCCCTATTTCCGAAACGAGAAATCGTATTTTCTGTACAAATTGACGTGAAAATTCGAATGGCATCGAGAATTTCATCGAAAAGAATTTTGGAAGGGCATGGTTTCGACGGAAAGGTAAGTTTTCTCTCTGAAATCGACAGATTTCGCATTTCAGGCGATAGTTTCGCACTTTTTCCAGATTTCACTATTTCCGAAACGAGAAATCGTATTTTCCGTGTAAATTGACGTGAAAATTCGAATGGCATCGAGAATTTCATCGAAAAGAATTTTGGAGGGGCATGGTTTCGACGGAAAGGTAAGTTTTCTCTCTGAAATCGACAGATTTCACATTTCAGGCGATAGTTTCGCACTTTTTCCAGATTTCACTATTTCCGAAACGAGAAATCGTATTTTCTCTACAAATTGATGTGAAAATTCGAATAGCATCGAGAATTTCATCGAAAAGAATTTTGGAAGGCCATGGTTTCGACGAAAAGGTAAGTTTTCTCTCTGAAATCGACAGATTTCGCAGTTTAGGCGATAGTTTCGCACTTTATCCAGATTTCCCTATTTCCGAAACGAGAAATCGTATTTTCTGTACAAATTGACGTGAAAATTCGAATAGCATCGAGAATTTCATCGAAAAGAATTTTGGAAGGCCATGGTTTCGACGAAAAGGTAAGTTTTCTCTCTGAAATCGACAGATTTCGCAGTTTAGGCGATAGTTTCGCACTTTTTCCAGATTTCCCTATTTCCGAAACGAGAAATCGTATTTTCTGTACAAATTGACGTGAAAATTCGAATAGCATCGAGAATTTCATCGAAAAGAATTTTGGAAGGCCATGGTTTCGACGAAAAGGTAAGTTTTCTCTCTGAAATCGACAGATATCGCATTTTAGGCGATAGTTTCGCACTTTTTCCAGATTTCCCTATTTCCGAAACGAGAAATCGTATTTTCTGTACAAATTGACGTGAAAATTCGAATAGCATCGAGAATTTCATCGAAAAGAATTTTGGACGGGCATGGTTTCGACGAAAAGGTAAGTTTTCTCTCTGAAATCGACAGATTTCACATTTCAGGCGATAGTTTCGCACTTTTTCCAGATTTTACTATTTCCGAAACGAGAAATCGTATTTTCTCTACAAATTGACGTGAAAATTCGAATAGCATCGAGAATTTCATCGAAAAGAATTTTGGAAGGCCATGGTTTCGACGAAAAGGTAAGTTTTCTCTCTGAAATCGACAGATTTCGCAGTTTAGGCGATAGTTTCGCACTTTATCCAGATTTCCCTATTTCCGAAACGAGAAATCGTATTTTCTGTACAAATTGACGTGAAAATTCGAATAGCATCGAGAATTTCATCGAAAAGAATTTTGGAAGGCCATGGTTTCGACGAAAAGGTAAGTTTTCTCTCTGAAATCGACAGATTTCGCAGTTTAGGCGATAGTTTCGCACTTTATCCAGATTTCCCTATTTCCGAAACGAGATATCGTATTTTCTGTACAAATTGACGTGAAAATTCGAATAGCATCGAGAATTTCATCGAAAAGAATTTTGGAAGGCCATGGTTTCGACGAAAAGGTAAGTTTTCTCTCTGAAATCGACAGATTTCGCAGTTTAGGCGATAGTTTCGCACTTTTTCCAGATTTCACTATTTCCGAAACGAGAAATCGTATTTTCTGTACAAATTGACGTGAAAATTCGAATAGCATCGAGAATTTCATCGAAAAGAATTTTGGAAGGCCATGGTTTCGACGAAAAGGTAAGTTTTCTCTCTGAAATCGACAGATATCGCGTTTTAGGCGATAGTTTCGCACTTTTTCCAGATTTCCCTATTTCCGAAACGAGAAATCGTATTTTCTGTACAAATTGACGTGAAAATTCGAATAGCATCGAGAATTTCATCGAAAAGAATTTTGGACGGGCATGGTTTCGACGAAAAGGTAAGTTTTCTCTCTGAAATCGACAGATTTCGCAGTTTAGGCGATAGTTTCGCACTTTATCCAGATTTCCCTATTTCCGAAACGAGAAATCGTATTTTCTGTACAAATTGACGTGAAAATTCGAATAGCATCGAGAATTTCATCGAAAAGAATTTTGGAAGGCCATGGTTTCGACGAAAAGGTAAGTTTTCTCTCTGAAATCGACAGATTTCGCATTTTAGGCGATAGTTTCGCACTTTTTCCAGATTTCCCTATTTCCGAAACGAGAAATCGTATTTTCTGTACAAATTGACGTGAAAATTCGAATAGCATCGAGAATTTCATCGAAAAGAATTTTGGACGGGCATGGTTTCGACGGAAAGGTAAGTTTTCTCTCTGAAATCGACAGATTTCGCATTTCAGGCGATAGTTTCGCACTTTTTCCAGATTTCACTATTTCCGAAACGAGAAATCGTATTTTCCGTGTAAATTGACGTGAAAATTCGAATGGCATCGAGAATTTCATCGAAAAGAATTTTGGAAGGGCATGGTTTCGACGGAAAGGTAAGTTTTCTCTCTGAAATCGACAGATTTCGCATTTCAGGCGATAGTTTCGCACTTTTTCCAGATTTCACTATTTCCGAAACGAGAAATCGTATTTTCCGTGTAAATTGACGTGAAAATTCGAATGGCATCGAGAATTTCATCGAAAAGAATTTTGGAAGGGCATGGTTTCGACGGAAAGGTAAGTTTTCTCTCTGAAATCGACAGATTTCGCATTTCAGGCGATAGTTTCGCACTTTTTCCAGATTTCACTATTTCCGAAACGAGAAACCGTATTTTCCGTGTAAATTGACGTGAAAATTCGAATGGCATCGACAATTTCATCAAACAGAATGTGGAAGGCCATAGTTTCGACGAAAAGATAAGTTTTCTCTCGGTATTCGACAGATTTCGCAGTTTAGGCGATAGTCTACCCTTTTTTCCCGATTTCACTATTTCCGAAACGGGAAATCGTATTTTCTGTATAAAGAAACGTGAAAATTCGATGAGCATCGAGAATTTCATCAAACAGAATGTGGAAGGCCATAGTTTCGACGAAAAGGTAAGTTTTCTCTCGGTATTCGACAGATTTCGCAGTTTAGGCGATAGTCTACCCTTTTTTCCCGATTTCACTATTTCCGAAACGGGAAATCGTATTTTCTGTATAAAGAAACGTGAAAATTCGATGAGCATCGAGAATTTCATCAAACAGAATGTGGAAGGCCATAGTTTCGACGAAAAGGTAAGTTTTCTCTCGGTATTCGACAGATTTCGCAGTTTAGGCGATATTCTACCCTTTTTTCCAGATTTCACTATTTCCAAAACGGGAAATCGAATTTTCTGTATAAATAAACGTGAAAATTCGAATAGCATCGAGAACTTCATCAAACAGAATGTGGAAGGCCATAGTTTCGACGAAAAGGTAAGTTTTCTCTCGGTATTCGACAGATTTCGCAGTTTAGGCGATAGTTTCCCCTTTTTTCCAGATTTCACTATTTCCGAAACGGGAAATCGTATTTTCTGTATAAATAAACGTGAAAATTCGACTAGCATCGACAATTTCATCAAACAGAATGTGGAAGGCCATAGTTTCGACGAAAAGGTAAGTTTTCTCTCGGTATTCGACAGATTTCGTAGTTTAGGCGATAGTTTACCCTTTTTTCCCGATTTCACTATTTCTGAAACGGGAAATCGTATTTTCTGTATAAAGAAACGTGAAAATTCAATCAGCATCGAGAATTTCATCAAATAGAATGTGGAAGGCCATAGTTTCAACGAAAAGGTAAGGTTTCTCTCGGTATTCGACAGATTTCGCAGTTTAGGCGATAGTTTACCCTTTTTTCCCGATTTCACTATTTCCGAAAAGGAAAATCGTATTCTCTGTATAAAGAAACTTGAAAATTCGATTAGCATCGATAGTTTCATCAAACAGAATGTGGAAGGTCATAGTTTCAACGAAAAGGTAAGGTTTCTCTCGGTATTCGACAGATTTCGCGGTTTAGGCGATAGTTTACCCTTTTTTCCAGATTTCACTATTTCCGAAACCGGAAATCGTATTTTCTGTATAAATAAACGTGAAAATTCGATTAGCATCGAGAATTTCATCAAACAGAATGTGGAAGGCCACAGTTTCAAGGAAAAGGTAAGGTTTCTCTCGGTATTCGACAGATTTCGCAGTTTAGGTGATAGTTTACCCTTTTTTCCCGATTTCACTATTTCCGAAACGGGAAATCGTATTTTCTGTATAAAGAAACGTGAAAACTCGATTAACATAGAGAATTTCATCACTCCCAATGTAGAACGCCATAGTTTCAACGAAAGGTAAGGTTTCTCTCGGTATTCGACAGATTTCGTAGTTTAGGCGATAGTTTACCCTTTTTTCCCGATTTCACTATTTCTGAAACGGGAAATCGTATTTTCTGTATAAAGAAACGTGAAAATTCGATTAGCATAGAGAATTTCGTCAAACCCAATGTAGAACGCCATAGTTTCAACGAAAAGGTAAGGTTTCTCTCGGTATTCGACAGATTTCGTAGTTTAGGCGATAGTTTACCCTTTTTTCCCGATTTCACTATTTCTGAAACGGGAAATCGTATTTCATGTATTCGGGAAACGTGAAACCAAGCTTCGCACTAGAAATTTCATTTCGCAGAATGTCGGACACTTAGTTTCATCGAACGGGTACGGTTTCGAGTGGTAACGCGAAAGGTTTCCTATTTTACGCGATCGTTTACACGTCTCACGCGATTACGCTTTTTCGGGAACGTGAAATCGTATTTCGTGTATTCGGGAAACGTGAAACCAAATTTTGCACTTGAAGTTTCATTTCGCAGAATGTCGAAGACTTAGTTTCATCGAACGGGTGCGGTTATGAATGGTATCGCGAAAGATTTCCTATTTTACGCGATCGTTTACACGTTTTGTTAGTCGAATGGCTTGCGTAATGAAGCACAAGAGGCTGATACATGTGTGGAAAATGATTAGAACACTGCGTCAACAATACTAAACTATTTATATCAAAAGAGTAGTTATAGAAAAGGGAGCTGCATACGTAATAACGGTTACAGTCGAACACACGAACTTCCTAGTCTATGGACCAAGCATCCCTCTGCCGGGGCATAAGAGAATTACTATACTAACACGTTTCACGCGGTTACGCTCTTTCCAGAACATGAAATCGTATTTCAGGTATTCGGGAAACGTGAAACCAAATTTAGCAACTGAAATCTCATTTCGCAGAATGTCGAACACTCAGTTTCATCAAAGACATTAGTTTTCGAGTGGTATCGCCACAGATTTCGTAGTTTACGAGAACGATTACCCGTTTCACGGGATTTCACTTTCTCAGAAACGTGAAATCGTATTTCATGTATTCGGGAAACGTGAAATCGTATTTCATGTATTCGGGAAACGTGAAACCAGGTTTCGCACTAGAAGTTTCATTTCGCAGAATGTCGAACACTTAGTTTCATCGAACGGGTACGGTTTTGAGTGGTACCGCGAAAGGCTTCCTATTTTACGCGAGTGTTTACACGTTTCACGCGATTCCGCTTTTCGAGAACGTGAAATCGTATTTCAGGTATTCGGGAAACGTGAAACCAAGTTTAGCAACTGAAATCTCATTTCGCAGAATGTCGGGTGGTAGATTTCCACGCAGTAGTAAATAAATCTTGAAACAAATAGATGAAGACATCCTCGAGTATTTTCTGGAAGGTCTCGCAAATTATGTAGCATGGAGAGTTGTTCAGGAATTTTCGAAGTCCGGAATGTTCGACGTAGTCAAAGAGTGTTATGCTTACTTTGGACTCTTTTTCTGGCTTCGCTTCTGGCGTCTTGACTATGGTGCAAAAACTTTAAATACGTCGAACGTTCTGGAAACAAGGTCTTCTCCGCAGCAGTTGAGAATATTCTAGAAGGAGTTGAATTCCCGAATATTCTCGAAGCGTCACGAGCGCGTGAGCTCCCCTCAAGGGGTAGCCCCTCAGTCAAATCATAAATACCGGTGCGACCGGCGCCGGCTTCTCTCTTAGTTCGGGTCTTTGTTCTGGTAATCTATTCTACGCATTCGGGTGTATCGACTTTATAGCTTAACACGTGCGATTACAACTACTTACTGGGTTTATTACTTACGTATAACTTTATACACGTTAAATTACTGGTGTGCTTACCTGTAAATCTGCTTTTGGGCTGCTTTCTCTATCGTGCTTACTGACTTATTGCGTGTAACTAATTAAGTGAGTGTGTGTGCGTATGACTGACTCCGTGTACTCGTGCCTACGGTTAGCTTATTAATAAATAACTATTAAGATACGCGCCTCATACTTTATGGTAACATACAGTCCACTGAACTTCTGACTTTTCCGAACAAGAGTGGAATCCAGATATAGGGGTTTTACGTATGCATACGACTTGGGTAAGATGCTCGGCGACATAGAGGCGTCTAGATGGAATTTTTACTCGACCGCTTATGAGACCTCCGGTGGTTTCAAACGGTCGCTCCCATGGTTCATACTACTCGCGCTTGAATTAATTACAATAACATCCCTCTTAGCCAAGCCTCCCCTGGAAACCCAAAATTCTCCCGTACTTTCCATCTAAACAAACCAGACCCTCCGCCGAGTTGCGGTGCTCCCACCCACTCGCCTCATACTTTCCTCCAATTCTCCCTAAAACTGGGCCTTATAAAAAGGGACCCATTTTCCTGTCGCATCAGTGTAAAACCTACTGTAATCTGAGCAACGTTCTTCTGTCCGAAATAGTCCACGCGTCTTAGGAGTGCGCCGTTTAAATCCGCCGACAAACACCAGGTATTCGAAGTGTAGTGCAGTATAGCAAGATCTAGATCAGGTCGCTACTTATGTAAGCGTTACACTCATACACCAAACATAATTGTAAATGAGCCAACAATAGAGTTTTGTAAGAATAAATTTGTTAAACGTTCAAAAGAACAATACTGCTCATACTTTCTTCTTACTGTCAATCAATCACAGCAACGAGCTCATCTTATATTCACTCCAGCCGCTCGGGGTGACTCAATTCAAAGTTTACGGTTAAAACTTCTCGTTTTATTGTCTATCTCTCTCCCAGTCGGGGTGGTAGTTCTTAGGACCTATCCACATACCGGCGCAATACGGCCTTCCAGTAATAGCAGGCGAAGGCAGTTCTTAGAACCTTTTTTTTCGAGGGGAAATCTTCGGAAGACACCCCGGCCTCCTTTGGGGGAAGACCGGGGTAGTGTCGGATTTCTACCGACTAAAACCCCCCGGTGGTCTTCCTCTGGCGTCTTCAATGGAGTGCCCGAGAACTCCCCGAGCTTCCGGACACTCCCACGTCTCGCCCCCTTGAGGGCCAATCCACCTTTTAGGATGCGGTGCGACCACTACACCGCATACCTCTACCTCAGGGACCACCGTTCCTGGCTGCCTGGGCCCCAACCCACGCAGCCTGGTGCGCATCGCTTTCACGACGCCGGGCAGCGACAGATCACCCCCTACGTTACACCGAAGGACCCGGCGCGCACTTGCTCAAGAGGGACACCTCTCGAGGGTGCGCAGCCGAGCCCGGTTCCTGCCGGCCTCCACCTCTGCCACGCGGCTCTCTGCCGCTCCCGGCGTCTCTTTAAGGGCAGCGGAGATCCTATAGATCTCCGCGGCCTCTTCGGCCTTCAATTCCCACGGGGGTGAGCACCCAAGCAGGGCCGCCGCCCTCTGCGAGACGGTGCGGTACCCCCTGGCGACCCGCACGGCTAAGGACCTTTGTGCACGGGAAAGGAGCTGGCGGTTACGCCTGCTCCCCCCGAGCGACCCCGCCCACACGGTCTCCTAATCGGAGAGTGCGGGCGTAGTCCCTCCCGGAGGCGACCACCAGTGTGTCATCCGCGTAACACACTAGCGCCACCCCCGGGGGGAGCGCATTCCTCAGGACGCGGTCGTACCCCAAGTTCCACAGGGGCGGGCCTAGCACCGACCCCTGGGGTACGCCGCGCCAACTCGGGCGTTCAACCCTTCCGCCCCGTACCGAGTATCCTATATACCTGTCCTGCAGGAAGGACCCGACCATCCTGCGCAAGTAGGGAGGCACCCGGTGGTACACCAGCGCCTCCCTAATTGCTTGCCAGGGGATGGAGTTGAAGGCGTTGACGATATCTAGTGATATCGCCAACACAATTCCACCCCCAGGGGCAGACATCGCCACCCCCGAGAGGGAACGCACACGCTGGATTGCGTCCAACGTTGAGCGCCCCTCCCGGGCGGCGGCCCTACTTGGGTGTTCCCCCCCATGGGAACTCAAGGCGGTGGAGGCCGCGAAGATATATGAAATCTCCGCGGCCCTCAAAGGGACGCCGGGCTCGGCGGAAAGCCGAGCGTCAAAGCTGGAGGCCGGCAGGAGCCGGGCCCGGCTGCACACCTTTGAAAGGTGGCGCAGCCAATTGGAGGAGCCCGGCTCCGGAGAAAGGACGGTGAGGGCCGTCCTGCTGGTCCTCCAGCAGTGGCTGGGGAGGGAGGGAAGGCTCACCTTCCGGTTGACGCAGGTGCCCACAGGGCATGGTTGCTTCGGTGAGTTCCTGAATAGGATCGGAAAGGAGCCCACCCCGCAATGTCATCATTGCGGGGAGGACGTGGACTCGGTGCAACACACCCTGGAGGAGTGTCCCTCCTGGGCTGCAGAGCGCCGAGTCCTTCGTCTAAGCATCGGACTGGACCTCTCGCTGCAAGCCGTCGTCAAGGCGATGGTGAGCAGCGAGAGGTCATGGGGGGCGGTGGCCTCCTTCTGTGAACAGGTAATGTCACGGAAGGAGGCCGCGGAAAGGGCCCGCGAAGCCGCGGACCCTGAAGGAAGAGGGCGAAGGCGAGGACGAAGGTGGGGACGAAGGGCCCCGCCTCCGCCACTTGCCACGGCGGCTATTTAATAGCCGCCGGAGCCACCATGAATGGTGGTTCCGAGGTGGGGGGTGCAGTGTCGTAGGCGCGCTGCATCCCCAAAAATCAAAAATCGGACTGGCCCTTCGAAGGGCCGGGCACTGGGACCCCGAGCAGAGTTCTCTAGAGAGCCTTGGGGTCCCCAAAAGCGCCAGGGCTGGAGTCCACCGAGGGGTTTTAGCCGGTAAGAATCCGGCACTACCGCGAACAAGGGAGACTGGGGTGTCTATGAAGATTTCCCCTCGTGTAACAAAAAATGTTAAAAAAAGGTTTGAGGTGCCACTCAGGATCACCACGGACCAGGGCAA
Organism: Nysson spinosus; assembly: GCA_910591585.2. Lineage (NCBI taxonomy): Eukaryota > Metazoa > Arthropoda > Insecta > Hymenoptera > Crabronidae > Nysson > Nysson spinosus. The sequence goes on from OU342830.1 coordinate 2,392,957, forward strand.
ACAGTTTGAGTCTTATTTGTTTAATACACTCACACAACTCCTAAGAACCACTCACCTTCGCACCACAGCATACCACCCAGAGGCAAATGGCTTAGTTGAGCGACTACACAGGCAACTAAAGGCAGCCATCGTTTGTCACAACAACAGGAGCTGGACAAAAATACTACCAATGGTGATGTTGGGTATTCGGACAGCTTTCAAGGAAGACATACGTGTTAGAAACTAAGTTTACGAAAAAGACTCACGTTCTAAAAACGTCTAATCGTATCATCGGTTCTGGGGTACGTGCCATGCGGTTCCTCACAGTCCGCTTACCAGAGGAGTCTACACCCCTCCCCACTCCGTGGCCAGATCCTAGAGTACAATGTATCTACTCATTAGGCAGGGCAACGTCGGGTTGTCTGCCTGATCCTAGCCAAACGCCTGTGTCAGATACACAGTCCTATGACACCCGATAGCTACGTGACTTTGGGCCACTAGCCATCACTGGCGACGGGATGTATACCCTTGAATACTTTATCCTACCCGAGTATTGTTTATGGCTTGGTCATAAACTAACTAATTCCAAATGTCGGCGGGGTATCGGCCATAGACACCCCTAAAATAATTTGCCGCTAACATGCAGACTACGTCAGCAGAGTTGGTATACGGAGAGACTATAAGACTTCCTGGGGAACTCCTAATCCGTGGAGCTGATGTCACCATGTCTCAATTCACGAAGCAGCTCAAGGAGCACATGAACCTAATCAGACCAATTACTACAGCCAGGCACGGATCAAAAACAGTTTTTGTTTTTAAAGACCTAGCTACAGCGACCCACGTGTTTCTTCGCCACGATGCAGAAAAAAACCTTTGCAACCAACATACGACGGATCCTACGAAGTAGTGAAAAGGGACGACAAACATTTTACCATCAAAATAAAAGGCAGGGATACTAAAGTGGCAATAAACAGAGTCAAACCGGCATTCATTTACGAAGAAACAGGCAATACGAATGAGGCTATAGACAGACGGGACCATGCACCTGTTACGAGCCGGGGCGCGGCGTGCGTGGACCGACGTAGAATTTCAGTACCCTGCTTGTGGCGTCTCTCGAATTAATATACCCGAGGGGTTTCGGCGTTGTGACCCCTCTGCCTTCTCCCGTTAATAACGAATCCGAAGATTCGCGTCAGTAAAGGTGGATCTACTTGGTAACCACCACTGACTGGTAGAGAGAAGTAGCCAGAAGCAGGTGCTCCCGAACGCAGATAATCCTCGCTTACGAATGAATATACCCAGGAGAGGGTTTTCGGCGTTGTGACCCCTCTGCCTTCTCCTGTTAATAACGAATCCGAAGATTCGCGTCAGTAAAGGTGGATCTACTTGGTAACCACCACTGACTTTATCTAAGCGAGTACCGTCTGAGTCGCAGCTCGTTAACTTATTATTTGATTGTACACTCCGAGCGGCTGAAGTGAACTCACGGGATCGTGCTCAAACGATGATTCTATTATTAGAGGGTAGGTCAGAGTTATTGACTACAAGGGTTATAAAAATATCTAAATATATTCTCACTATTGCTGAATGATTAAAGACCTGGCCTTTACAATGATGTTGAGTGTTACCTTGCGGTTTCGGTGTACGGTTGATGTTTGAAACTGACTATGATGTAATGGGTAACTTGTCCCAGGCTTCAGCAATTCCCCTTTAGCTGTATGAACGTGACTACCATTGGGCCCTAAAGGGCTGCTCTATTTATACTAAGAAAAAACGTGGTTTACACGTGGTTTTCCGGAAGATGGAAAAAAGGTGGAGCTAGCGGCGTCGCTACCGAACCCCGGGCGCGAAACGCCTAGGCGCCTCGCCCTGGGCCCGGTAACGACGTATTGTTTTTCGGGGGTAATGTTGGAAGCCCGAGACAGGTTGTCTGCTTTCTATTTGCACTGTTGGCCGACTTTCCGGTGTTACTCCGAGAATTTAAGAAATTCTTATATCGAAAGACGCGTATGTAACACACCAAGGAAGAGAGTGCAATTTAGACTATAGATTTTGATAACCTGTAATTTTGTTTTTTTATATATACGTTGTCACTGGAAGGGGGGTAATGTAGTGACTAGAGATGGCGCAAAAATCACTAACGGTGATTTATCACGGTGATCGCAGGATCACGATCACGGCCGTGATTTAACATCATTCACGACCGTGATTGTGATTTTTTCGCGAGCGCCATCTTCAATGAATTTAAACACTGGGGTCGTAATTCTTGCAATAATCTATACAATAAACATATTCAATATGATTTGAAAATGAATTGCATTACCATTTTTGTTTTTAAAAACCAGTAGAAAAAAAGGAAATTATAAAAGAATGATTTGGTATAATTATATATGTTATATAATATATAGTTTTGAATGAATGACAATAAAAAAATGTATGAATTCACGATTGTATTTCTTTATTAATAATAATGATTTATTCAGCCTCACAGCCAAGAATTGGACTTGGTTTATACATTTATATAATCTTACATATTCTTACTTATAAATCTAGCTTATCTATGCATTCTGAGCATTCACTCTCTCCCTTCCTACCATACTCCGTTCTATACTCTAACATTAGTTGCTTTGTTTATTACACCTCTCCCCGCTTATTGCACCTATCTTTGGCATTTGTGTTCACTTCTGCTCTTTCCCTTCTTTTCTTTTCTTAACCATTGTATGATCTTCTTGTCCTGTTTGCCGCTCACAACGTCTTCTATCCTGACCCCCCTTTCTGTTATCCTACAGTCCCTTGTTAAGTGTTCTAAGTTCCCGAACCTTGCCTGTGCTATTAATTTTTGCCCTTTCCCTTCTCTGCTTAGATATTCTGGCAAACCTACAGTTCTTATGTATTTGTACCTATGGTTGTATTTTGACTGTTCTATTTTTGCATATTGTCCCTGCTGTTGTACCTCTACGTCCCTTCTCTTCATACTCGCTACTACGTCTCTGCCTGCTCATCGCAACTCTTCTGCTCCTGCTTGGCTCAGTCCGTTTCTTCTCAAGTACTCTAGTTTGTTTCATTCTAAATGAAAAAAGAAACCGTTTGAACGTGGACTGTAATATGTAGTAGTTTAGGCTATTATTATTATATACATATATTTTCTCCTATTCTATCCTTGTATTGTTTTTTATATTAAATGTTGTCTTAATGTATTTATATTATTTTATTAAGATTTTATATTATTTGTACCAAGTGATTATGTATTTTTATTATATATTATTTTGTATATACAGAATTATATTACTAGAGCTATATTTTATTAAATCAAAAATTAAGAATGAAACTTACGCTTGTAATTTATAATCATTCATTTATTCATTATTCTTCATTGTTCCTCATTATGCCTTTGCTTTATACGATATATGTAACTTGCATTTTTGTTTTGACGTCGTTGACGTAAAACATACAGTGTTATGTGACGCGTGCAAAGAACTGTTATGTTCTCCACCAATCAGAAACGATCACGAAAAATCACAAATCACGGTGATTGAGAACGAACGTGATCGAATCACTCGTGATTCACAAGTAGCAGTTCACGCCATCTCTAATCACGATCACGGCCGTGATTTAATATCATTCACAACCGTGATTGTGATTTTTTCACGAGCGCCATCTTCAGTGAATTTAATCACTGGGGTCGTAATTCTTGCAATAATCTATACAATAAACATATTCAATATGATTTGAAAATGAATTGCATTACCATTTTTGTTTTTAAAAACCAGTAGAAAAAAAGGAAATTATAAAAGAATGATTTGGTATAGTTATATATGTTATATAATATATAGTTTTGAATGAATGACAATAAAAAAATGTATGAATTCACGATTGTATATCTTTATTAATAATAATGATTTATTCAGCTTCACAGCCAAGAATTGGATTTGGTTTATACATTTATATAATCTTACATATTCTTACTTATAAATCTAGCTTATCTATGCATTCTGAGCATTCACTCTCTCCCTTCCCACCATACTCCGTTCTATACTCTAACATTAGTTGCTTTGTTTATTACACCTCTCCCCGCTTGTTGCACCTATCTTTGGCATTTGTGTTCGCTTCTGCTCTTTCCCTTCTTTTCTTTTGCAGTTCCTCTAACCATTGTATGATCTTCTTGTCCTGTTTGCCGCTCACAACGTCTTCTATCCTGACCCCCCTTTCTGTTATCCTACAGTCCCTTGTTAGGTGTTCTAGGTTCCCGAATCTGTCTCCGCATAGCTCGCACTTTCTTCCTTCCTCCCCCTCCCAGTACTTGTTCCAGTTTTCTAAGTTCCCGCACCTTGCCTGTACTATTAATGTTTGCCCTTTCCGTTCTCTGCTTAGATATTCTGGCAAACCTACAGTTCTTATGTATTTGTACCTATGGTTGTATTTTGACTGTTCTATTTTTGCATATTGTCCCTGCTGTTGTACCTCTACGGCCCTTCTCTTCATACTCGCTACTACTTCTCTGCCTGCTCTTCTCAACTCTTCTGCTCCCGCTTGGCTCAGTCCGTTTCTTCTCAAGTACTCTTCCCTCTCTTTACCACTTCTAGTTTGTTCCTTACCAGATTCCTTTTCTTTCAAACACTCCTTAACTATTTTCCTTCCTACGCCATTCTTTACCCCTTCTTCAAAATTCCATGCTCTGACTCCCGCTTTCACTCTCAGTTTTGCTCTCTTCGTTTCTTCCAACACCAAACAATCTGGGGTGCGCACGTTTAGGCCCAGTGTCCACTTAATATATCTTAGCTGGACCCGTTCTACTTCCGCTCTCTCCGTTATTTCTTTATTACATCCCCAAAATGTTCCATCTTTGACGAAATTGGTGGAACGTTTGTTTTGGATAGTTTCATTCTATAGTTTGTTTCATTCTAAATGAAAAAAGAAACCGTTTGAACGTGGACTGTAATATGTAGTAGTTTAGGCTATTAGTAGTATAGTATATTAGGCTATTATTATTATATACATATATTTTCTCCTATTCTATCCTTGTATTGTGTTTTATATTAAATGTTGTCTTAATGTATTTATATTATTTTATTAAGTTTTTATATTATTTGTACCAAGTGATTATGTATTTTTATTATATATTATTTTGTATATACAGAATTATATTACCAGAGCTATATTTTATCAAATAAAAAATTAAGAATAAAACTTACGCTTGTAATTTATAATCATTCATTTATTCATTATTCTTCATTGTTCCTCATTATGCCTTTGCTTTATACGATATATGTAACTTGCATTTTTGTTTTGATGTCTTTGACGTAAAACATACAGTGTTATGTGACGCGTGCAAAGAACTGTTATGTTCTCCACCAATCAGAAACGATCACGAAAAATCACAAATCACAGTGAAAAATCACGGTGATTGAGAACGAACGTGATCGAATCACTCGTGATTCACAAGTAGCAGTTCACGCCATCTCTAGTAGTGACACGCAATGGCGAAGGTTGGCAAGACATCACCAACGCCATCTATTAGTGCTAAGAGACCACGAGTCCCTAGAGAAGATTCAAAAAGGCCAGTAAGATTTCAACCGTCTCAGAAAGCGTCACTGAAAGTTACCTCAAAGATTATTGAACCGATTGTGTAAATAAATTAAGTATTCCTAAAAACACTGGCTTTGGAACCTTTCCCTAGCACAACTGCTATAGCAGTATTAATGTATAACATGTAATAATATGTTTATCAATATTTGTTAAAATGTGCCCAAAATTGATTATATAGTTTGTCCTACATATGAGTTTAATAATTTTGCAGTAAAATTGTAAATAAAGAATCCTTTTCGTAAATGGAATAGCTGTTCATTTAAATCACGACGTAGATGCGTACTGCGCGCCGCGCAATCTTTCTAACCGTTTACAAGATTCTTAACCAGAAATATTCAAAAACGATAATTTGGTTTTAACAAGCATACCTACATTTCAGACAATTTCATTCAAATGACAGAACCGGCAGCAACATCAGAAATATGTAAAAAAATAAATCCTATAAATAAAGAGACAGTGCATCGTATTTGTTCTGGCCAGGTTAGAAAATAGATATACTACTGAATCTTCAAATACATTTTTATATTAACATTCAATCGTAATATTGAGCCAGATTATTGTTATTTAGTGATGCAGAATCTGTTAGTGACCAAATTCTTAGAATATAACTATCTGATTTTCGTAAAATGAATCAAACATTAATGTTAATGATGTTGTCAATTTTGTTAACGTGTTATTTGTCCAACATAATTTGAAAATCTTTTTCTGAAGCCAAATGATCTAGTCAAATCTTTTAATTTGCTTTTTAATGATTAATTTTTGATTATAATGTACTTATAAATGTGCAAACAACGTCAGGTCTAATATTTAATTTTTCATATATCATTTATGATAACTTCTGATACATTAATTTGAAAAGTGTTAAATGTTTTAATTCTTCAATTAATTCTGATGATAATAATTCTAAGTAAGCTTCTGAAATAGTAGTATAATCTTTATCCTGCATTTACTGTCATATAACTAAAATTGAAGCTTTCATGTTTAAATGTAAATTATACACATTGATTGTTTACATCAGCTTCGGTCATTAGGTGGTACTTGATTTAGCAACAGCAGTAAAGGAACTTGTGGAAAATAGTTTAGATAGTGGAGCTACAATAATAGATGTTAAGTTGACAGACTATGGTAAATCTTGCATCAGTGTTGTTGACAATGGGAGTGGCATCTTAGAACAGGATTTTGAAGGATTAGGTAAATACAAAATAATCTGTGCCACTAATATCTTTATATATATTTGCAAATTTTTTAATTTGTATTTAATTTATATAACTTTACACGGTCCTCGCAAAATATTTTTGTTAACATATAGGATTAAACTGTAAAAAATTAAACTCTAAGAATAGAATTCTAAAAAGTGGAATAAATTGCTATTAACGGATCACATTAAGTCATTATGTAAATACCTATTTTGTTGATGTTTTTTATCCATTTTAATTATATAGAGAAGAAAACAAGCATCCTAGTTAATTTCTGCCTTACATAGGATTGAAACATTATACATCAAAGCTTCAGCAATTTTCGGATTTAACTGAAGTAAATACATTTGGATTCCGTGGTGAAGCATTAAGTTCACTTTGTGCCTTGTCAAATTTAAGTATTATCACAAGACATTCCACAAGTGACTATGGATATAAAATAACATTTGAAAACAATGGTGTATTGCAAAACAAAGAAGCATGCGCAAGAGAAACAGGAACAACAGTATACGTAAAGAATATATTCAAGAATCTCCCTGTTAGAGCAAAAGAATTTGAAAGAAATGTGAAAAAGGACTATGCACGGACAATTCAAGTATTATACAGTTACTGCTTGGTAGCAATTGGTACAAAAATCACATGTTTTAATATAATATCAGGTAAAGCTCCCAGTCTTATAATCAGTACTTGTAGCTGTAATGATGTTCTAAGTAATATTAATGCTGTCTTTGGCAAAAAATCATTGAATGGACTTATTAAAGTTGAACTGTTATATCCTGAGGAGACTACATTGCAAGAGTACAATTTACCGAGTAATGTCACGGTAGATTTTATGTGGGAATGCTATATCAGTAATTGTGATCACAATCTTGGGCGTTCTACTCCTGATAGACAATTTTTTTATGTAAATGGACGGCCATGTGATCTTACAAAAGTCAATAAGTTAATAAATCATATATATCATAAATACAATAACAAACAATATCCCTTTATTTTTCTGAATTTAAAGCTGGATAAACAATTAGCTGATATTAATGTAACACCAGACAAGAGAACTATTCTTTGTGCACAAGAGCGACTTATTCTAGCTACGCTTAAATTTAGTTTAACGACGAAATGGGAGAAATTACAAGGTAGTTTTGCTACAAAGAATTTAACAGAATTAAACTTTGGTCTGAAAAGAGCTATCTCGCCGACACATTCAGATCCTCCAGCAAAAAGATTGCAAAGTATTCAATTGTCATCAACTACAATATGTTATGAAAGTAAATCGCGGTATTTAATAAAAGACGATAGTAGCCAAAATATAGAAGTGGAGAAGAAGATATCACGTAATGTCGAAATGCCAATCAATATGGAGTCAATAACAATGAAAATGCAAGAAAAAGCGCTTACAGTACAAAAATTTGGCTTTAAAGAGAGAAGAGTTAGATATAAAGCACAAATGCAATTAACTTTAGAGGCTGAAACCGAATTACGAAGAGAACTGACCAAAGAGTCTTTTGCTAAGGTGTCGTGTCATTTCTATTATAGGTAATTTCATGCCAAATCGACCACTAAAATGGAAAAGTTTATGAGAAATTTCATTTTGAATATTTTGCTAAAATTATCCCGAAACCGCTCGCCGCACCAACTTTAAATGCAGTTTGTAAGCGACTCGGTTCAGCTACAAGGGTGAGATTGAACTGATCTTAAAGCCGAAGAATAGGGCTTTCATTTGATATATGATACATATGTATGGCTTTTGTTTCTGGTTTTCTTTGTAAGCTCCTCGAAACTTTTACTTTACAATTTCCAAAAATCGAAATATTTTACAATTTTCTAAAAATTCACATATTCCTACATGTTTACTGAAGGCTGAGTCAAAATTTCAAGATGGTATGTCGATGGTATCATATAAAAATATATTCTATCAAAAATATCTCCTATTTCATGAAATATAATAGTTAAACAAAACATTTTATTGGCCACTTAAAATTCACATTAAAATACACAAAGTGACAACAGAGACTGAAAAAATTTCTTATAGTAGTGGAAAGTCACAGCATTTTGTAGCCTCTAACGGTCAATTGATTGCCCCGTCATAGCGCTAAATCGTTGAATGACCTTCAAAGAAATTATATTTTTATATTATACCATCGACATACCATCTTGAAATTTTGACTGAGCCTTCAGTAAACATGTAGGACTACGTGTGAATTTTTTCAAAATTTTAAAGCATTTCGATTTTCTGAAATTGTAAAATAAAAGTTTAGAGGAGCTTACAAAGAAAAATATAAACAAAAGTCATACATATCATATATCAAATGAAAGCCATATACTTCAGCTTTAAGATACGTACTCTCACCTCTGTAGCCGAACCGAGTCGCTTACAAATTGCATTTAAAGTTGGTGCGGCGAGCGGTTTCGAGCTTATTTCAGCAATATTCAAAATGAAATTTCTCACAAACTAGGGACCGGAAAAATAAAAGAAGTGAGATTTCTTATCCCGGGATAGTAATAAACGAATACATAAAAAATCAGCAAAATCCGTGACGTCGATATTTTTCGCCTGCTCGATTTGGCATGGAATCCAATGCCCTATCCTCCTTAGCCGTATATTGAATAGGTGATACGTGTAATAACAGACGTACAAGAAAAAACAAATGTATTTCAGATGGAGATCATTGGGCAATTTAATCTTGGTTTCATAATTGCTCGTTTAGAAGACGACCTTTTTATTGTTGATCAACACGCCACAGATGAAAAATTTCGGTTTGAAAAGTTAAACAATGAAACCCTGTTGAAAACTCAAAAATTAATTACCCCCAAGTCTTTAAATCTCTCTTCGTTGAATGAAATAATATTGATAGACCATCAACAAGTATTCGAAGATAATGGTTTTACATTCGAATTAAATTCTGAAGGTGTGTAATAGATATTCATTAAACATACAAAAATGTACTAAGCACACTAAACATTTTAGCTTTGAAAAAAACAGCATATATTTTCTAATAGGCTCATAATGTTAAAGTTTTTAGTTTATAAAATACTGTAAAAGACTATATATTTATATGCACAGTTCATAATTGTCATTTGTGATTTTAGCAAACCCAGGACGTCGGGTAGATTTAACAGGAATACCAGTTAGCGGTAACTGGCAATTTGGACACGAGGATATAGAGGAACTGATTTTTCTCGTTAAAGAAAGTGAATTAGAAGCTAAGGGAATCAACTCTGTACTCCGACCAAGTCGAGTCAGACAAATGTTAGCATCTAGAGCATGTCGCAGTGCAGTTATGATCGGCACAGCTTTAAATAAGACAGAAATGAAGAAATTAATCACACAAATGTCACAAATGCAGAATCCCTGGAACTGTCCTCACGGTCGGCCTACTATAAGACATTTATTATCTTTACTACTTATAAAAAAATAAACCGCGTTACCCATTTTTCTATGTTATTCTATACCTTAGAAATAATTAGTTCATATTATACGTAAGATATGTAATCAAAACGAATGCCTAACATAACTTTCAATGAAAACATGGCTATAATTAAAAATAATATTCTAAATACCCTGCCGAATTTTTAACAAAAAAATCAATTCCATATTATAATAATTGGGGGTGTTTACGTTTATACAATGAAACGTATTAAATTTAATTGTCATTATATTTTGTATAATATGTTGACAGCAGGTAAGTACATATACAAGTTCATCATACACTAATTGTACGAAATATATTGAAACCCGAATGTGCTGTTGATATAATGACCCCAGGACATTGCGGATGCCAATGTAATTCTTTGATGTCCGTTTGGCCCTGATGTATAAATAATAGTTGAGGGGGCAATTCTTTTAACTCGCTATCTTGAATCTCTTCTGATTGATCAACTTCAACTGATAAATCCCATTGAGCAATCTGATCATCTGCTCCTCCGGAAGCAAAAACTGTAGCCTCGTCAGGGTTCCACTCAACAGTCGTAACAGGTGCAGTATGTTGCTTGAAAGTGGCTAAAGGAGTTGAACCATTTGCTCCAAACTGACGTAAATCCCATACACAAATTAAACCATCATCACCCCCGGATACAAGAAACTGATTTTCTTTACGATTCCAAGAAATAACATTAATGTCTGCAGTATGAACTCCTGATGCAGTCAACATACAGGCAGACTGCGGACTCGCTCTTGTATCCCAGATTTTGATACTGCAAATATAAAATACAAATTTGTTGAGCTCAGCTAACTTTTATTGTGATATACGGAAGACATAAATTATGAAGATTTAAATGTGTTATTGAATTCGTTACTCTATTCACATTCACATAGAATACCATGAATGTTTCTAAATATTGTAATAATTTACCGAATATACTTAATACTAATCAAACCTTTTGTCTACACTGCAGGAAGCAAGTACATGTCTCTCATTAGGGGACCACTGAAGATCTTCAACGCTATGCGGTGCATGTGAATTGTATGGCCGTTGATCCACATGCCATGTTGCACTTCCACTACTACTAGAAATACGCCATATATGAATGTTACCCTTACAATCACCAGAAGCTAATGTACCCAATTCAGTAGGACACCAGTCTAATCCATATCCTTCAGAAACATGTCCCTTAAATGTAAATAGCGGCTTAACACCTCCATCACTGCTGTTGCACTTTTTACGATATTCAGAGAGCAGGGTGCTGTCCTCAACTGCTTTTAATTCTTCTTCCAAATTCCATATGTGAACACGGCCTAATTCACTCCAACTTGCAGCCAGAGTTGTACTTTCGATTGTTCTGCATCTATTATATACGTAAGTAAAGTAAATCAGGAAAGAATGTTTATCATTGAACACTGCAGAGTTAACTATAATCACATTATATTATTCGTAAATAATGACATTTTTAGAATTTTTTAATAATACTAATATAACATATATGTATATTTTACCGTTAATTCGTGAAATAACCAGCAATTATATGAAATAACTATACCAGGTAGGTAAAGTATGAAATAAGACAGAGTTATATACCTTAACTAGATAATATATGAATGCGCGAAAGGCGGGTAATTTACGTATAAAATTGAGATTAGTATAGACCAAACCCGGACCTATTAGTCCTCAGGTTTTGGTAGCCACCTCCACTGACTGTACGACTAGCGCGCGATATTTCACAACACGGTTTTTGCAGCGGACCAGGACATTAATTTGGATGCGCGTAGGAGGTAGTACTGGCTATCCTGCGATGTCCCCGGTAACTGGATACCCCGAATCGCATCCCCTCGCTCTTGCGGGAGATCCAGAGCGTTGGCAGCACGGCAATTCATGCCACTCTCTACCCACTACCTCAGACCTAATCTCCTTTACTTTGGAAGACAACCCCGACGAACTCGTTTCTCTTCTATCTGTAACGTCGGCTCAAGCCATAGGTAATGAACAGGGCTTTACTCGCTACCACTGCACCCAAAAATGCAAGAGAAAACGGTGCCTTTCTTTAAAAAAGGGGATAGTGTGCAATTCGAAATGCCATGGAAGCCAAAGGCATTGCAATAAGTGATCTTCTACTGACAAGGTTGAAACGGCAACGTATCATTGAATCACGACACAGTAACTAAACACCCCCCGTTATTTCATATAATATTTAGTTATTTCATAAAACAACTAGTTAAAATGTATAATAAAATTCTTAAACCAAAGAAACAAAAGTTAGTTTGATCAAATTCTGGATATAATTTCTTAATGTAAAGAATGTATAACAATCCATACTTTGTTCAATAATCAATAAAGGGCATTTCACTATATCTACTTCACTATCATTACAGCAATAACTCATATAAAATAGTGTTGTGAATGAAAATTGTGGAGTTGGAGACACCAAAGATAATCTCCTAATATATCTTCATTTATGTCAAAACGTAATATCATTTATATGCTTCTCTTTATGAAATGTAAACCTGATTTTAAGTTGATAATCCTTTGTAAATATAATAGAAACATATTTAGGTTAATATAATATGAGAATATAAAACCTGAGAATGATATAAAACTTAATAGCATGTAATTGCGTACCTTACTCTATTCACACAACCTTGATGTTTTATCGGTGCTACAGCCATAATTGGTATGTTTTTACTATCTTCGTCTTCTGATTCATCACTGGATTCATCTTCAGAATCACTATTAGCACCAGAAAGATTTGACATTTTCATCACAAGTAGATTATTAATATGAGCTTTTGCAGCTTGAGTTCCAGCTAGTATATACATATTCAGAGGATAATCTTCTCTTGAGTTATTTAAGTGGTCCAAGATTATGTCGAAACTAAGGCATGGTGCACCGAATTGTGCATGGTGTAACATACGATAAGCACTTTTGTCAACAACAAGTTCTTCCCCCTTTTTTAAAGGTTTGTCAGGTAAGTAAACTTTTGATGGACCACGATCTTCCTGATTCTCATTTTCCTCTGCATATTCGTCACCTGTCAATTCCTCATCTTCACTGTCACTACTATCTTCTTCCATGTTCTCATTGACACCATTCATCGGTTCTTGATTCATTTCCTCATCCATTTCTGTAAAAGAGAGTCATCTTAATAAAGGCATATACAGAGTGTTCCAGTATTGATGGTACAACCGTAAAAGGAGTGATTCTACATGAGAAAATAAGTCAAAAGTATAAAATAAATTTTGTTCATTCGAGGCTTCATTTTCGAGAAAATCGACTTTAAGTTTTTGTATAGAAGCGTATTAACACGATGTTGTGTACATTTGATACAATGACATTGTCTGTTGTCAACAAGTCTGCCTTATCTTTTGGTTTCACGTGCACGAAAATTTAATTCGGCCAACATTTTCAACAAATTTTGCATTAATAAAGCAAATCTTGAAAATTACATGCTTTATTATTACTCATCGACCTACGACGCATGGTCTATATCGAAATCCGTTCATCCACACATACTCAAGTGCATACGTACTAAAAAAATGTATTCCATTCTTTCGACTCATTTTCTCATGTTAAATCTCTGCCTCCACGGTTGCACCATCAATACTGGGACATCCTGTGTGTATGATATATATATATATATAAGAAGTTTTTAATGACGAATAAACGGTGAACTGAATTGCAACTATTTTGAAACTGGTATAACCTAAAAAAGGTTATATTTTGCCGTACCAACTATAAACTTTATGAAAGATATATTCACAATTATATTTAATATTATATTTTTTATATAAATGTAATAGTTCATAAAATTTGGTATTTCTGTATATATATTAATACATTTTGCGAATGACAATTTACCTGCTCTTGAGCAAACCCACGTGCGCAGCTCCACGCGTATGACGTTAATAACGTGGCGCTCAAAGTAATCCAAAGTATATTATTTAGATATATATTTTGATTATATAGATGTATTTATGTATGAACAATTGCGCGTGGGGCTCTCGCACTACTTTTTTTGCCTTACTCCATTTTATTTGTTATGTGGGCACAAGAATAACCAGATGTGTTACCAACTACATTATACAGTCCATTTGAGAAGAACAATCGTGATAAATATTACAACAATACAGCAACATTAAACTTAAAACGACAAATTACGATGTAAATGATATTATTAAGTAAATCAGATCATTGAAATCCAAAACATGTAAAACAATCATCTTGTGCACCAGACAGAAGGCTTAAGTGATTCTTTTATTTGTATGGTTTGAAAAAATGACACGTAATGAAAATCTATTTTTTAACTTGCAACATGTATTCCAAACAGTTTCTATTGTCATTATCTAAACGGCTCAATTTATAAACAGTGTACTGGCCAGTAATACGCAAAGAATCATAACATTCATGTAAACAAATGTGAAGTATTATCACATATTATTGTAATACCACTTGTTGAAAAAACCAAACTCATGAAGAAGCACAGATATGTTCCATTATAGGATTTGTAACTTTCTTTCAGATCACATAAGTGTTATTATAATTGAAGAATACAATTTTTTTACATAAAACACTTAATGTATGAAATTTACATATTCATTGAGAATTTTCATTGAAAATAATAGTAAAAGATAAAGAATTCTGCTAAGGAAACTGCTCCTTCATGGACCAGTTTATTAACTAATTAATACGAATAAACATAATAGTGGTAGCAATAGTAATAATCATAGTAATAATCATATGGATAGTGATAATAGTAACCGCAACATTGGTAATAATTTTTTTAGTAGTAGTAGTAGAAGTAGTAGTAATAGAGTAGCAGTAGTACTAATAGTAGTAGTAGTAGTAGTAGCAGTAGTAGTAGTGTAGTAGTAGTAGTAAGGTAGTATAGTACTGACAATGATGACGATAGAAAAAGTAGAAAGAACATTCATGCCAGTAATAAAAAGAACTAATACAGGAAATTGGAAAAATAGTGAAGTAACTCAAGAAGAAATATAACACCATTGTCATTTCACGTAAAAAACACAACAGTGATAATTATTATAATTATTTAAAACAAAGGGGTTAAAAGATACATTTCATGACCAATGGTAATTGTTCACGCAAATGGATGGTATTTAATATTAGCTGTGTTTATTAAGGTGGGGATTGTTACTAGAATTATTCATTAATTGAATAGATGTCACTGTGGTATGTGAATGATGAGACTGTGGAATATTGGGATTATGACGAGGATTAGTATTGTGGAGGCTGTGTAGATAAGAACGCTGGACGGGCTTGTGCTGAGCAAGCTGAAGCAATGCTTCTGGTATAGAGAACCATTTTCGCTTTCGACCTATAGCACGTGAATCTTCCCATTCTGGTAATTCTTCAGTTACTCGCATAACCCATACCTGAGTTCTATGCTTATGTTCCACATTCTGCAAAGAAAAAATTGAATTAACAACTAAGTTTACATCCATAGGTGGTGATATTTGAGACAAGATAACAGAACTTAACCATATAATATGTTATTGACTGTTTATATGGGTTTTATATATGTATAACCATTACCTCAAATATGCCAAGACAGCGGCCTAATTGACCTAAGACTCCAGCTTCTTCTCTAACTTCACGCAGTGCAGTTACTGCTGGTTCTTCTTCAGGTTCTACACCTCCACCTGGCACTATCCAACTATCTGGTCTTCGACTAGATGTAACCAGAAGTACCTATAACATATTTAACATTAAATATACCTTACTAGTTCATTTAAGTTTTACTCACATATCAATGTAAATACAATATTCTCTGCTACATTAAAGATAAAATAATAAGTGGAGAAATATTAACTGCCATCTGCTGGCTTACCTCATCTTCGAGATCATTTTTGACGCAGATGCATGCTGCTCTACGTCTGTAGCCTTCCGAATCATAAATACGAATTGAATTTGGTTTCTCCTTCACCATGTTCAATACCGAGAATTACAAATTATGCCATAAATTCATAAATATTCGTCAGACGGCCTGGCAGGCCAGTCTGTGCGCCTGCATTGCTCTAATGATATTTGGGACCGACATGTCATTGACATAGAATTGATTCGCAAGACGGACTTGCCTCTCACACAATCAATTCAAAGGCCCTATTGCTCGTCCAAATTAAAGGACGACTTTATACACTAAGAAGGATTTTACACCCTACCCACAGGAATGTTATTCTTCCAAGATTTCGGTATAACCTTAAAACTTTCAAAGTTAGTCACCACCCACGTAGCCCCCTCTATACTGCATTCTCTTCTCGTCACAAGTCACTTCCCTTGCGAATGTCATGGATACAGAGCAAACGTTCCTAAACAAATCTAGGAATAAGCTGTACAACCGCCAATTTTTTCAGTATATATCGCTAAGCTAAATAAGATACCTGCTAAAAAATTCATTCAATTATTCAACCAATGGAAGATACTAGCTTTACTTCAGTCAAGATAGATGCCAATGGAAGATGCATTCCGACACTTTTATTGTTTAGAATATCCGCATGACTTTTCGCAAAAGTACAACACTATACTATATATCCCCCAGGAATTCTAACTATAGCCCGTTCACGCTATCGCGTGAATTGGCTTTGATATAATCCTATCGAAATGTAAATTAGGATCGAAATTCGAAACCAGTAACTGTAACTAGAGATGGCGCAAAAATCACTAACGGTGATTTATCACGGTGATCGCAGGATCACGATGACGGTCGTGAATGATGTTAAACACGGCCGTGATTGTGATTTTTTCGCGAGCGCCATCTTCAGTGAATTTAATCACTGGGGTCGTAATTCTTGCAATAATCTATACAATAAACATATTCAATATGATTTGAAAATGAATTGCATTACCATTTTTGTTTTTAAAAACCAGTAGAAAAAAAGGAAATTATAAAAGAATGATTTGGTATAATTATATATGTTATATAATATATAGTTTTGAATGAATGACAATAAAAAATGTATGAATTCACGATTGTATTTCTTTATTAATAATAATGATTTATTCAGCCTCACAGCCAAGAATTGGATTTGGTTTATACATTTATATAATCTTACATATTCTTATAAATCTAGCTTATCTATGCATTCTGAGCATTCACTCTCTCCCTTCCCACCATACTCCGTTCTATACTCTAACATTAGTTGCTTTGTTTATTACACCTCTCCCCGCTTGTTGCACCTATCTTTGGCATTTGTGTTCGCTTCTGCTCTTTCCCTTCTTTTCTTTTGCAGTTCCTCTAACCATTGTATGATCTTCTTGTCCTGTTTGCCGCTCACAACGTCTTCTATCCTGACCCCCCTTTCTGTTATCCTACAGTCCCTTGTTAGGTGTTCTAGGTTCCCGAATCTGTCTCCGCATAGCTCGCACTTTCTTCCTTCCTCCCCCTCCCAGTACTTGTTCCAGTTTTCTAAGTTCCCGCACCTTGCCTGTACTATTAATGTTTGCCCTTTCCGTTCTCTGCTTAGATATTCTGGCAAACCTACAGTTCTTATGTATTTGTACCTATGGTTGTATTTTGACTGTTCTATTTTTGCATATTGTCCCTGCTGTTGTACCTCTACGTCCCTTCTCTTCATACTCGCTACTACGTCTCTGCCTGCTCTTCTCAACTCTTCTGCTCCCGCTTGGCTCAGTCCGTTTCTTCTCAAGTACTCTTCCCTCTCTTTACCACTTCTAGTTTGTTCCTTACCAGATTCCTTTTCTTTCAAACACTCCTTAACTATTTTCCTTCCTACACCATTCTTTACCCCTTCTTCAAAATTCCATGCTCTGACTCCCACTTTCACTCTCAGTTTTGCTCTCTTCGTTTCTTCCAACACCAAATAATCTGGGGTGCGCACATTTAGGGCCAGTGTCCACTTACTATATCTTAGCTGGACCCGTTCTACTTCCGCTCTCTCCGTTATTTCTTTATTATATCCCCAAAATGTTCCATCTTTGACGAAATTGGTGGAACGTTTGTTTTGGATAGTTTCATTCTATAGTTTGTTTCATTCTAAATGAAAAAAGAAACCGTTTGAACGTGGACTGTAATATGTAGTAGTTTAGGCTATTAGTAGTATAGTATATTAGGCTATTATTATTATATACATATATTTTCTCCTATTCTATCCTTGTATTGTGTTTTATATTAAATGTTGTCTTAATGTATTTATATTATTTTATTAAGTTTTTATATTATTTGTACCAAGTGATTATGTATTTTTATTATATATTATTTTGTATATACAGAATTATATTACCAGAGCTATATTTTATCAAATAAAAAATTAAGAATAAAACTTACGCTTGTAATTTATAATCATTCATTTATTCATTATTCTTCATTGTTCCTCATTATGCCTTTGCTTTATACGATATATGTAACTTGCATTTTTGTTTTGATGTCGTTGACGTAAAACATACAGTGTTATGTGACGCGTGCAAATAACTGTTATGTTCTCCACCAATCAGAAACGATCACGAAAAATCACAAATCACAGTGAAAAATCACGGTGATTGAGAACGAACGTGATCGAATCACTCGTGATTCACAAGTAGCAGTTCACGCCATCTCTAACTGTAACTGCTAAAACTAAACAGGATGTATTTTGTTAACATATTCAAACCGCACTAAAAGAGACTTGACTGTATAATGTAATGATGGCCGTATCTTATTCAATGTTTTGACAATAGTTGATACTTGTAAGCAACTATTTTTTCATTGATATTTATCTTGAATGTTAACACATTTTATTCAAATTCCCAGCATTATATTATAAATAATTGAAAACCGTTGTGTTTCAGTATCTAAATTTTTAATAAAGATTTTCGTTGAAATTAAAGACTCTTGTGCACATGAATATTCGAGTTTTCATTATTTACACATAGAAATAGAAAAAAAAGAGTATTGTAAAATGATATCTGTACTACTAAATGGATTAAGATTATAATAGTAAGAGTGCAAAGTTAATTTTATTAAGTAGATTTTCATCTTTGCTTTGGTTTTCTCGATATTTTTAAGAAATAACAAAAAGTAATAAATGGATTTGATCTTTTCTCTATCACCATTACCTAAGTGTAAAAAGGATTAAAGAATTTTGTAAGATTCAAAATTTTCTGAGAGTTTTTAATACTATATGTACATAATTAAAAGAATGTGAAAAGTTATTGATTTGGCGCGGTAAAACTCGAAAATAAATGAAGCTTCATTGGCAAAAGAGATATTAGAAAGAAACACATCTCCGTACTTCTACTTATGATTATAACTACACAAGTAAAATTTAGTGTAAAGTTTCTGTTTGCAGGCGTAATCATTTTTATAAAGTAACATCAAAATCACAAATTGATTATTGTATCACAAAACATTTTTTACTTTTGAAACACCCAATTACGGCAAATTTTTCGAAAATGTAACGTAATTACTCATACACGTTCTAAAAAAAATTTGCTAAATTTGTTGTAAGAGGAAAATTAAAGTTTGGTAACCACAGTTATATAATTGTATTTTATATACTTTATTTTCGGTTAATTTCCCTGGACTGCATTTGTCTTGGAATCTGTATCAGTTTATTAGAATTTTATTATCCTATATTATAGAAGTCTCATCCAGGCATTAACTGTGTATATCACTGGAAAGTCGACAGACCTTGTTCATTTCTGTTAAAAACCTATTAAGAATGACATTAACACTTATTATGTACAAACGAGAGTAATTGCGAAATAATTAACTTGCAATTATCAGCAAATTGTACATCCAACGAAGCGGATAATGTCGATTCTTTAAAAACGTAAGAAAGATTATCACATTAGTATGAATTTCAATAGAGAAGGTTAAATCGGAACCTTTATTGTTACTACAATGTCAACAGTATTACCACAAGTCCTGTGCTTGAAACACTTATACATTCTGGCTCCCCCTTTTATGAAAGTATCAAAAATATCCTTTCTAACGCACACCCCCCAACAGACAACAAAAACGATATATCATGTTGATAGTAAAATCATTAAAAGTGTAATCAACTTATCTAAGGTAGAGCTCTTCTGCTTACTGTGCAGACCCCTGGACTAAGATTTGTCTTGTCCCTTTTTAAAAAAGATAATCGTCAATAACAATACAGATTGCCTCACTTAATACTAATTCGACTTCATGATGTAAAACTAATTAAAATTTATAAATATAGTACAATTTATAGTAAGCGATAGAGCAATAATAGATTAATTATAGATACATATAGATAATAGCATTGTATCGTTGAATCTTATGGCGAATTTTTAAGTCCCCTGCTTACAAGTAATAGAGTTGAGGATTGAATTAAACGTCTGTTCTCATATTCAAATTGAGTATGTCTCGCTCAGTCGAACTACCACAGTTTGCACCACCCACTCTTGCGGACTAGCAGCCATCTTGACTAGCTTTTTTTCAAACTTCTGCCATTATATCCCAATGCACTCCCATCGATATGAAAATTCTCTGGGCCAGCAACTTGTTCCACTGTGCTCTTCCAAGATCAATGGGTATAAATCAATCACCAGGATGTTCAGGACAGCTACGATTTACTTGAAACCATTTATCGATGCAACTAAAATAAATATATCTCTATTTAGTACTCATAATTATCAACTTACAGACACAGTTAACTAATTCTGCAAAAAAGCTGTGTATAAAAAGCCATCTATAAAGTACTTTAGTAAAATACTAAGAATGTCACTAACTTTTTATGGTATATACAGAGACAGGGCAAACGGGCTATAACATCACCAGGTTGTAATTCCTCCAGACAAATGACACATTCACCTTTTTCATCGGATAATACATCTTCTACAATGAGGGAAAATACATAAAATCAGACAGTTCATCAATAAAACATATACATATTATCAACAAAAAATGTATCAGAAATAACTAGTGATAGCATGTTTTCATATTATATATAAACAAATTATTGCATTGCAGATCTAAATATTTGCCTACTTACCATTGTAGCTGAGACGTGGTTTGGTCAAACACATAACCAAATGGCATTCTATGTCGTCAGGTAGAATAAATTTCGAGCATACAGGACACTTTAGACCTTTGATACAAAGAAAGTATGTAAGAAATGCAGCAAATACAAAATGAAAAGTTTTAGGGCATTGTAAAATATACCATAAAAAACACTTCTCATTCTATCCACTGGAGCAACCTCAGCCTCTGACTCATTTAGGCATGAACTCACTATAATTCCCATAATAAGAACAACTTAACCTTAGCCCTCCCATCCCATGCAGTAATTTTCAAATCTGCAGAAACATTATCCTCAAAGTGGCATTTTTTTAGGAGCACAAGGCATCATATTTCAGAATTTGTGTTAAACTGTAATCGATTATACACGGTTACCGGGCCAACCACCCCGGCAACACGCGTCAAAACAAACGCCCCCTGTTCCACCCACAATTGCTACAAGTCAGCTCTATAAAAGTTCGTGGTTACGACATAACCTCCCGTTTTGATATACTAAATTAGGTTAGACTAATGATTATAACACTGCAAATTTGAGTTAAGTTTTGGCGAAGCACGTCAATGAAAATCCGATAAGAAGTAGATAATATTTGGTATACAAATGAGAACAGAAAGAGCTACTAAGAATCGGCAAATAGAGACGTTTCTTTCACAAGTTATATAAAACTCTGCACCCAAATACACAAAGCAATATAACTTTACGAAATGCTATTTGCGCATTATGTAATCATCATTGAAATAAAATCATAAGTAGCAACAAAAGTCTTATGTAGATGATTCTAGTGTCAGAAATTAAAGAATAATGAAGGATAGAAAACATTTTGATTAAACCAAGGTAATAGTAAACAACTTATGAAGTATTCTATCTTGATCAACTTACCGTTAAGAGACCAAATGTGAGAAGGTAAGCTGTGAGCAGCATAAACCCGTCCAGTATCTTCATCTGCATCATCTGAATCAAGCTGTGGTAAGCCAAGTGCTTGACCAACTCCAACTCCAACCGATGAGGCAAGTGTACTTTGTTCTCCAGAAAGGTCCGGTACGGAACTTAAAGAACGAGCTCGCTGCCTATTGTCTCCTGATACACGAGAAGTTTGTGATTGGTTTCCCTGTTGGTGTTGATGCTGCAACATGCCAACGACTCCAGGCAGAGACCGAAGTAATGGAAAACCTTGCATTGTAGTTTCATTGGCCCCAGCAGAGGATTGCCCATTGCCTCCAGCAGATTGTGCTACGGTACTTGTCTTAGCTCCCATCCCAGTTCTAAATAAGAATAACGTATTCCGATATAAATTCTTCCCTCCAATAAGATAATCGTTTTGCACGATCACAACAAAACCAGTAATCCGTCTATTGGTCCTGACAGTTGTACACGCACTGACACAGTTTTCTTCGAAAATAGTCCTAGTTTTCCTGGTTTATAACGTTTATAACGAGTAACTGGATTCGTCGATTTTTGCACCGGCAAAATTACAACACTCTAAGATTTAATTTAGGCCTGAATTTTGCAGACATGTACCACAATGAGCAAGTCATTTCGTCCGAGAGCATACTAACAGCCCGTCACGCAAAACATCCCCCGACATCTTGCGATAAACTTCCTAGAAGTCATAGTGATTACATTCCAGATATTCCGTTAAATGCGTGTCCTATCTAGTTTTATATTGAGTTGCGACAAAATTCCCTAGTGCCTGAAATAACATTCTCGTTATTTTTTGTGAAATGAAATGCACTTCAGAAGAATTCTGTTACTGCATACGAGGCGAAAAGTTTTGCCACTGACGAGATATAAGTAGACCAAGCTCGCAAGCCGTACTATAATTCTAACTTTACCGAGTCCTAGAGCCCGGTAACGATTTCCGTGTCACTGGTGACGTTACCCACCAAACACATAAAATAAGTGTTCTTTTGTTTTTAGTACCAAAAGTGCAAACATGAAATATGGAATTATTTGTTCAAAAACTTTTACATCTGTTAGCATACATATTACTGGATATTTAAAAGAAAATTTAAAGCAATTATCAGAAACTGCGAAAATAACGATAATTCACGTACAATGTGGAAAATAATAATAATTTCATTACTCAATATGCTTAAATTCTGATAAACGAAAAATTAATGTTTAAATTTTGCAATGATCTTCTATTTGGCGTTACCACCTTGCATTGATCCTGCGTTATCAACAGAATTGGTCATAACATTTGTGTGTCATAACATTGAACTCACTATCTGTTATTATTCCAAACTGTTTTATTGAATAACCAATAGTTTGATAGATTTTTTACGTTTTCAGTGTAAGCGATTCTCGTTTAATAAGGTACTTCAATTCGGCGATAAAAATTATTTTTCAATTAGGAAGTTAATAATTTTTTAATGACTTTGTTTTGACCGCTTTTTTTGCTAAACGTGTTTGTGTCTGCTATTTAGTCCTCGTGGCCTACTAATGTTTTAATTGTGCCTGTAAATCTGGGAAGATCATTTCGTTGAAACTTAATTTATTCTTTGGTATTTTGAATACGTTCATATAAGGCAAAGATCCCTCGAAGGGCGAAAAAGCGGGGGAGGCATTGCCCCGACTTTGACGGCAGGCCCAAAGAGGATCCGGAGTGGGGATAAGGGTCCGTCGCACTTTTGCCGAGGGATATCGCCGATATTTAGTTTGGACATTTCGATTTGAATTTCTTTAGAGACAGTTTTAAAACGAAAGAGAGATATCATAGTTAGCATATACACCGAGCTGTATTAGTATCCAACATTTATTTTAAAAATAAAATGATAATATAAAAGATGAACAAAAAAGTATAGTACAAAAAACAATATAGTACAATATAGTAACAATATAGTACAACAAAAAAGTGTTAACACTTAGCCGACCGATCGGGGAGATCTCCCCACTTGAAAGTAAGTCGGTGCCCGACCGATCGGGGAGATCTCCCCATTTCAAAGTAAGTCGGTGCCCGACCGATCGGGGAGATTTCCCACTTTGACCTTAGCAACGCGTTTCTCGTTTTCTGTTATTATTAACTACCTTTATCAGGAGTTGTTCGCAATTATTGACGAACAGTTTCTATAAAGCACAACATATAATAAAATCCACCAAACGCGGTGGACAGCGAGTTTGGCTTCCCGGAGCGCGGTGGAAACCGTACAGTTAGCTGCGGCGCGTGCGGTCGGCTAAGTGTTAACACTTAGAATGTAAGGTACAACTATATGTATAATGTCTATTCTCACTATGTGAATTATCGCTCGTTTTAAACCTCTCGCTAATAGTGTTCAAATCGAACTGTAAAATCTACATATTAATGGCATATCCCTTAGCGGAACGGCGATAGACCCTTATCCCCACTCCGGGTCTTCTTGGGGCCTGACGTCAAAGTCGGGGCTATGCCTCCCCCGCATCTTCCCTCTTCGAGGAATCGTCGCCTTACAAGAAGTAAAAGGATTTGTTCTATAAATTAGGATTCACTCAAAAGGCCACACTTAAGGCCGCAGGTTCCTTACCCCACTTGACGAACAAGATGATCTGTTGCTTTGTAATGCGATGCATCTTCCCCGACGTTACATTCACAAACAGACACAATGTACATACAATGTATCACTCAGCTCATTTCTTCATCTTCTATTCGCATCTCATGATCTTCCATTTTTCTCTCGTCTTCCTAAATCTCAGTATGTATCTTTTTTAACTTGTTGACCGCTTTAGACGATGCTATATTATGTAGTACTGCGCTATTCGAGGGTATTCCGTGGATATTAGTATTACGCGAAAGTAATATCGTTTTGTAAAAAGATTTTAAATATTTACCAAAGAAACCGAAGAATACATACCTATTTTTTATTAAATAGAAATGTGTCTTATTAACTAAATATAAATAAAATTTGTTTAGTATTGTAATACTTACGTATAATTTTATTTGTTAAATTTGATTATTTAAGTAATTATAAACCAAATGTTATTAAACACTACAGTTTTTTATTTGGAAACTATACTTGCAGTTCCTTGTTTATAAGAAGTTGAAGTAAAATTGTCTAACAAAATTTATCTATTTATATAGATGGACGCTCGATGGACTGAAGGCGGACGAATGCATTGTCTCAATCATTTGTCGTTTAAAAAAATTAGTGTGACCGGATTCAAACAGTCGTATCTCCGCCTCAGCTCGCGGATGGGCCAGAAAGGTTTCGAACGAACCATAGGAAAGTTGTTGCACGACGTTGCCATTAGAGATGGCGCAAAAATCACTAACGGTGATTTATCACGGTGATCGCAGGATCACGATCACGGTCGTGAATAGAGATGGCGCAAAAATCACTAACGGTGATTTATCACGGTGATCGCAGGATCACGATCACGGTCGTGAATAGAGATGGCGCAAAAATCACTAACGGTGATTTATCACGGTGATCGCAGGATCACGATGACGGTCGTGAATGATGTTAAACACGGCCGTGATTGTGATTTTTTCGCGAGCGCCATCTTCAGTGAATTTAATCACTGGGGTCGTAATTCTTGCAATAATCTATACAATAAACATATTCAATATGATTTGAAAATGAATTGCATTACCATTTTTGTTTTTAAAAACCAGTAGAAAAAAAGGAAATTATAAAAGAATGATTTGGTATAATTATATATGTTATATAATATATAGTTTTTAATATGTAAGATATAGTTTTTAGCGGCTATTAATAAGTCCAAAGGTTTAGATTAATACTTCTTTATTACAATTTTCGACGAAACGTTTCGATAAGGTAGTTCTTATCCTCTTCAGTCATAAAAATTGTACCAAGAAGTCCTAGGATGTGGATTTTACAGTAATTAGTCCTAGGTGCTATTGTCTCTGGTGTTGGTTGAGACTGATTAATAGCCGCTAAAAACTATATCTTACATATTAATAATACTACGGCCAACTTCAAAACTCAAGAACATTAATATATAGTTTTGAAAGAATGACAATAAAAAAATGTATGAATTCACGATTGTATTTCTTTATTAATAATGATTTATTCAGCCTCACAGCCAAGAATTGGACTTGGTTTATACATTTATATAATCTTACATATTCTTACTTATAAATCTAGCTTATCTATGCATTCTGAGCATTCACTCTCTCCCTTCCCACCATACTCCGTTCTATACTCTAACATTAGTTGCTTTGTTTATTACACCTCTCCCCGCTTGTTGTACCTATCTTTGGCATTTGTGTTCGCTTCTGCTCTTTCCCTTCTTTTCTTTTGCAGTTCCTCTAACCATTGTATGATCTTCTTGTCCTGTTTGCCGCTCACAACGTCTTCTATCCTGACCCCCCTTTCTGTTATCCTACAGTCCCTTGTTAGGTGTTCTAGGTTCCCGAATCTGTCTCCGCATAGCTCGCACTTTCTTCCTTCCTCCCCCTCCCAATACTTGTTCCAGTTTTCTAAGTTCCCACACCTTGCCTGTACTATTAATGTTTGCCCTTTCCGTTCTCTGCTTAGATATTCTGGCAAACCTACAGTTCTTATGTATTTGTACCTATGGTTGTATTTTGACTGTTCTGTTTTTGCATATTGTCCCTGCTGTTGTACCTCTACGTCCCTTCTCTTCATACTCGCTACTACGTCTCTGCCTGCTCTTCTCAACTCTTCTGCTCCCGCTTGGCTCAGTCCGTTTCTTCTCAAGTACTCTTCCCTCTCTTTACCACTTCTAGTTTGTTCCTTACCAGATTCCTTTTCTTTCAAACACTCCTTAACTATTTTCCTTCCTACGCCATTCTTTACCCCTTCTTCAAAATTCCATGCTCTGACTCCCACTTTCACTCTCAGTTTTGCTCTCTTCGTTTCTTCCAACACCAAACAATCTGGGGTGCGCACGTTTAGGCCCAGTGTCCACTTAATATATCTTAGCTGGACACGTTCTACTTCCGCTCTGTCCGTTATTTCTTTATTACATCCCCAAAATGTTCCATCTTTGACGAAATTGGTGGAATGTTTGTTTTGGATAGTTTCATTCTATAGTTTGTTTCATTCTAAATGAAAAAAGAAACCGTTTGAACGTGGACTGTAATATGTAGTAGTTTAGGCTATTAGTAGTATAGTATATTAGGCTATTATTATTATATACATATATTTTCTCCTATTCTATCCTTGTATTGTGTTTTATATTAAATGTTGTCTTAATGTATTTATATTATTTTATTAAGTTTTTATATTATTTGTACCAAGTGATTATGTATTTTTATTATATATTATTTTGTATATACAGAATTATATTACCAGAGCTATATTTTATCAAATAAAAAATTAAGAATAAAACTTACGCTTGTAATTTATAATCATTCATTTATTCATTATTCTTCATTGTTCCTCATTATGCCTTTGCTTTATACGATATATGTAACTTGCATTTTTGTTTTGATGTCGTTGACGTAAAACATACAGTGTTATGTGACGCGTGCAAATAACTGTTATGTTCTCCACCAATCAGAAACGATCACGAAAAATCACAAATCACAGTGAAAAATCACGGTGATTGAGAACTAGAGATGGCGCAAAAATCACTAACGGTGATTTATCACGGTGATCGCAGGATCACGATCACGGCCGTGATTTAACATCATTCACGACCGTGATTGTGATTTTTTCGCGAGCGCCATCTTCAATGAATTTAAACACTGGGGTCGTAATTCTTGCAATAATCTATACAATAAACATATTCAATATGATTTGAAAATGAATTGCATTACCATTTTTGTTTTTAAAAACCAGTAGAAAAAAAGGAAATTATAAAAGAATGATTTGGTATAATTATATATGTTATATAATATATAGTTTTGAATGAATGACAATAAAAAAATGTATGAATTCACGATTGTATTTCTTTATTAATAATAATGATTTATTCAGCCTCACAGCCAAGAATTGGACTTGGTTTATACATTTATATAATCTTACATATTCTTACTTATAAATCTAGCTTATCTATGCATTCTGAGCATTCACTCTCTCCCTTCCTACCATACTCCGTTCTATACTCTAACATTAGTTGCTTTGTTTATTACACCTCTCCCCGCTTATTGCACCTATCTTTGGCATTTGTGTTCACTTCTGCTCTTTCCCTTCTTTTCTTTTCTTAACCATTGTATGATCTTCTTGTCCTGTTTGCCGCTCACAACGTCTTCTATCCTGACCCCCCTTTCTGTTATCCTACAGTCCCTTGTTAAGTGTTCTAAGTTCCCGAACCTTGCCTGTGCTATTAATTTTTGCCCTTTCCCTTCTCTGCTTAGATATTCTGGCAAACCTACAGTTCTTATGTATTTGTACCTATGGTTGTATTTTGACTGTTCTATTTTTGCATATTGTCCCTGCTGTTGTACCTCTACGTCCCTTCTCTTCATACTCGCTACTACGTCTCTGCCTGCTCATCGGAACTCTTCTGCTCCTGCTTGGCTCAGTCCGTTTCTTCTCAAGTACTCTAGTTTGTTTCATTCTAAATGAAAAAAGAAACCGTTTGAACGTGGACTGTAATATGTAGTAGTTTAGGCTATTAGTAGTATAGTATATTGGCTATTATTATTATATACATATATTTTCTCCTATTCTATCCTTGTATTGTTTTTTATATTAAATGTTGTCTTAATGTATTTATATTATTTTATTAAGTTTTTATATTATTTGTACCAAGTGAGTATGTATTTTTATTATATATTATTTTGTATATACAGAATTATATTACTAGAGCTATATTTTATTAAATCAAAAATTAAGAATGAAACTTACGCTTGTAATTTATAATCATTCTTTTATTCATTATTCTTCATTGTTCCTCATTATGCCTTTGCTTTATACGATATATGTAACTTGCATTTTTGTTTTGATGTCGTTGACGTAAAACATACAGTGTTATGTGACGTGTGCAAAGAACTGTTATGTTCTCCACCAATCAGAGACGATCACGAAAAATCACAAATCACAGTGAAAAATCACGGTGATTGAGAACGAACGTGATCGAATCACTCGTGATTCACAAGTAGCAGTTCACGCCATCTCTATTGAGAACGAACGTGATCGAATCACTCGTGATTAGAGATGGCGTGAACTGCTACTTGTGAATCACGAGTGATTCGATCACGTTCGTTCTCAATCACCGTGATTTTTCACTGTGATTTGTGATTTTTCGTGATCGTTTCTGATTGGTGGAGAACATAACAGTTATTTGCACGCGTCACATAACACTGTATGTTTTACGTCAACGACGTCAAAACAAAAATGCAAGTTACATATATCGTATAAAGCAAAGGCATAATGAGGAACAATGAAGAATAATGAATAAATGAATGATTATAAATTACAAGCGTAAGTTTCATTCTTAATTTTTGATTTAATAAAATATAGCTCTAGTAATATAATTCTGTATATACAAAATAATATATAATAAAAATACATAATCACTTGGTACAAATAATATAAAATCTTAATAAAATAATATAAATACATTAAGACAACATTTAATATAAAAAACAATACAAGGATAGAATAGGAGAAAATATATGTATATAATAATAATAGCCTAAACTACTACATATTACAGTCCACGTTCAAACGGTTTCTTTTTTCATTTAGAATGAAACAAACTAGAGTACTTGAGAAGAAACGGACTGAGCCAAGCAGGAGCAGAAGAGTTGCGATGAGCAGGCAGAGACGTAGTAGCGAGTATGAAGAGAAGGGACGTAGAGGTACAACAGCAGGGACAATATGCAAAAATAGAACAGTCAAAATACAACCATAGGTACAAATACATAAGAACTGTAGGTTTGCCAGAATATCTAAGCAGAGAAGGGAAAGGGCAAAAATTAATAGCACAGGCAAGGTTCGGGAACTTAGAACACTTAACAAGGGACTCTAGGATAACAGAAAGGGGGGTCAGGATAGAAGACATTGTGAGCGGCAAACAGGACAAGAAGATCATACAATGGTTAAGAAAAGAAAAGAAGGGAAAGAGCAGAAGTGAACACAAATGCCAAAGATAGGTGCAATAAGCGGGGAGAGGTGTATAAACAAAGCAACTAATGTTAGAGTATGGAACGGAGTATGGTAGGAAGGGAGAGAGTGAATGCTCAGAATGCATAGATAAGCTAGATTTATAAGTAAGAATATGTAAGATTATATAAATGTATAAACCAAGTCCAATTCTTGGCTGTGAGGCTGAATAAATCATTATTATTAATAAAGAAATACAATCGTGAATTCATACATTTTTTTATTGTCATTCATTCAAAACTATATATTATATAACATATATAATTATACCAAATCATTCTTTTATAATTTCCTTTTTTTCTACTGGTTTTTAAAAACAAAAATGGTAATGCAATTCATTTTCAAATCATATTGAATATGTTTATTGTATAGATTATTGCAAGAATTACGACCCCAGTGTTTAAATTCATTGAAGATGGCGCTCACGAAAAAATCACAATCACGGTCGTGAATGATGTTAAATCACGGCCGTGATCGTGATCCTGCGATCACCGTGATAAATCACCGTTAGTGATTTTTGCGCCATCTCTACTCGTGATTCACAAGTAGCAGTTCACGGCATCTCTATTCACAAGTAGCAGTTCACGCCATCTCTAGCAATAACAATGAAATGG
The DNA here is from genome assembly GCA_910591585.2 of Nysson spinosus. Classification (NCBI taxonomy): domain Eukaryota; kingdom Metazoa; phylum Arthropoda; class Insecta; order Hymenoptera; family Crabronidae; genus Nysson; species Nysson spinosus. The sequence goes on from OU342830.1 coordinate 2,423,771, forward strand.
TATGTGGGTTTGGTGAACCCACAAGTTGGGGACAACTGAATCCCTTAAAGGAGTTGCCTTAATATCTTGTCGGTGCCTACATTAACGTGGAGCACTATTAAACTCTTTCACTATAAAACATAGTGGTTAGGACCGTGGCACACGATTTCTTTTTCGAAACGAAATGGCGAAATTCGATTTAACTTCACGTATAGGCCAATACCTAGACAGGCATTTAGTTTTTCCACTTTTAGAATTTTTGTCTGCGAAACAGGTGCGATTATGGGCAAATGATTACTTATTGTACTCGCCAAGTATACCGTGGTCATGTTAAACTTATATTTTTTTAGATTTATGATGAAGATGAATTACTGCAAGCTAAACTGGATATTCTAAGCAAGACCAACATGATAGATTATACTATTGATATTAGAAAGCAGCTTTACCCCAACTTGGAAGTACCAGAGGTATGTTTCAATATCATGTCACATGTCAGGGCTACACATTTGAGCATCAATTTTTATGTTCAAACGTTGACATGTTGAACAGCTTTTAAAAAGGATTTCGTTATGCGGTTACAAAGTTTATAAGAAAAGTAACTTTTAAAACAAAATTTGCAAAGCTAACAAAAATACATATGTAAATGTCATTTTATTGTGTGGTTTATAAAAACCTTTAACATATTATTTACTAAATAAATGTTATACTTTTTGCCATTCTAATAACATTGTATAAAACATGCATTTTCGTGATATCTAATTTGCATTGTATTATGCACATATAATGGATTATTACATTCACAGGAATTAAAAGCTAGGCGTGCTGAAGTACTTGAAGAACTTGGTATCCTTCAAAACAATGTTTCAGTAGTTGTAGCACTTATGAACAATGAAGAAGTTATGAAGAAAATGGAAAACATGCGGGATTCAAAAGCACTTAATGCTTATTTGACTCAGGAGTCTGATGTGAGTATTATTGATTATACAAGGTATACCAAATGTAGTGTTACAAGCTGTTTCCTCCAAATCTGATGGAGATATCGATTTCATTTTTTTTTTAATGAAATGGTTAAGGGGGCTAATATTCTAGTATGTATTGAAATTTTTAGTGGTAACTGCGGGGGGGGTCCCAATACTTCTTTAAATGAGAAGTGGTTTTGATTTTTCATTATTGTGGTACCTCTCATTAAACTGGATAAGATTTACTTGAATCATTTTTTTTATTGCGCATAGTTAAAAATTTCTAATGAAAAATTTGTTCTGAATTGAAATATTTTGAAGAAACGGAAAGTGTCATAATGGTATTATTTTATTAAATGACTGTTCAAAATGATGACCAACGACTTCTAAGTACTTAGTAAATCTTTTACAAATACTCTGTTCAACATCTGATAACATTGGAGAGGTAACCGATGTGCAAGTGGCGCCTTGGCGACACATTTGCAGGTACCTGCTATTCTCAAGCTGAAGACTGATGGTTTTGGTTTTTTCTAAGAGTATCCGGCCACTTTACTTTAATTTATTATTGTGTGTCTGTATAGTTTAACTGTTGCGACTTAACACTAAACAAGAGTAACATCAGATTGCTTAACTTCTCCATATACATATTTGCAGAATCAATATCAGTTTTTCGCTATAATGTTTACCTATGCACAATACAAACAACTGGATCAAGTAAATGCTATTCAGTTAAATGAGATGTATCACAATAATAAAAAATCATTACCACTTCCCATTGAAAAAAATTATTTCCCCCTCCCCCTCTTCTCCCTTACAGTTACTCAAAAAAATTTAATATGTACTAAAATATTAAGCCCCTCTTAACCCTCTGATTAAAAAAAATCAAGGCGATATCTCCATTAGATTCTGAGAAAACAGCTTGTTACACTTCATTTAGTACACCCTGCATATAAGTTAAAAATTTGCAGTATTATATTACCTTAAAAATTGAAAGGTGTAAATATGTTTTTTAATGTGTAAAAATTGCAATTAAATTCATATAAACCTAAAAAACATTACATTAATAATTTTCTTGTCTTGATTTTTGTTAATATGCAGTTTAGGGTAGAGATGATGGATAGTTTTGTAAAGCTAGCAAAATACCGGTATGAATGTGGCAACTATTCTGTTTCAACTTCTTACCTATACTTTTATATGCTGATAATGCCACCAACTGACAAGGTATACACGTAAATATATATTTTCCCAGATATTATCAACTTTTCATCACTGCTAACTACGCAATTTATTTTCAGAATTACTTGAATGTTCTTTGGGGCAAGTTGGCATCAGAGATATTGGTGCAAAATTGGGAAACTGCGTTGGAAGATGTTAATAAACTTCGTGAATATATTGACAGTAATGTTATAGGAAATTCCCTTCAAGTATTGCAGCAAAGGACATGGCTTATCCACTGGAGTCTGTTTGTATTTTTCAACCATGTTAAAGGTAGAGATTTGATCATTGAGATGTTCCTCTACCGACCACAGTATGTACACATTATTGAAGCTTGAATTGATGTAGTTAATGTCCATACAGAATAATGTTCATCTATGTTATATTTATAGTTATTTAAATGCTATTCAAACAATGTGCCCACACATACTACGATACTTGGCTGCAGCTGTAATCGTCAATCGTTCCAGGCGCTCTATATTGAAAGACCTTGTAAAAGTTATACAACAGGTCAGAATATAATTTTTATCAGCTTGATCAAACTTTGTGCAGTTAACATATTATTTTCTTATAATTCTTACAGGAATCATATACATACAGGGACCCTATTACCGAGTTTCTGGAACACCTATATGTTAATTTTGACTTTGATGGAGCAAGACAGAAATTACAAGAGTGTCAAACTGTTGTATTCAATGATTTCTTCCTTATTGCATTATTGAGTGAATTTGTAGAAAATGCACGTTTAATGATTTTTGAAACATTTTGCAGAATTCATCAGTGTATCAGTATTGGGTAATTGTTTTATTGGTCATTAATACTATTTATTTCTCGCGCAATATACCATCCTTTTGTGTATTTTATTACAGTATGCTTGCTGAAAAATTAAACATGAAAGCAGATGTCGCAGAATGCTGGATTGTTAATTTAATCCGTAATGCACGGTTGGATGCGAAAATAGACAGTAAGTTGGGTCATGTGGTGATGGGTGGACAACCCGCATCGCCTTACCAACAATTAGTCGAGAAAATAGAAACACTTAGCGTTCGAAGTGAAGCGTTAGAGAATTTAATTGAACGGAAACTCAAAGCCAAAACTCAAGATCCAGTAAGCATAGTGTGGAACTAATTGAGGTCAGTATCACTCTCTCATATTACCATATGTTGCAGCTTCAGCTTACATTTCATCAGACTTAATCTATAATGAATGAATCCATCAGATCAAATCCTATTTATTTATGTTTGTCTTCTTTTTAGTATATATATTTTTGTATATTATTCCCTTTAATTCACTAAATTAACTAAAGCTTTAAAAAATGTCGAGGCAGACTCGAAACCACATTTATGCACGAGTCAGACTCGTGGTGTATTTTTGTGAACATAATGCGCAATAACGAGTCAGACTCGTGCCTTCGTTGTAATCATTTTTGTACAAGTGATTTATGATTCCGAATAGGAATTATTCTATATATAGAATAATTTTAATTATAATTAGGAATTAATTTTACGGTTTCATATTATTATGAAATCATTTTGTGAACGTTATTTGGTGGCTTTACATATTCCAGAATGCTACAAAAAATATCACACTGAAGTTACGTACAAAATCTTAAATTAAATGCAGTTTTGAATACAGCTATATTATAGAGCAAACCTTATGTAAAATCTTCTTTATTTAAAACAGAGGAGACGTTTCGGCAATTATTTTTTGCCCTCTCCAGTCGCAAAAGTTTAGGAAAAGAAGTCCTAGGAATATAAGAATTGTTCATCGTAGGTGTTAGTTTAACACGTTCGTCGCCATGTCACCCATATCCTGGGTGACAGCTAAAGTTTCAGTCGGCCGTACCTCACGTATGCGTGACAATTATATTGCCTGCTAATTAGGATGGTCCTTATTTACTTTTAGTCAACAAATTTTAATATCAAGCTCCCACAATCTGTTCCAATGTCAACAAAGATAAGTTCTGCAAAGTTTTATTGCAATCGGAAAACGGGAACGGGTGCCTCAAGAGAGTTTTTTTTATTGATAATTACCGCTCAGAAAAGCTATTCCTTGAAGCGCGCACCTACGCTAATGCACGACTCCCGGCGCGAAACGCGCACTCGCTATCTCCATCGCACCAATGGCAGCAATCGCTCCATTGGTGCCGAATCTTAGGGCCCTTAATTTAATTTATTATTTTTATAAACCATAAACTTATTATAACAACTCCAATAAAGGGTTTTATCATACAGTACGCTTGCAATTATATACTTGTATAAGTGGAAAAAGCTTGGTAAAGAATAACTATATGAAATAGCGCGTTGCGTTATTTTCATTCCTCTACTTACAGCAGGCGGGGCCTGATACGATTTCCTCAATATTTTCTGGGCGACGAACGTGTTAAGACTGCTCCAAACTGCATTTAATATACAATTAAGACCAATTAAACATTTGAAGAAACAAAAATAACATTCATTGATATACGTACTATCTGTTGTTTGTTTACTAAAGTAGGTTTTTTGTTTTTAAAATGAGTAATTCATTAATAAATATTAATACGTTATATCTTTAATTTTTCCCTGTAATACCATACCACCCTATTATCTAGTCAGCTTTTAAGTATTTTTTTGATTATTTCTATACTGCATCATCTTAATGCTGTTTGTCCACAAAATATACAAAATGATTGCCGTGCGCATAGGTTAATGTATAAGATTAAAACGTGTAATGTAATACAAAAATACTTCTTTGCTAGCATTTTCGAGAGGATCGCATCAAATAAACGTTTTCACCTTGTCATTGAAGGCACAAACATTTCGCACATTGAAGAGACGTAAATTTTACAATAGTTTTAATCAAATATCAGTACATGCCTTCCCATGATGGACCGGTATTTGTATTTTTTCCAGTATCAAAACCCTTGGAGCTTGGACTTGTGACATCACGAGATAACATTCAGATATGTGGTAAAAAAGGGAATTCATCTCCACGTAAACAAAAGCCATCAATCGAAGTAACTCGACATATAAATCTAAAGTGTTAAGAAACATCGTGCTATATCATGAATTGAATGTATTTGTATTTGCTCAATGTCCTGACTAATGTTGAAATATGTATATGTATACCAAAATGCAGTATTTTTCAGCAGAGAATATCATGGTGTGCCACTCCTACCTGGTTTTCTATTTTATACCTACTGTCTCGAGGTATCCATATGTGTGCAATCATTCTTGTTAAGTTCGTGGAAGAACAATTCTACATCCTTATAACGTTCCTTTAAACGGAAAGTTCCGTACAGTGCAATGAACAACTTTATAGATAGAAAGTACTGCATGCAAATAATTAACATTGTCTACATGTATAGTTTCTTTTTATCATATTATGAGAAAAAAATTAACAATTCCACAGCATGAGATAGGAATATTCGTCAGAACGTTAGGCTTAACAAAATAATAAGATGTAGAAACATGATATTGATCTAAAGCAAAGATGTTTCCTTGTACTTTAAAGTAATAGTTACACATTACATTTATTTATATATGCATTCTTTTAATGTTTTCAAAAAACTTGTTTTTCTGTAAATTATGTCCGGTATAAATGCAGAATGTTTCATACTGAATAAACTGAAATATACACTTTTGGTAATAAATATCTTGACTTTTAAAGTATACATTGGTTCCATGTAAAGCATAAGGTTGAAGAATAAAATACTGTTAGTTATTTATTGCATTTGGAATAAAGTTTTCGATCAGATCGGTACAAGTTTCTTCCAAATTCGATGGAAAATATGAGCAGCCGGTATAAGCACCTCGATTGGTGCAGTATACGAGAACGTTTCTCCAGTAGGGATCTCTGGCAAGTAGTATCGGATTTCCGATGATGATCAATAATGCTCGTGCGCGAGTAATTGCGACGTTAAGTCTGCGTGGACAGGCAACAAATCCAAGGGAGTGTTTAATATCTTCATTCACAAAAGACACGGAAGATCGCACCGTTGAGATAATAATCACTTTTCTTTCTTGACCTTGAAATCCTTCCACACTACTGATTTTTGGTAGTTCGACATCCAATTCTTGTAACAATTCTCGTATTTCAATAACCTGCGTTGAATGAATTCGTATACACGTAATGTAATACGGATTTAGTATTTACATATTAGTATTAATTAATATTACTACATATTTAGTATTACACCTGTTTTTGGTAAGGAGTAATAATCCCAATGTCATTCGCGGATACTCCATATTTATACAGTTTTAGAAGATAAATATAAACTTGGGTTGCTTCTTCAGGATTATACCAACTTGGACTATCAATGTCCTTGCAGTTTTCCCCGCGAACACCATGAAAAACAATAGCTGGTGGTGTTCCATTCCTTTCGGGTAGAATGGGGGATACTATTTGTAGAAACTTCGCTTCTTTGCTTTCCGAAGGCGATACCTATTGAAAGATAAAATCTTAATATTCAAAGTTTTTACAATATAGAATTGCATAATATAAGTTTGCATATTATAACTTTGACATACTTGTGCTTGTAATTCAGAGTCATAAAAAAGTGAGCTTGATAACACTAATATTTCTGGCAAACTCCGATAATTCATAACAAGTCTTGTAACAAGCCGGGGATCGTATTGTGTTTCGAATCCATCTGGGTCTCTCTGGTAAGGAAAGTGGCGAAGTAATCTTGATAAGAAGGATTCCTGAAGACCGAAACTTTTCGCTAGTACACTATGGATAACTGGACCAAGTTGAAGAGGATCACCAGCAAGAACTATTTGTCCATGATCAGAATGAATAAAATTTAATGGAACCAAGATTTGCGGTTCTGTTGCTTGACCAGCTTCATCCACTAACACATGCGAAAAGTGGCCGCGTGGAAAACCCATATTATTTAAAATGCCAAGAGCAATACAAGTTCCTATTGTAATCCTATGACGTCCTAGAACACTCATATGTTGTAATTTTTGCCCCATTTTATCATTGTAGTTAATCTTTTCTCCAGTCCATTCCATCCCTACGTTAGCAGTAGTACAATAAGGTAATAGTTTCTCTGGAATGGTCTCACTACCCAGTAAATGATGTGCTATAAGACGGACCTACAATGAGCACAATGTATTATTCTCTGGCTATAAAATATTAGTTTTTATAATAGTATAGAAAAACTGTTTTCTTCAAATCTTTCATGATTAATAACACTTAGACAATCCATATTCATCAATCCATTTTCGCATTGAATATTAAAAATAAGTGGTTGGAAAAAGTTATAGCATACAATCATATTTACCATGTCTCCTGGCTTGAGTATAGCGCTATCTAAAAGTCGTTCTGCTATGAGATTTGCTGAACTATTGGACGGTGTTGCAACTAAGATTCTACTTTCAGGTATTACTGTTAATATTTGTAATATCGTTTCACAGAGTGTTACAGTTTTTCCAGTACCAGGTGGACCAAATATTATATACGGTAATGGTCGAGCAAATCCCTTTAACACATTTCTCACAGCTTCTTTTTGATAATGATTCAGATTCTTGTTAAACCATATTAGCTTTCGTTTTTTCACTTGCATAATATATGGCTCTAATACATTGTTACTATACGGTCTGTCATGCACACAATTACATCCTTGAGCTTTATCATTTAATATTTTTCTGTTAAATGAAATATTTACATTATCCTGGGTATTTTTTTCGATGTTATTTTCGGAATGCCGATTACTGTCTAATTCTAATGCGTTAAGTGAGCCTTTTGCGAGTTCTCCATCCCGCCCAATTGGTTTAATATGGAATAGTCTTTCTACGACAGATACTCTAGAAGATGATTTTGCTATACTACTAGAAGTGTTACATGTACAAAAAGATTCTGATGATACTGAGTTATTACGCTGATGTGAAAGTGTCGTTAGACTTGGTGTTTTTTGGATTTCGATTTCTTCTAAATGTAATTGAGGCTCTTTTTGAGTTACATGCGTAGGAAAGAGAACATCAGAACCAAGTCTGTTCATTGCTAAATTTACAGCATTGTGACAGTATTGTAGGGAGGAATGCGAGCATTTAAATGCCACTTGACAATCTTCATTATTATATTGTTCATGAAACTTTCGGTTAAATTTCAAAAATATTTCTTTGCTTGTAATTTTATGAATAAATCCTTCATACTTCAGTTTGCCTGTCAAAAGAGATGAAAAGCTTATCACACTGAATTCATTACTTGAATATCATTGTTTAAAATTAATTCTTCAACAATATAGCCAATATTTTATAGTAAATCATATGTTTGCATATTTTGAGCAAAAATTGGAATAGTAAGCTATAAATATAAATTAAGATTGTACAAATACCTTCAGATGTATCCCACTTGAAAGATATAATAGCTCTATCACCAACAAGAAGTGATGGCCGTTTTTCGACTAGACCAGGTACTTCCATTGCAAGATACTCTCCACAATGCTTCATAATTGCACTTTTCATACTATATTGTTCCATGCTTATTGTCTCAGCAATCTCTTCCAAGTATAATAAAGCATGGAAACGTTCTCTATATGATTGAAAACTGAGGCTATTTGCTAGGCAAGGTATGGCTTTTGCTAAATTTTGTTCACATTGGATTTCTGATTTTCCTTCCTTTATATTTGCTAATATTATATCCCAATAACGGTGTGGTACTCGGAAAGTCGCAGTTCGTACTTTGATAAATGGTGGTGCAATGTACGGTCGGGTTCCTGGTATATAAGTCAATTGGTCTGATTCACATAAATTTGATATAAAATCATAATTTCTGTTCTTAATGTTATTTAGAGGGTACAACGTATTTTTCTTCGTCTTATTATGGCAGTTTATACGAAAAATTCTGCCAATTTTGAATTTTTCAAATTCAAAAATATATAGCTCTTCGGTTGTTCCAACAAATTCTGGTTTACAGTTAAATACAAGTGGTGTACTCTGTGAAGGACCTAAGACTGATTCATTGTCGTTTAATTTATTCAATCTCACTTGAGATTGTACAGAGCTTAACATAGAGTAACTTTTACATAATACATGTGGCTTTTTGCTAGTATTATGTATATTTACTGTTACACTCTTTTCCTCGTTTAACTCCAGATCTATACATATACATGTAGATATGATTATGCCCTCCTTATTTTTTAACAGATCTTCTAATTCCTCTATAGATAATTGTGAGGTAAACAATGCTGTTAACTGAGGGCTTTTCTTTGAGACCTGTTAACAATTCAACTCTTATAGTTGTACAGTAATATCTACATTTCCCACTTAAATTGAATCTGCCAGATTCAAGGTTATTATAAATCTAGATATAATGTTTAACATATAACTTGCCTGGACTATAGGAACAATTGTCAATGACCTCCAGGTATGAACTCCTTGATCACTTTCGATACTATCACTAATGACTTTATCACCAACACAGGGTACATAGCCAGGATCACATATTCTTTTACTAAATATAATGTTATTTGCAATAGTTCCAACTTCTTTAGTTGGATCATAACTGGATATTGTTCCAATATCTAGTTTGGATCTCAGGGGCTGTATTTTCTTTACTTCCAATATCTGACCACTTAAATCTACTGAATTTTCATTAATTTCTGTAACTGCTTCTAATTTTAACCAATCACCTATTACAGGAATAAATTCAGAATGCACATTATTTAAATCAAATGATATGTTATTTGGATCAACAAACACCATTCGATTTTCCCGATTAGTCACTTTTCCAATGATGCACTTTTTTAGAATGTGTGTATTAACATTATTTTGCTGAGGAACAGATATTTCACTGTCCCAGCTCTCTGGAATATTTATCACAGATATAAGTTTCTTTATTTTGTGTTCATCTTTCTGACCTTTTCCTGATACTAAAAAATGAACTTGATCGCCCACTTTCAAGTTATCTATTGAAGAATAGTCCATATCATATTTGTAATGATTGTCAATTAAAAAATAATCTGTTGAAATAAAAGTAACTTGTCCTGTTTTGTAGCACGACCTATTATGTTTGATATCTTCACTTTTCTGTGACAAGGATGTACTTTCCTTATAAGCATTTTCTATTCTGTCAATAATATTATTCACGTCATCTGCACTTTCTTTGATGTTCAGTCTATATTCTAATGCATATTTTACAACAGTACACAAGAAAGACAGCATGGTTAATTCCTGTAATTTCTATCCAAGTAGCTAGAAGAAGGATCGCAATCAAATGTTTAGAATAAACGTTCCCAAATTTAATGAATGATTCACGGGTGAATATTGTTAGTTAATAATATCTACCGATCTATGGGTTGATATCTCCATTCGGTTGCCTTAATATAATCAAGTTCTTTTCGTAACGATTGTACTCGTTTTAGGTGCAATTCTCGAAGGAGACGTTTCTGTTGCTTTTGTTCTTGCAATTCTGATTTCATTTGATTTAAAATTTTTGATGTTTGTGTTCCACTGCTAGTCAATTCTGAATCCTGCGACTCTGATGTTCTTTGTACGGATGAATGTGCTAAACTACCTGATGATAAGGTAGACGAATTCATAGTTTTGCATACACTTGAATTATTCTTCTATTAAATGATGCCAGGTTTGCCATTATATTACATCTGTATTTACGTGCATCCACTGTGGAAGTGTATATAAGTAAGTACGTACTGATTAAACAGTAAAAGCAAAGGCGACTACAATAAGGGTAGGGGTAGTCTGAACTTGCAACCAGTGATGCCAGTACGTGGGATTTTATCCCACGTGGGAGCCTTTGTGCGCATGCGCATGTGACGTCACAGCTCGACGGTGGTTGTTTCCATGGACGTATCTATGCGCGACAGTAGATACGCGTAGGGGGCCCGTATTTCTACCGTATTGCAATTGTCACGGGGGTCTAACGATACCCCATATTTGAGTGAAGTATATACGTTACTGAGAATTAGGTAGTGCGCAGGGGTGGGAAAAATCCCACGTACTGGCATCACTGCTTGCAACGCATTTTTTCGTATTAGCTTTTGGCGTTACTGTATCCCTCTACCATTCGAATGCTACGTCTGACTTTACCCTTAAAAGCTTTAAAAACACAATTGCAGACAAATAATATGTTTATGATTATCAGTAAATTATTTCCGCAAGTATAATGTTATCAATTTTCCTATGTGTAAATCTCCATATTTGATACACGTAAGTAAGAAATATGGCGACATGGCGGATTTAAATTATTATTTTGTTTCCATTAATGTAATCGAATTAAATACTGCAATCAAGCTACCAAGGAAATTCAATCGTAATTTGAAGCAATGAAGACATGTTCATTTTTACTTCAGGTAAATTTGCTTCGGACTGTTTCCGATTTTAGCTGTGAAAACTGTATATTTTAGAAGCAGCCGCATATTTAAACAAAGGATAACTTCGATCCTACATTATTTTCAAAGTCTAGAAATTGATACATTTTGACAGATTAAAACATTCCACTTACTCTAAATTTTTGCTCAAGTTTTTCAAAGTTAATCGTTCTTCGGGCATTAAATATAATGCGTATAATATGCGTAATAAAATATAAATCTTGTCCCGGACATTCGAAGGGTTACAATTAGCACTTAACGCTTAGAGATGATGAAAAAGACGGTAATCAATCGATCTAGCAAAGGATCTTCGAAAATTGATTACCCAACAAAGCCTTACGGTTTTTGCTGCGACAAAAAGTATCAAGATTCTGAGTTTTACAAATTCCGCTCGTCAAATCTACATTTTTCTTCGAATTGTCAAACCGATGGTGGACCGGATATCAAGTTTCGTATTCAGGATACAAGTCGTCTTCCGGTACAACGTGCCGGCAGTTCGAAAATAAAGGGAGCAGCGCATTTGGGTGATTGTAAACGATGTAATGGTCCCTTACAGTGGTATGTAGAAGATGAAATAGATCTTGCTCGAGATATTATATTTATTGAAAAACGAAGACAGCATGAAGCAAATGTAGAGCAAAATATTAAAGCCGCAATAAAAAAAGGTACTTTACTTTCCATAAACCTTATGCACTGTTGCTCTTTTTTGCCCCAGGCTAATTAATTGCATATACTTATGTACATATTATTATATGATACATTATGCCACATTTAATAAGCCTTAGAATAATTAATTTTTAAGTCCTACTTTTTTAAGGATTGGGAAATTGCAATTTAGGCTTAATATTACTTTTGTTTGAGATATAACATTGTATAAGTTCAGCACATGGGTACTGTTAGTGACTCCATATATGTATTTTCTACTTCAATTTTATGATTGAAACGAAAAAATGTTTAAAACAGGAAGGAGAAGTAAGCGACGTAGAAGTAAACGGAATGCATCGAAAGTGGCCAGTAAAGCTGTGGAATAGAATTTCGGAAAATGTGGTGTTTGAAAGTCTTAAACTAAAACGTTACAAACCTCTTAGCACTTTAGCGTATGGCTGCATCAAATAAACTGAAATATTTCGAAAATGAAACACTATTGTCGTGCAACATCATCAACATAAATATTTAAATCATTTATGTTATTGTTAGAAAATATACTTTATTGTAATATAAATGTTTACACCGTTTCGGGGCTAATACTATTACATTCTTACTATTCTTTCGTGTCACTTTTAATGCGAAACTCATTGTATAAACTTAGTTTAACAATTCCATTCTATCATTGGATCTGCGGTGAAAGGATGGAAAATATAAATTATGTTTTTTTATGAAGTTGCTGTTTTTTCCCGATATTATACGGCTTACTTAAAAACCCTTAATTCATTACGTACAGACTACAGAATAATAGGATTTAAAGTTGAGGGCATTATTTTTATTCTGTATTACGTTATGCGTTTTAGGGGCTAATAATAAATAATTCCATTGTATTTTATGTAGGCAGATGTACTCAATACAATGAATGTTAATACTTCTTTATACTTTTTCATTCGTTTTGTAGTATCATATAGTTGTTTGCTTTGAATAGGTTTACTTAAAAATGGCCCAGTGCTTTAATCCTATTTGATGATATATAATGTGACTTGGAAACATAATCTTCTCAAAACGTAGGCTGACGTTGACAATAACATCGATCAGATCATTACGGTCAGATGAGATGTGCAAAAACAATTTATTATCGAATATTTTCTTTAGAATTCTCTCCACTTGAAATCATGCCTCCTTGTATGTATTTTCTACTCCTGTTTCCAAGGACACAATAATCAAATACCCACACGCCAAACTTATCCCTTCATATGATTTTTGAAAGAATAATATTATAAGCATCATATGATAGTCTAAATTATCGTTTAGAAAACTAATTGTACAATTTAAATGATTGTGTATGCTTAGAATCATGAACAAAGAAATAGCACGTTTAAGAAGAAAATCATTTGTTGATCAAAGTTGGATGCGTAATATAAAACAACCGGCGGGCCAACATTGTCGAAACCTTTCGTTGTTCCCAATTAGATTAGTGTTACAGAAAAATAGCGAATGTTTTTCCAAGTATGTAATAGTATAAATATGGATAAAGCAAATGGCGAATAATATTATATACATAAGAGATTTATTTTAAAATATGTATTGAAATGCAAGGACTTACGTAAAAATAACTAAAGAAAATAAACATTCTCAAGATAAATGTGTAGGTGGTCATTATTTTTTCAAAACATACGAGTCTGGATATCGAAAATATTATGGAAATAAGAGTAGATAGGGTTAAAATATACTGGTCCATATTCATCTTTGGTAAAGCACTTAAAGGCATGTGATTAGTGTCTTCATATACATCCTGTCTGCAAGTCATGGGCACTTACTAGTTACAGCTTTACGTTCAAATTAACGGTACTAACACTAGAACTACCAAAGCATTCAAAATGACAGGTCCTCGGAATTTAATAAAAATATTCAAATTTATAACGTTTCATTTTCTGAGATGTTTCGCCGTTCATGTTGCACAATGGATATAAATAAATCGATTAATTTATTTCTTCCAGCCATCCTTTTTTTAAAGACGTACACACAAATATAGCTGAATATATCGCCGGTAGTTTTAGTGTTAAACATCCGAAATATCAAATCAAACGATTCATACGGGTCCATACTGATTCTACTGGGTCAACAAATATTGAAATATATATATATATTTTTCCCCAGTTTTGAACACTTAGAAATGGTACGGAGTGTAAACAATCAGTAGACAATCATTTGGTTTCATATTTCGAATGTTTAATACTGTTAATATGAACACAAAGCTGAAACTAGTAAGGGACCCATGACTTAGTGACGGGAGAAAATGTACTCTTTCCATAATATTATTAAGAGAAATCTTTTTAATATAGCGTATAATTAATCAATGTACATTAATACCTACTTCGCAAAAATATAAAATATAGCGTGACAATTAAGATGATATTTAATTTCTTCATTTTTATAGTAAAAGCTACATCATATTTTTCGGGAATGTTGCCCTCCACTGAAATTCTATCTGATGTTCATCGTTCAAAATAATAGGAATTACATTTCTTATTTTCTTATAACATTTCTCACAAAGTTTTTCAAACTGTGATCTTATTTAGATCACATACATTTTTAGTACGAAAAAGGACGTAACACGTATTTTAACCGTATTTATATTAAATTAAGAATTAGGAGTATTTCAGAATTGTAGGTCTCAATATGTCAGTCTGTCCAAATGGTTATTCAGAAAGTTTTGGGCCATTCTTGGGCTCAGGAAGATTTTTTGTATCGTTGTTGCTTAAGTTTGTAAGGATATCTGCATTGCCAGAGGCAGTCGCATTTTTCTCATCGGTGGTATTTAACGACACTTCCTCGTTTGTGATGCTCGAGGTGAATATTTTTAAATCTTCAACGTACAAATCTTTCCTTTCTATTTCAGGCTTACGGATTTCATCTTCGTTATCCGTTTCAGAAATCTTCTCTTCAACAATACATGCGTTTACCTCCATTACCGCCTGTGTAATATTAGCATCTTTGTTCTCATCTTCTGTCAAAGTTACCGCAGATTCTCCAGAGCTTACATTTTGCACGTCTGCAACAAGTTTACAAGCTTCCATATTAGTATCCGCTTTGTAGATGCTTGGATTTAATGTGCATGCTTCTCTGTCTTTTTCTGTGTTTGTAATGTCCTTTTCAATCTTACGAATTTCATCTTCGTTATCCGTTTCAGAAATCTTCTCCTCAACAATACATGTTTTTACCTCCATTACCGCCTGTGTAATATCAGCATCTTTTTTCTCATCATCTGACAAAGTTACTGCAGATTCTTCGGTGCTTACACTTTGTATGTCTGTGATAAGTTTACAAGGGTCCACGTTAGTATCCGCTTCACAGGGGTTTAATGTGCACGCTTCTGTAAATTTTTCTGGCGTCGAATTATCAGAATTTTCTTTGTCGTCTAGTTCTCGTGAATCTACGTCTTTTACATCAACGCTCGGTTTAAAAGTTTCTACAATAGTATCTGTATTGCAGATGCTTGAATTTAAGGTACATATTTCAGCATTTTCTGTCTTTGAATGTTCTATACCACTTTTCATCTTTGTTTCAATCTCATTATCTTGATTCACTTCTACCGTATTGCTGTCAATATCAAATGTTGTTTTAAGTTGCATATTCTCTTCCTCATCATCCATTACATGCATTTCCATATTCTGAATTATTTCATCTACTGTTAACTCTACTATATTCGTGGATTCTTCCATTTTTTTATGCTCGTCTGACTTAATTATTTCTTCATTTTTATCAGTTTCATGCTGCACATCGCGTATTATATTTTCGGCGGTCGTTACTTCACTATCACCATCTTGTTCATTATCGACAAAGTGCTTCGACTTTTCTGAGTCAATTGCCTCACATTGATTAGTGAAAATTTCGTCCTTAGTTTGAATAAGATTTTTGCCCATAATGGTTTGTTTACACTTGTTTTCTTCTTGTTCGATTATCACAGACGCGTTGTATAAGGTATCACAATGAGGTCCTAAGATGTCAACCACATCTTTTCCATCTAACGTTAACTTAATATGCATTGGGTAATCATTATCCAAAATTTCAAATTGAAACATTGTAGCCCCTGTGGCAGCAAGATCTTCAAACATTTTGCAAGCTTCTACAGACCAAGAACTTATGGTGGCTGGTTTTTGCAAAGAGCAGCATTTTGATAATGCAACAATGTTTATGATATCTTCAGGTAACATTCGTATTTCTGTTGTACTGGCGGAATTACCGTAATCTATGTACAATACTTCGGTTTCAGACTCAGAGTGTGAAAGGATTTTTGCTCTATACCATCGGTCATCTTGTGGATATTTGGCGACGCAGGTTGCATCAGTTTCAAATGTATTCAGGGGCATGAAAGTGGGCGCTTCTTGTAATCGATCAGCCATTACTTCTAAATCCGCAATACTACTCTCTGTCTGAATCCAAAATTCATCTGGGGAATTAATATGACTTATAAAAACATTGGGTGAATTTTCTTCGCCCAGGGGTGGTAGTCTTTCTTCTATAATTGGCATATATCTTTCGCAATATTCTGATAGTAAATCGGCTACGTTCTTGTTATCAAATAATAATCTCACTTCGGAAGTTTCATCTTCTCTCAGTACGTCCAACAAGAATATAGTTGCTCCATCTGCAGCCAATTTGATAAATTCTAAACAAGCAGTTTCAGACCACTCAGTTATTCCTTCTGACATAACCAGACTGCATTTTCTCGATAGAGGTGGTATATCTGCTAAATCCCCAGGAATGGCACGTAATTCTGTCGATATTGCCGAGTTTCCGTAATCGATGTAAATAACTTGGGTGCCCTCATCACTATGTGATACAACTCGTGCTCTGTACCACTGTTCGTCTTCAGGAAATTTAGCGACACAAAGTAATCCCTCCTTCACAATATCAACCTTGGGGAACATGTCAGCTACTATAAATCTATCAGACATAACTTCTAGATCGCCAACAGATTTTTCTTCTTGTACCCAAAATTCGCTGGGAGAATTAATATGGCTTACAAAAGCAGAATGCGGGTCTAATTCAAGATCAACAATTTCGTCTATCAAATCTTCTTCAGTGTGCACCATAATAGCAAGATGATCTTCGACCAATGTCTCGCTAATACTCTTACCATTTGCGAAGAGATCCACCCGTTTAGGAACACCATTTCCCACTATCAACGCTTGCACGGACTCTGTTGAATTAACCAAATTTTCAAATTTCTCACAAGTCACTTCATTCCAATCTTCTGAATCGATTGGAATGACGTCCAGTCTGCATTTGATTGCATATCCCTTTACTTCTTTCCAAAATCCGATAAGTTCCCGAATGTTGCCAGATTTGTTGTTTATAACGTCCGTGTTTCCATAATCAATAAATCGAACTGTCGTGATATCTTCATCTGCATCAAGTACTTGTGCTCGATACCATAAGTTGTCTATGGAATAGACGGCAACACAGAGAGCGCCTTCTTCCAATACACCATTTATTGTTGGGAAAGTAGGAACGACTTCTTGAAGCTCCTCTTGTTTCTTAGAAAGGTTTGCAGCTTCGTCTACCAATTGAAGCCAGAACTGACTCGGAGAATCCATATGAGACACATATACCTCATATTTCTGACCAATCACTGTATTGTGAATTCGTAAATCTCCTTTATTAATATTTTGCTCTTGCATTTGTGAATTCAGTAATCGGAACCTATCGCTTATTTTCTCTCCGTCATATATCAATTCAACTATCCAGTTTTTATCAACATTGTTGAAAACAGCAGTAAGTTCTTTATTAGATAAATTGCTTTGCAGTATATTTAACTCTTCCGGTTTTGCACAATTCAGCGTCACTGGCAACGATACGTTGATTGCTAACTGATAAGGCTCGTAAAACTGTGGATTAAGCTCCATAATTCCATCAACACCAACTTCTTCGTTATTACCATAATCGATGAAGTTTACGTAGGCTCCGGTATCTGTAGAGTTAATAACTTTGGCACGATACCAGTGATCATCAGAACCTTTAGCAGCACATATGAGGTTAATCTTTGGTTGAATCACAGTACCGGATGTAGGATAATATTTTTCTAATGCTTCTGTTAAATTCAATTCCAAATGGAATTCTGAGCTACGTTGCAACCATATGCTCGATGAACTATCAGCGTAGGATACCGACACTTTGTGAGTAGAAATCAAGAGAGGCATTGGACATATTGGAGATATGCTCTCCTCTACATCTTCTGAGACAATTATCTTCTTACCCAATGTATCAAACAGTTTTACGATGAGTCTGTGGAATAAAAGACCGGTATTTTAGTAAGAACAATTTTTATTTTGATTATCAAAAGTAGTTAAAATTCACCTGTTGTTGTCGATTCTGTTAACAAGCATAATTATATCTTTTCCATTTAGAATTTGCTTCAACGTTTTGTCTACTTCAGGAGACGAAACGACATTTTCCAAGGAACATTCTATTGCTTGATTCTGCATAACTGAAAGGTCTCCTGGTAAAGCTAACACCTAGATTGACATAATAATAGGCCAATTTATCCAAATAGTAGTATAACTTTTCAATATTATAATACCTATTATATATATATTCAAAATTAAATTATTGTTGATCTGACACACTCCAATTCTTCATTCTCTTTTACAGTTACATCTTACATAATCTAATATCTCTACATGACGGGGGTCAGTATATCTCAGCAAATATTTGTGACTCTACTTAAAAATCATAAACTTATTTTGGCGTAACAGTTCTTTTTCATGACGATCTTTCATGTAACATGTATGGTATTAATGAGTTTATCCAAATGTCATACTCGCATGTACATAAGCCATACTTCGAGCGTACATATACTGATCTCGATTTTTCGAAACTCACGCAATCTGAGAAAATTTCATCGTATGCTCCAGTATCAATGAGTTTTACATCAAATCTTGCGGAACTTGAACCATTATTGATTACAGCTCGCCTCCACATTCCATTTGTATATACCAAACAGCCCGTGCCCAGGCACATCTCGCGAGTTGATAACCGTTGCATCACCTGCCATTCGCACACTTTTCCTTACCAATATGATTTATTTAATGGACAATTTTTGCATATAATAGCACTGTAGGTATCATGTTTTTACAATGCTTATATATTCCGGCTATTCTTTAGAGCCACGGAACAACATAACTGACTACAAGGAGTTACTTCGCATCTTCATGGATGATACACATAAGTTATGAGCAGTTTAGTATGATTATACGTATGTAAGGACAATGACATTAATAGTATGAAAAGGAAATTAAGGTGTCACGAAAATACTACTAGTACAAGTATTACCACGTGTACTTTAACAGTTCAGCACAACACTTTTAAAGATTAATGTATTGCTATATATACGTCAGTATTATAATTGCATTTCATGAGTTAAGAAAAAAACTTGCTTTACAAAGTTAGGTCCCAAGCCTTTACAATTTCTATGTTTTATAAACATATACCATGAGATACCAAGGAATACATACAGTGATGAGTATACTAACAGTTAAGATTTGGCTTTTAAATTCAAAGTGACCTCTGAAACAGTAACTCATTGCACAATTCAAAGCAGATTTAGAACATGATACCACTCCCAGCGGGAGTACTCTCACTTGCGATCATTATAATAACATTTGAAGTGGTCTCAAACCGGTTTAGTAAGAAGATTATAAATGATTTAGAACAGCGTAAGAGTATTGCGATTTGCGGATATAAATATTAATACCATACACGTGCTATGGAATTTAAGGAATGCCGCTTGACATTAGAACAATTATATTAGTTATATACAGACATTTAGGTTTTATGATAATTCTTTAACATGGGGATTAATAAGTTCATGCAGATTATTTCTTCACAAGCTAATCTCTTTGCTTGACATACTCGATGCTACTAATACGCGTATGTTTCACCTAGTTAAATAAATAAGTCATAAAACTATCGTATTAATCGGAACTACCTATGCGTAAAATATATGAATACATGATATTTGAGGTCTGGGCTAAGAGCGATTAATCTTAAAGGACTTGCTTTAAGCCGTTAGTACTTATTGATATGGACAGTGATGTAGTTCATAATACACAATACTCAATATACATATAAGTTGTTGAACAAGTATTGATACTTAATGATGTTGTAGCAATGCAATTAGTTTGCCTCAATTGAACCATATAAATCTTACCTTAGGATCTTTGTCAGCCATATATGTATTAATAATATTTTCAGTTTCCGCAAACGAAGGAAGTTGAATATAAAATTTATTTGCACTCTGTACACTGGACACTCTTACTTTAAGTGCTTGACCAGTCAAGAGACTTATGTCCACTCTTTGTATGTCATATGGTACGATTGACATTCCAGTACTGCTTTCTACAAAGGAAATATACATTTTTACTCCTAATAGTGATCGGCATAGTTGAATCTATTCTAACGAATTACTCTCACCATTAATTTCATTGTCTGCTTTGTCTGTGGCGAATAATGCAAGTTCCTTTTTAACTAGATTCTCAGCTACATCGTTCCCATTGTCATTCAATGATGTTAAATATTTATTTTCTTTTACCTCGTAGAAAGTACATTCATATTTATCTGCATTGAAGCAATTGTCAATTTCTCCTGTATTTGTTCTTGACCAGCCTAAACCATCTTTAGGTATAATATTTTTTAAGGAACATTGAACCGCTTGCTTTGGAAGCTGCAGTAATTTCTTTTCTACCGAATAAATTTTGCGCAGCTCTACGACGGCATTATTTCCAAAATCTATATACCGAACAAGATGGCCTCCTGGTTTGTTTAATTCCACAATCTCTGCACGATACAATGCTCCATCATCATAGAATATTGCTATTACAGGGGAACCAATCTAAAAAAGGGTATGAAAGGACATTCAGACAACCTCGTTCAGAAGTATTAAAAGGACGGAAAGAGATTACTGTATGTATTGATTAATGAAGTGATACCTCTAATTTATAGGACACAGGTTCTCTGCCAACGTAGATTTTTTGAATTTCATTCATCATTGCTCTGAACTTACTTTCTTTATCGAGTATTTGACAATAAAAATTATTAGGATTCGTAAACCAGGTAACAATGACATTCTGTTTTGTACCAGCTTCATATGTAGCTACTGTCCATTTAGCATCCATAGAGGCATAATCAGCTTCAACAAATTGTTTTGTGTTTCCTGTAGTTCTTTTCCCATGAATGACTTCCTCTTTTGCTTTCATTAAATCGATGCCCTCTGAGAATTCTTCATTTATAAAAGTAGTGCCAATCACGCCATCGACAACTTCACGTAGTAAAACATTGTATACACCCATCTCTTCAGTTACGAATTCCGCTTCTAGTGTTTTTGCTGCTGTTTTATCCACAAACACCTTACTCTCAGGAGCATCATTGTTAAAGTCTCGCACACCGAATAATTTACAGTGTATGGCTTGTGTTGGAAGATTAAGAAATTCTTTTTGGATTATTTTTACTCTATTAAACGCAATACTTTCTGTATTTCCATAATCAACAAATTGTACAGTTGCACGATCTCCTGCGACCGACTTAATTACGGCTCTATACCATTTAGAATCCTCTGTATATTGGGCAATGCAATACGCGCCGCTTTTTATTTCATAAGTTTGCATTAATTCTCCACCGTCTTCATATATTGCGGCGATATTTTCCATTATAGTATCTAATGCTGCGAAATCAGCACTTTTCTGAACGAAAAAATCAGATGGACTATTTGTAAAAACTATTTCACAATGTTCCGTAATCCCAACAGCTACATTAGCGGATGCGATTCGTATTGGGCTACGCCGTCTTGTTTCGCCCATTACAGAATCTGGAGAGCTACTTGTGTTTAACTGTAATAGCAATGATTATTGATAACACATATTAGTTATCTGAGATGTATTAAAATATTGCAATGATTAATATAATGTATTACCTTGTAAGTTACTTTATATCCCGCGCTTTTCTTTTCTTTAAATTTATTTATTGGGTAAACGTCATCTGGAAATGTATAACAAGATTCAAAAGCTTTGAAAGTGTATCGTCGCTTGCATTCATTGATACTTAATTGCGAATAGGAACATACTATTTGGCCGGTTACTTTTAATGCTTCCTTCATAATTTTCTTTGTCACCCCATTTGGTACTTTGTATTTTACCCGGAAATCCATCACGTTTGTAGTAACCACCACGATTAGCACTGCCTCTTCCTCGTTTATTACTGCCTCGTGATGATGTATCTGAATCTTTATCACTCCAACTCTTGTCAGACACACTAGAAACATTATACTTCGAAGAAACATTTCCAAATCCACCCCTTCTTCCTCCACGACCACCTCGTGGGCTCTTGTTGAATGAATTCATGACATTCTCAGTCCTACTATTCGATTTATCTTTTGTGTTTCTGTTACTCGAAAATCCACCTCTATTTGCACGTTCTTCTCTCGGTTCAGTGTAATGAAAATTATCTTTTTCGACTTTTCCATCATGACGTTTTTCCTCATTCAATTCGTCTTTCCAAGTTTTTGTTTTAGTCCATTCTTGGCCTCCGGTACTGCTGTGTGGTTGATGCCAACATTCTGGCCTATTCTTTTTCTGCCATCTATTCGTATTTTCACTGCAAACAGATCGATGTATGGTTTAGTAAACATTATAAATCCGTATTTGACAGATCATAAAAAACGCAATTATTTCGTGTTAGAAAGGCAGGAGAAATCGCCAGTTATTCCGTCTGCAGGCATAAGTATCTACCGAAGTATTATTGATGGTTGTTTATGAAAGTGGCAACAGTATATTATACTTCGAATTATGCGCATATTTAGATAGGTACTGATCCAATATGAGGAACTATTAATATGATTTTATTTATCTTTTATATTTCTTTATACCGAAAATCAACGCGATATGTAACAGGTATATTTACAGTTTATGACTTTTGTTATATGTACAGAACTGTATTATCTATAAACTTGGTCTGTACAGTCCTGAATGCAATATACCGTTGAATGAGTTTATTGTATTGAGGACTGACAATCAATCATGTAGTTCGTGTCACTGCCATTTTTATAAAAATTTGGCGCGCAGCAATAATTAATTGCATAAAAGATGTAATACAGAAATATCACAAATGCTAATCAAATAAGCAAATCACTGTTATTGTAAAGAAAGCTAAATAAACCAGTACAATGGAAATAGTTTGATAGTATTCATTACAAAAACAAAAACACATTATTTTTTTAAAAGCTGCAGCTAATCTGTGTAAACTATTAAGCTATAGCATAATTTCTGTAATTTTGTTTTTACCGTATATCGTTCATTCGTGTAATTTTATTTGTCTGAAGGCGTACCAAATTCAGTTGCAGCTGTGCACTAGAACTGTGATGCATTAAGTTGCATCTTAAGTTATTAAGTATTAGGAGAAAGAAAGTTCTTCACAAAAAAAATATAATATGCACTGTTTTCAGAATACCTTAAAGATCCTTTTGTGGCATTTGCTTTTGGAGAGTACTGATCCTCAATGCTTTTGTTTGATTCATCAGATGCATTTTTATCAGAATTAATCATATATAGCAACTGAGATTTAATGCTTTCCATCTTCACAGGATCATAGAGGTCCACTACAACTCCTTCAGATCGAACATCAATTACTTTCATACATAGACGTTTTTCAAGAATCAATAGCTCGAATTGTGTAGCAACTTCGTCTGTTGAAGGTAACTGGTCCCATCCATTTAAAATACATTTTATTGCTTGGGTCTGTAATTTTCTAACCAGATCGTCGTGGATCAAACGTATAGACATAATGTTTACAGTTTCCTCGTTACCATAGTCGACATACAGAACTTTTATGTTTTGCATGTTTATGTTTAATACCTGTGCCCGATACCACTGATTATCATATATTGCTGCACATGGAATTCCAACTTTTAATTGTGCTGTGTTTAAAGCAGGTGCAGTTTTGCAAAATTCTGCTAGACAAGTCATGACTGAGTCAAGGGATTTAATACTGTTGTCAAGCTGTACAAAAAATTTTGTACATGATTCAATGAATGAAACGTGTACAACTTCTTCTTTTCCTTTTGATAATTTTCGGGGTTCTTCATATACAACAGATTGAATTATTGCAGGTGTAGTTGGTGTTGGAAATGCTTGTCTGAGAATGTCTTTTATATTGCTTCCATTATCATACAAATCTCCATATTGAACCAAAGGTGGCCCTTCTGGCGGACGAACATGTAAAACAAGGGACTTTCCAGATACTATTTTTTTAAAGTACTCCTTCATTTCGTCAGCAACGTTTAATTCTTTCACCCCGCTTAGAGTAAATCGAATGGATAGAACTCTGGGATTAATGTAATGTGGTGGAAGTTGAAAAATGTCAGTATATGGTAAAATTTCAGTATGTCCAAAATCTACATAATACAATTTACACTTATTCTCCATGACAGACATGACAACAGCTCTGCATAATACTTTGTCTTGAGTGTAGCGACCCAGACAAACAGAGCCAGGTAATGGTGGTTCGTTCAATGACTGTATAGGGTGAGTATTAATGTCCCTCATTAACATACTTAAAATTTGGGAAGTGCTTTGTACTTGTACAGAAAATTTATGTGGTCCATCTTCGACAAAAGAGACATAAACATCATGCTTGGATCCTACATCTAACACTCGAGATTTGAACACTAGTGCTTCTTGAAGAGGTGGAGCTTGAGATAGATACTTCTGTTGAGGTCCACAGCATGATAATATATTCTGTCTATATACATGACCATCATTTCCCTCACATTGTAATGGAGTTTGAATAATATTCTGTACCATCTGTGTCACTGGAGTGCAGTTATTATTGATAACACGTTTGTTTTGATGTTGATAGATTTGTGCTTGAGGTTGCTGAACACATTTTGACCTATAAAATATTCATACTTCGATCTATAATTATATTCAAGTTAAACAGTAATACAGAATATAAGTTTATTCCTAATTCTATAAGAAATATTGAAGTAAATTATATGAAATATAATTTGAAAATCATAAGTTATATAGAAGATACTTGTATGCTACACAAATAATTTTAGCATATATGTAGGTTACTACATGCCATTGCACCAATGTAAAAGTAATACCTTAACATATCTTGCAATGTTGCTGCTACAGCCATATGTCCCTTGACTAACAGCTCACTGAAGTCCTCATTGTTATACCATAGCTTAATGAAACGATGATTATTGACCACTGAGTGAATTGATATATTATATTCATTATACCAAAGTGTCTTCTTGATTGAATCAATTATCTTATTCTCCCAAGCACCATTTATGGGCAATACATGCAATAGAGTAAAGTCAAATGCCATAGGTGGAAAAGATTGAAGGGACTTTGTTCCAGGTATATTTTCCAATAAATGGATTTCTTGGGGTGGAAGAATTTCAATATTTCCATAGTCAATAAATTGTAAAACCACCATACCATCAGATCGTATATTAATAACTCTTGCACGATAGTATCCTTCATTTTGAAATCGGGCACAGCAAAGGGCATTGATACGCAAACCAGCTGCTTGTGGGCCTGTACATCCTTGACTTCGGGCAAATTGCTCAGTCAGAGGTAAAATCATACGTTCAACACAGGTTGCAGAATTTTTATCGACCTGTCCCCAAATTTTGAGGTACAGGTCGTCTGTCTCTACATGAGTAACAAAAATGAGTTTTGTACTTGCTTGCACACTCATTGTGCTTAACTTTCATTCAACAACACTTTTTTCTATGTGTGTCCAATATCAAACTGTGGGTCGTCTATACAAGCCTTCATTAAACCTACAACATTAACTTTTTTCAGTATTGCGTTTTTTGTTCTTACACTGCCTAACCGTTATGCGACCGAAACTGGGCCATGTCACTCGAGACTTATGAAATAATGCGATCAGAGGGTCATGCGAGTCTAACAGATTTTATTCGACCAAATTTGTGGGTGACACTCCCTTCGTATGAATCGTTCGTGTAATCATCGTTATAATTGCAATATCTTATTTTGATAGTAATTTATTGACGCGTATCTACGAAGAAATGGCCTTTTGTTACCGGCGCATTCGATTGTTCGAATACTTTGTGACTCAACAAAGAAATTAACGCACTTTCTTTAAATATGCATTTATTAACTGCTACTTGTTTATGATGATAAACTATATGATTATCGACATTCGTTTTCTCCACACATATGTGTAATCTAAACGTTCTTTTCACAGTAGAGCACAGCGAAAAAATGTATGTCAACTATAGAATTAGTCGTAGTACAAACCTTACGAACGATGCACACGCAAGCTGTTTTTCCCATTCGAGGGATAATTAATGAACCGATGCTTTCCGTGATATATACCTCTTTCACAAAATAACATCGGAGCAGATCAGAATCTGGCGGCTCGCCGGCTTTTTATCCCCCGGTTGGAAGATGTTCTTATTGTGTACTCTTGTCACTCCTGTAAGCGCGCAAATTTAAATTCAGACCCCGGGAAACATCTTTTATATTATGCATTTGATCTTATTTATGCAATGTAAAAGAATATGTAAAAATTAGTAAATATTTGCTGCAATTTAAGTGATATAACTTGATAAAATTAATAATAAAGGCAGATTTAGTATTTATCTCTAGTATTTATCATTTCTTCACTGCATTTCGTTGTCAGAGTAAAATGTGCGTTTTATTGTTTCTTATTACACAGTACACGAAATGTAGTTTCCTAAGTGTGTCCCGGAAAACTAAATTAGAATTGGGAGAATATAAACATATAGTTTGCAAAATGTAAATGTTAATTAAGGATTATGAGCAAAGTAAATTCATGTTCATATTCGGTTTTAACTGTTTAGTACGCACATATAAATAAATCTATCGCCCGTCCGGCTTGGAATGTTTCTCATTAATCTTGCAAAGCTAATTTTATTGCACACATTTCACACACACGTACCTTAGCCCCGTAATTTTGTTCATTAAAATTACGAAAACCTTATGACAAGTGTAAAGGTCGAATTAGATAGAATTCGAAATGAGTAAGAGCCGAGAAGAAGTAATATCACAATCTACTTTCTTATTATTTAGAATAGTTACAATTGCTTCACTTAAGTTGGAAAAATATTAATTGAGATATTACCACTGTTTGTAACAAGTATGCCCAACGTTATAGTGAAGAAAGTAATCGCCAGAATAAACCTCTACTGTTTATCTAGATTTGAAATACTGCGTTATAATAAATCATTTTTCTTTATACATCACAGAAAAATATACAGATCATATCCTTAGCTTTATGAACGCGCGAGCAAATTGATTCTATCAAGTTTCTCCTTGAATATCTTGTCTGGTTGTACTCTTATCGGAATAAAATATGAGCTTTCTAAAAGTGATCCTCGTCCGATGAATAGGAAGTGTTGGACGTTTCTAACCATGAGAGTGTAGGATGCGTGGAACGCGTTTCACCTTCCATATCCTCTTCCAGTTCGTTATCGGTGTTCGAAGATAGATGTTCTCTTAAGACTAATGAGCGCATTTGTTCTAAAACTTGATGCAAAGAATCGGATCTTTGCTCCAATCTGTCATTCAACGGCGTCGTGTCACCACTCGCGGTTCCTCCTGCTGGAGTTTGTGGGGTATTACTCGGTGGTACTGGTGTATTTGTTCCATCTCCGGTACCTATGCGGTTAATATAATTTTATATTTTACTACCTACATTTAAAAAAATGATTCTTGAAATCATTTTTTGACCAATGATGTTCTAAGGGGTAAATGCTCTTAAGACGCCTTATACCCATATTATCACTGGCAGGACTAGCTGGTCTTTCTGCTCCCCGTATCTCTCGAACTATTTCTTCATCTTGTGTATTAAACCTTAAACCTGCAACTCCCTTTTTTGGAACATTATACAAATCGCGTTTTATTCGTCTTCGTCTAGAAGGATCGTTCCTACGTAATTGTAACATTGAGCCAAAGTCAGCAATGTAAAGGAAACCTGCGATTAATAACTCGCAATTCCTTTTTCCTTGCTTATAAGCAGTTTCTAACTCATGACTCGTGCGTTGATCATATTGCCACCAACCTGTAACAATATAACCCAAGAATATGTCAGAAATTTATAAATCAGATACAATAAGGGAGCTTCTAGGAAAAAAATAACGTACTCTGCGGTATAAACATTTTATTATACATATACAAGGAAACTAATATTTAGTTTATACTATGTTTAGTCTATATTACAAAAAGAATCAGAGTTTTGTTGCAATAAAAACTGTGTAGACTGCTACTTATAAATTTATACATGATTTGTATAAAAGTAAATAGGAATACATAATTCTATGAGGTACGGGTTATATTTATGACACATATTTTTTGGCAATTTAGATCAAGTAAATAAAGCGTAAGTATATTTTTCTGGTAAGTCAACTGATTTAGGAATTAATGTATACCAGAAACACCTTTGCACGGCGCATCTGGTTTATCACGTTTAATATTACGTTTGTAACGTGGTTGATTTTTTCTGTATTGGCATTTGTTTTCAAAGTCAATTACGTAAAGCATGCCACAAATTAAAATTTCACATTGGGTACTGCCTAGTTTGTAAATAGTCTCCAGATCCCGGCTTGTCCTTGGATCATATTTCCACCAACCTATGAAGGGGTAGGATATCAACTTATCTATACTTTCTAAAATATTTTCAACAAATTATTGTATAAACTGATAATAATCGGTTCTTTTACTATGATATTTCATAGTCGTTGTTTGTTACACGGGTATAATATTATTATGACATAGTTTGACTTTCCAAAAAAACATAAAGAATTTTGTTATTCTGTGTAGAATGTGAATGTCAATGTTGAAAGCATTTAATGCGCAAATAAATAAAAAGCACTATGACAGTAATGTGTTAAAATATAAATATGTTATTTTACCATTACGACCCTCATAAAACCATTGGTATTCTTCTTCTGAGTGCTCCAATTCTTTTGGAACTTCCTCTATCTCAACTAATTGTGGCCTGTCAAGAAAATCAGGTGGAATTTCTTGACGACACATAGGACACCTTTTGCTCTGATTTGCAACTCCTTTTACGCATAGGTAGCAATATATATGACTACAAGGTAATTTTGCTGGATGGATGCAAGGTTGAAGACAGACTGCGCATTCCGGTATTGCCGTAGGAACTATGCCAAAATAATTATTAGTTTTTTATGTAATATAACGTTTTTATTGCTGATTATAGCTTAGCTTTTTTAACTCTTATTTGTGTATAAAATGGTAATAATATATTTTGTATGCCTTTTTTCTTGTGAGCGGTTAATTTATAATGAAGAAAGTGCAGTATTTTCAGATTGATTGTTCTAAAAACTATGGTATACATGCACCTTCTTTCTCTTCAGTCTCCGGATCCTTGTCTTTAAGAGTTTCGCTTTCTTTGTCTTGGGAATTAAGTTTTGCTTGTGCCATGCTGATTTTTAAATGAACGTGCTAACCCTTCATCGAGTCGATTCAAAGCTTCCGTTTATAAACAACAAGGGAGGCGTTTGTCAACAACGTATGACAGAAGGTCGATCAAAAGCCATTTTCATTATTTATGATGTATTCGTGGTTCTCAAAAGTAAGACTGGTATATATTATAGCCCATCCCAGGTTGCCCATAATGCCCATAATGGTTGAGAACCATTCGTTCATTCTACCTACAGATGGCGTCTAAATCACTGACATGTTAGCGTATAACGCCCGTTCCAACGAACTTTTCACCCGGTTCGCGCAGTCCCCACTACGTTTTTTCCCACCACTGCTTTATCTGCGACTTCAACTTGCCGCGGGAGGAAAATTTCATAAATACGGTGTCGAAAAACTGTAACTTAGAGAAAGATTTCTTAGTAGCTTCGCGTATTCATCTACCACATACTGATTATAACGTGGTTTAATTGTTTTACCGGTTTCTATCACTGCCGTTCGAGTACCGCCCACGGCATTTGGTGGATATTAAAGCCATTGTTACTATTATTAAGGGAAGTGTTTCGAGCAAACAACGAACTAGTAGACTAAGGCAAACTTGTTGTAACGTACCCGCCCCCTCACTAATCCTAAGGCCTAGTCATAAGTAAATATTTTAAGCATTAGAGTTAGTTGGCGACTTTCTCCTTTCCCCAAAAGTCTCATCCCTTAGTCATTCCTAGTCATAGTCCACAGGTCATATTTCCCCCTTTAGACCCTTAGACCCTTAGACCCTTAGACCCTTAGACTCTTAGACCCTCAGGCCCACTCCCTCCCCTCACCTTCTGTCTCGCTCTTTCCGTCGACTCCCCCACCCTTCCTAAAACCCATATAACCCCCTGCATTCCCGCAAAAAGTACATTACATATTTTACAAAATCTAAAACGACATTCATTTTACGAGAGCAGCGATATTAGATATTTTACCAAGTTTGGGACGTCTACAAGTTCCTACCATCGGTCCTCTATCCGATTTCGAAAAGTGTAACGAAAGAATAATAAAGCAGTGACCATTACATTGTCATGAAAAATGTGCCTTGCACATGTTTGGAAAAGTCAGGAATTTAATCCTAAACAACTGCAACGAAATTCTGCTAGATCAGAGTGTCATAAATCATGTCATAAATTAACTACTGATACATGGTCAACTACTGGTACTTTTACCCTACGGTTATACCGTGTTGTTTCATTGTTTTCGGGATTTTCCGGAATTAATTAGAAATCTTAATACTATGGAATGTATGTATGAGTGTAGTAATTTATTTCAGAAATATTTACTTCAAAAGTTTGTTACAATATAAGTACAGTCCTATGTAGTCATGTTCAAGAATTTTCGGTACACCGTATATATTGATTCTGAGTCGCTTCGTCGGTGACGTCACATTCGGACTACGGCCAATAGCGTGTTCGGAGCAGGGAACGGTAGTAGGGACCTGCGCAGATCGAATATAAACTCGTCGGAATCGGGTGAAAGGTTCGTTGGAACGGGCTATACGTTAATTCTGAGTGTGGGGTATAGAATATACCAAGGTTGATATTTAGAGATGGCGCAAAAATCACTAACGGTGATCGCAGGATCACGATCACGGCCGTGATTTAACATCATTCACGACCGTGATTGTGATTTTTTCGCGAGCGCCATCTTCAGTGAATTTAATCACTGGGGTCGTAATTCTTGCAATAATCTATCCAATAAACATATTCAATATGATTTGAAAATGAATTGCATTACCATTTTTGTTTTTAAAAACCAGTAGAAAAAAAGGAAATTATAAAAGAATGATTTGGTATAATTATATATGTTATATAATATATAGTTTTGAATGAATGACAATAAAAAAATGTATGAATTCACGATTGTATATCTTTATTAATAATAATGATTTATTCAGCTTCACAGCCAAGAATTGGACTTGGTTTATACATTTATATAATCTTACATATTCTTACTTATAAATCTAGCTTATCTATGCATTCTGAGCATTCACTCTCTCCCTTCCCACCATACTCCGTTCTATACTCTAACATTAGTTGCTTTGTTTATTACACCTCTCCCCGCTTGTTGCACCTATCTTTGGCATTTGTGTTCGCTTCTGCTCTTTCCCTTCTTTTCTTTTGCAGTTCCTCTAACCATTGTATGATCTTCTTGTCCTGTTTGCCGCTCACAACGTCTTCTATCCTGACCCCCCTTTCTGTTATCCTACAGTCCCTTGTTAGGTGTTCTAGGTTCCCGAATCTGTCTCCGCATAGCTCGCACTTTCTTCCTTCCTCCCCCTCCCAGTACTTGTT
Source organism: Nysson spinosus (assembly GCA_910591585.2). Classification (NCBI taxonomy): domain Eukaryota; kingdom Metazoa; phylum Arthropoda; class Insecta; order Hymenoptera; family Crabronidae; genus Nysson; species Nysson spinosus. The sequence goes on from OU342830.1 coordinate 2,455,710, forward strand.
CCAGTTTTCTAAGTTCCCGCACCTTGCCTGTACTATTAATGTTTGCCCTTTCCGTTCTCTGCTTAGATATTCTGGCAAACCTACAGTTCTTATGTATTTGTACCTATGGTTTTATTTTGACTGTTCTATTTTTGCATATTGTCCCTGCTGTTGTACCTCTACGTCCCTTCTCTTCATACTCGCTACTACGTCTCTGCCTGCTCTTCTCAACTCTTCTGCTCCCACTTGGCTCAGTCCGTTTCTTCTCAAGTACTCTTCCCTCTCTTTACCACTTCTAGTTTGTTCCTTACCAGATTCCTTTTCTTTCAAACACTCCTTAACTATTTTCCTTCCTACGCCATTCTTTACCCCTTCTTCAAAATTCCATGCTCTGACTCCCGCTTTCACTCTCACTTTTGCTCTCTTCGTTTCTTCCAACACCAAACAATCTGGGGTGCGCACGTTTAGGCCCAGTGTCCACTTAATATATCTTAGCTGGACCCGTTCTACTTCCGCTCTCTCCGTTATTTCTTTATTACATCCCCAAAATGTTCCATCTTTGACGAAATTGGTGGAACGTTTGTTTTGTATAGATTCATTCTATAGTTTGTTTCATTCTAAATGAAAAAAGAAACCGTTTGAACGCGGACAAATTGTCAATGTTGTTATTTTTAAACTGTAATATGTAGTAGTTTAGGCTATTAGTAGTATAGTATATCAGGCTATTATTATTATATACATATATTTTCTCCTATTCTATCCTTGTATTGTTTTTTATATTAAATGTTGTCTTAATGTATTTATATTATTTTGTTAAGTTTTTATATTATTTGTACTAAGTGATTATGTATTTTTATTATATATTATTTTGTATATACAGAATTATATTACTAGAGCTATATTAAATAAAAAATTAAGAATAAAACTTACGCTTGTAATTTATAATCATTCATTTATTCATTATTCTTCATTGTTCTCATTATGCCTTTGCTTTATACGATATATGTAATTTGCATTTTTGTTTTGATGTCGTTGACGTAAAACATACAGTGTTATGTAACGCGTGCAAAGAACTGTTATGTCTCCACCAATCAGAAACGATCACGAAAAATCACAAATCACAGTGAAAAATCACCGTGATTGAGAACGAACGTGATCGAATCACTCGTGATTCACAAGTAGCAGTTCACGCCATCTCTATGATCGAATCACTCGTGATTCATAAGTAGCAGTTCACGCCATCTCTAGTTGATATTATAGCAGTTATGCTAGGGAAAGGTTCCAAAGCCAGAGTTTTAGGAATACTTAATTTATTTACACACTAGATACAATAATCTTAGAGATAACTTTCTGTAACGCTTTTTATGACGGTTGGAATCTTACTGATCTTTTTGAATCTCCTCTAGGGACTCGTGGTCTCCTAGTACTAATAGATGGCGTTGGTAATGTCTTGCCAACCTTCGCCATTGCGTGTCACTACATTACCCCCCTTCCAGTGACAACGTGTATATATATATATATATATATATATAGGAAAAGAGTGCAATTTAGACTATAGATTTTGATAACATATATATATATATAGTCTAAATTGCACTCTTTTCCTTGGTGCATGATCCCGTCTGTCTATAGCCTCATTCGTATTGCCTGTTTCTTCGTGAATGAATGCCGGTTTGACTCTGTTTATTGCCACTTTTGTGTCCCTGCCTTTTATTTTGATGGTAAAGTGTTTGTCGTCCCTTCTCACTACTTCGGAGGGCCCGTCGTATGTTGGTTGCAAGGGCTTTTTAACTGCATCATGGCGAAGAAACACGTGGGTCGCTGTAGCTAAGTCTTTAAAAACAAAAACTGTTTTGGATCCGTGCCTAGCTGTAGTAGTTGGTCTTATTTGGTTCATGTGCTCCTTGAGCTGCTCCGAGAATTGAGACATGGTGACATCGGCTCCACGGATTAGGAGTTCCCCAGGAAGTCTTATGGTCTCTCCGTATACCAACTCTGCTGACGTAGTCTGTATGTCTTCCTTGAAAGCTGTCCGAATACCCAACATCACGTCTCAGCTTCCTTATTCCAGATGATTGCTTGCTTCTTAAATTTCTCTTTTAGCAAGGCTTCTAACTGCGTCAGAATCTTTGCTGCGTTCGGTATAAATCTTCTGTAGAAATTTATCATCCCCAAAAAACATCGCAGTTGCTTATCCGTTTTGGGTTTTGCGAATTCTTTAATTGCAGCAATTCTTTCCTCCGGTGGTCTGGCTCCGTTTTTGTTTACTGTATAGCCTAAAAATGTGACTTCCGGGACGCAGAATTTGCTTTTTGCCATGTTTATTCTGGACTCGTATTGCCTCAGCCGCTCAAATAGTTGACGCAGATGATCCAAATGTTGTCTTTCGTTTTTCGATGCTATTAAAATATCGTCAATATACAGGGTGTCCGGTAAATCGACGATCAACCTGAAACTGGGGGTAGATCAGACCCTGATCTATTAGAATTTGTTATGTCATGTCTAGTGAAACTCTCACGGTTTTCGAGATATTGGCGGTTTTGTCTTTTTTATGAAAATCCGTACCTCCGTACAGTTTTTTTGCTGCCGTTGCCACAAATGAAGGACTATTTTCAATCTGTTTTTGCCATAATGTTCAAGAAAAGACGCGCAATGCTCCACAGGGAACAGTTTTTCAGTGGTATAAATAAGACATCCAGAAAATAATGGTTCTTTTCACGTTTCAACGCTGCCTTTTCACCATCATCTAACTTTGTCCTTTTGTCTTGTAAAAAAAGTATAATACACTAAGCGTGCCAATTGTTTTAAAAACTTTCCTGATTAGTCCAGGTAAAAGGGAGAGACGGGCTATTACGGCCGTTCACGGCGAGTAAAAGTGACAATTAGTTTATGATACGGACGCGTCTAACAAGGAGAGTGCAAGGTCTTGGGGTCACGGATTTAGTTCAAATTTGGTAGGATGGTAGATTTAGTTCCCCTGTTGATGAATATATATGGTTATGTGGGCAACTACTCAATAATTTGTTAGATATTTGCAATTGAAGATGCAATTCACTGGTTAAATTCAGTTCTGTAGCAAACGATTTCAAGTAATGGGTTTAGCGTAGCGGCAACGGCTCGGTGTTCCCGCCGTTATGAGTCGGGTTCGAGTCCGTGGAAGGTGAATAACTTTTGTTTTGTAATCAATATTATTCTGTACTTATACGAATGATAATGACAAATAAAACTCTTATAAGGTTTCTAGTCATTAAAGACATTTCATTTCCAATTTATTTAAACTCCATTATGTATCTTTATATGTAAAAATAGACATAAAATAAAAAAAAGTTATTCACCCTCGACGGACTCGAACCCGGTTCCTAACGACGGGAACACCCAGCCGTTGCCACTACGCTAAACCCCCATTATGTGAAATCGTGTGCTATAGAAATGACAATGAATTTAACGAATGAATTGCATCTTCAATTGCAAATATCTAACAAATTATTGAGTAGTTGCCCACATAACCATATATATTCATCAACAGGGGAACTAAATCTACCATCCTACCAAATTTGAACTAAATCCGTGACCCCAAGACCTTGCACTCTCCTTGTAAGAACGCCACAAAGCTTATCGAGTTACAACCCCACATACAAAGCATTTTTCACTAATTTTCACTTTTACTCGCCGTGAACGGCCGTAATAGCCCGTCTCTCCCTTTTACCTGCGCCTCGTTGCCAGCCGCGCAGGTAAAGATCTAAACGTACGAAAATCGATTATGTGTAGCGAGCGAGTGCTGCACGTAGCAAAACTAACATGTAACAATGATATTATGTAACAAAATTTTCAATAAAGTAAGATATGGATAAGATTTGGTAAAAGCGTAAATTACCGGAATTAGCTCCTTACGCGTATTAATACGAATATGTTTGCACCTGAAAGGGATAAGTGAAAGATTCAAAGCATTTTCAAATCTGGGCTAATCAGGAAAGTTTTTAAAACAATTGGCACGCTTAGTGTATTATAATTTTTTTACAAGACAAAAGGACAAAGTTAGATGATGGTGAAAAGGCAGAGTTGAAACGTGAAAAGAACCATTATTTTCTGGATGTCTTATTTATACCACTGAAAAACTGTTCCCTGTGGAGCATTGCGCGTCTTTTCTTAAACATTATGGCAAAAACAGATTGAAAATAGTCCTTCATTTGTGGCAACGGCAGCAAAAAAACTGTACGGAGGTACGGATTTTCATAAAAAAGACAAAACCGCCAATATCTCGAAAACCGTGAGAGTTTCACTAGACATGACATAACAAATTCTAATAGATCAGGGTCTGATCTCCCCCCAGTTTCAGGTTGATCGTCGATTTACCGGACACCCTGTATACATAACAAAAATCGAGGCCTCTCGTCACTTCGTCCATGAATCGTTGGAACGATTGTGCCGCGTTCCTTAAGCCAAATGTCATGTACTTGAATTCATATAAGCCGAAAGGTGTTATCATAGCGGTCTTTGGTATGTCCTCTTTGGCAATTGGTATGTGGTAATATGCCTTAACTAAATCTATTTTCGAAAATATAGTTCTATCGTGGAGCATCTGTGTGAAATCTTCGATGTGTGGTACTGGGTATCTGTCGGGTATAGTTATTGCATTTAGTGCCCTGTAGTCTCCACACGGCCTCCATTCGTTATTCTTTTTAGGAACCAGGTGCAGAGGTGAAGACCAATTACTCTGCGATGGCCTGATAATTCCTTGTTCCAGTAGTTCTTGGAATTCTTTTTTGGCGATTATCAGTTTATCTGTTGGCAACCGTCGTGCTTTGCTCGATACTGGTGGTCCTGGTTCTGTTTTAATGTGGTGGGTTGTATGGTGTTTAGGTGCGGAAATCTTTGTTGGTGTCTTGGTGAGGTCGGAAAATTCTTGTAATAATCGTTGTACCTTGTTGTGTACTTGTACTACTATTTTAATTGACCCGACTGCATTTACTATCTTCCCTGACGAAGATAGGTGAGTCTTGTTGTCTATCACCCTGCGATTTCGTAAGTCTACTGACAAACCGTAGTAGCTTAAAAAGTCTGCCCCTATTATGGGTTTGTCCGCGTTTGCTATGACAAATTTCCATACAAAATCTCGCCTTAGCCCGAAACATATGTTTAGCTTTGTGTCTCCGTAAGTGGGTATCTCCGTACCGTTTGCCGCAAACAGGTTGTAGTCCGTGTTGTTCTCACGATTCCTACATCATACTTTTGGGTACACGCAGACGTCTGAGCCAGTGTCTATTAGAAAGGGCGTTTTGGTCCTTCTGTCAGTGAGAAAGAGGCGACGCGTTGGTCCTGCTGGGTCGTCCGCCGCACAAACCACCCAGCTTCCTAGTTTTCCTGATTTTTGAAGTTGCATAGTAGTAGGCACTTGCGAGCCTCGCTGCCGAACTTCCTGTGGAAGTAGCATATTCCGTCCGGGTGTCTGCTACCCCGTGGTTCCTGCCCGTACTTGCTCCGTTGTTGTCTGCCTCTACTTATACTTCTAGGTCAAAAATTATTTCCGTTCCTATAAGAACTATGGCCTCTCTTGGGTCTGCTCATCCGGAGTTCCTTCACTGCCCTGGTTAATTCATTTAACTGTCGCTGAATGTTGTCTGGACCTTCGCCGCCCTGGTTTTGCGTGGTTCTCACTGCTGCCGTGGTTGTTACTGTGCCGTAGGGTGATGGCAGATCTGCTATACGATCTGCCACTTCTGCAGTGGTACTTAAAGGTGCTCCGTGCATGGTGGTTACCACCGTTTGGATGTGGGCCGGTAGTTTGCTTGTCCAGATTGTTGATAGCAGCTCCTCCGGCACCGACGGTCCTGCAAGATTTCTTAGACGTCTTAAAAATTGGGACGGCGTCCTGTCGCCGAGCTCCTCTTTTTCCAGCAGACGTCGACGTTTTTTCTCCGGAGCATCCGTGAATCTCTTAACGATTTCCTCTTTGAAGTTTTCGTACTTCCCAGAGGTCGGAGGGTTCGTGAGGACGTCCAGCATCTCGCGGATGTGCCTTCCGTCGAATTTGCTCACGGCATACGAATATTTCGTCTCGTCCTGTGAAATCCCAGCCAAACTAAATTGGGCCTCTGCTTGCACAAACCAGGCAAGTGGTTCCTCCATCCAAAATTGTGGGATTTTCGCGGAAACTCTGTCTATTTCTGCCTCTTGAGCCATATTTTCTGTTGGACGTTTAAAAGTACATGTGCGACCTACGTTTCGTCGTGCTTAAGCCTTGTATAAGAGTCGCGTCCTTTTGCTCTTTTGTTCTCGTCCGTCTTTTTGGTAATGGCGTCGCGTCCTTTTGGTAATGCCGTCGTGTCCTCTTTTTTCCTTTCTATTTCTCTAATCGTGGCTTACCTTTCCGATCACGTCGGGGTCACCAATTTATATAGCAGTTATGCTAGGGAAAGGTTCCAAAGCCAGAGTTTTAGGAATACTTAATTTATTTACACACTAGATACAATAATCATAGAGATAACTTTCTGTGACGATTTTTATGACGGTTGGAATCTTACTGATCTTTTTGAATCTCCTCTAGGGACTCGTGGTCTCCTAGTACTAATAGATGGCGTTGGTGATGTCTTACCAACCTTCGCCATTGCGTGTCACTACAATATAACTAACAACTATATTTTATACAAAGAGACAAGGAACAACCAACAGGTACAAAAGTCTGAACGCTTCTGCCCGTCACTAGGCAAATACTGGTAACCTTAAAGTCTAGGGACTTTCTGTATATATACTACAGTACTCCGAGTTATGACAATAACTTAAACTAATCAGTCACGCAGAGCGTAAGCAATTTTGTCTTAAAACTAAACTTAATTATAGACGTTTTAACAGTCTTATTCTTAACATTAAATTGCAACAGCGCATACATTTTTCTTTGGTAATAAACACGCAATACAATAATGCACTTAAAATAATAAAATTATAAACAGCTACCAATAAAGGAATCAAAGTGTAAACATTACTTTGTTTGCATTCGGGTTAATCACAACCTTTTTTGGGATCGCATTCGGATCCCTGATCCTCGAATACGTCCTCAAAATTGGTTTCGGTTTCGGAAGCTTCTCAGGCAGAGAAGAATCCTGTGGAACGACCGAAGGCTGCAAATCCTCAGACACAAAATGGGCAGGCTTTAATAATTCCGTAGACACCACCTTGGGTACGCCATTTACGTCGATAACGTAATCACGATCAGAATTACGCTTCAGAACCTTATGCGGACCTGTGTAAGGTCGTTCAAGCGATCTCTTGATCGGGGGAGCCCTAAGGAAAACATGTGTACAGGTATGCAAATCCTTGAAAAATAATACCCGGGGCTTATAGCGGTGAGTTATCGGCACTGGCTTGACGTCTCGCATATGCCCGTGAAATTGTACCAAGAAAAACTGGGGATCTGGAGCAAAGTCATCCGACAAGCAAAACTCTCCAAGAACGCGAAGAGTAGTTCCATACAATGTCTGATGACTGTACTAGAATACGAATGTTTTCAAGCTAAGGGACTTGTTTTTGAGTATTAAGCCTAGACAAGCCCTTAGCCAATGTTTACACGAGCATAGGACTACCTTCACCAGGTCGAGTCATAGCCTCTGATTCACATCTGGTAACATGTTTTTGACCTAAGGGTCTTGTTTTGAGGAATAAGCAAGACAAGCCCTTAGTCAGCGGCTACCTTATAACCTGGCGACCGTCCTCCCCACCACTACATTTTAGTATTTTATATATACCTAAAACTCTAGAATAAGTCAGAATTCGACTTAGTCTCTAACCAAGTACACACGCTGTCCAATCTCTGTCAAGTAAAACGTACATAAAAGTTCAACTAATTGTAAGATTCAACCTAGTGAAAACTCAGAGTCAATATATTTGTTGTGTACTGCGACTAACCCTCCGGTATCCAATATAAAATTGGTGTCAGAAGTGGGATCTCCGACACTTATTCGGTCGTATTCTGGAAGTAGCAACTCCACACCGGAAGATAAGTGGCAATTTTTATTGCTAATCAGAGACAATTAACAACGGCAAGACGAGGACGACAACCACAAGCGGTAGAACTCACTGGTTCATCCGACTCCAGCACCGACGTGACGAAGACTCTGAGGGAATTCTCACAGTAAGTGCTGAACTGCTAAATACTTTTGTGTTCGCCAAAACTTGCAGATATCCTCCTAATTCTAAATCCTAAAATCCTAACTCTACGTTCTAAATCTTAACAAACTCCAAATTTCGAATTCTTAAAATAACAAAAAAAAATGTCGCGATCAGATAGAACATACGCTACCGGAAGCGAGGAAGACCGAACTCAATCAGACAGGCTCCCTCTTGAATTCTTAGTTCGTTTGATACCTGATCGGTTCGACGGCGATAGGCGCCAAATTCGTAGTTTTATAAAGCAGGTTGACACTGCATTTGACCTAGCTAAACCAAATCAAATTCATCCTCTGCTAGCTTACGTTAAAAGTAGGATAACGGGAAAAGCTAGAGATCAAATTGACGTTCATTGCAATCTAACTTCTTGGGAGGAAATATCGGAACTATTACTTAAATTATACCAAGACAAAAAAAGTTTTGACCAATTAATGCAAGAATGAAATAACATGAAGCAAGGAAATAATGAAGGTGTCTCGGAATATTACCAAAGATTAGATTAGATCTCTCGTCCAGAATGCAAGGAAACATCTATGCCAATAGCTCAGCAAGCGATACAACGTTAATCGGACGAATTATCCACTATCTACCAAAATTATCCACTATCCACTATCGACGAACCATCTACTATTCACATCCTTTAATCTCGCAAATGTTACGATATCGAGACTTCACAACAATTAACGACGCGTTCAACGCCGCGATTACCGAAGAACGAGTTTTAAGATTAAAACGCGACGTACAGTCAAAATGTAGAATCTGCGGCAGAACTAATCATTCCGCTAACGATTGCTACAGAAATACAAACCGTAATAACTCATTGCCAATAAATTTCAATAATAGTCCAAACCAAAATCTTACGCATAATAATCAGGCTACAAACTACAGTCCTAATCCATGACCAGCAAATAATCTGCAGCAACCTAAAGTATGTAATTATTGTAAGAAATCGGGTCATGTTATTAGCGAATGTAGAAAGAGACTGTATAATAACGCTAGGAGACAAAATCAACCTCCAGCCACAGATACCATTCCGCTTCTTACTAACAACCAACAAGCTTGATATTCTCAAAATCAAAATCAAAATTTTCGGAACACTCATATAAGTTCCGATCCACCAGACCAATTCAGACAACATCCTCACTCACAAGAAACGACGCACCAAGCCACACGATCATTCAACCACTTCCTACAGTAGAGATTTGTTGTCTAGAACCAGAATCGGATAACCTAGCATATGTTTTATTCGAGTCCATATTCTCCAATGCCGAAGATAAATTATTGAAATTTCTAATAGATTCAGGTGCTGCCGTTTCTCTAATTAAATCGTCTAGTTTACAAAATTTTCAAATAACAGATTCAAATCCTATTATTTTAAACGGTTTATCTCCCAACGCACCGGTCCAGACGATGGGAGAAACAACCATTCAATTAGAATTTCTTGAGAAATGCTTCGACGGAAGATTTCAAGTTTTAAATAGTCCTACAAATATCCCATTTGATGGATTATTAGGTAGCGACTTTCTCCGATCAAGGAACTGTAACATCAATTATTCTACCTCTTCGATTTCTATTGACTCTATACCGATTCCGATACCTATGTACCTCAACACCTACCAACACGACGACACCCATATAGTAATTAACCCAAGGTCGGAAACCGTTATTTCAATTCAAATAGAAAACCCTATCAAACCTAAAGGAAGGTGTCATATTATCTCAGGTACTAGATGAGGAACGAATTAGCTCCAGAAGAAGGTAACAATCAATTAGGAAATAGATCAAAAATGCTACTTGAGCACCTTCGGTTTGATCACCTAAATTGCGAGGAAAAAAAATCTATTTTACAAATCTGTAACGAATTTCATGACATATTTCATTTGCCATCTGATTTATTGACAAGAACTACTGCGGGTTTCCATGAAATAAAAACTATTGATGAGCAACCAGTACGTACCAAAACATATAGGTATCCCGAAATCCATAAAAACGAGGTGAATAAGCAAATGGAGATAATGCTGCGACATGGCATAATTAAACCATCCACGAGCCCTTGGTCCAGTCCCTTATGGATTGTTCCGAAAAAAACAGATGCATCGGGAGAACGTAAATGGCGTATAGTTCTAGATTATCGCAAACTTAACGAAAAAACGATAGGTGACGCGTATCCACTCCCGAACATCGAGGATATATTGGATCAATTAGGTCACGCTCATTACTTTACCACCTTAGACCTTGCCAGTGGATTCCACCAGATTCCTATGGATCCAGATTATGCTCCCAAAACAGCGTTTTCAACACCTAATGGGCACTTTGAATTTACCCGCATGCCCTTCGGCTTAAAGAATGCACCCTCTCGATTTCAAAGGGTCATGAATAACATTTTATCCGGGTTAAACTATAAGCAATGCTTTGTTTATCTCGATGATATAGTTATATACGGTTCTCAGTTAGAAGACCATAACCGCAAACTATTAACTGTTTTCTCGAGACTACGCGAAAATAATTTGAAACTTCAACCTAATAAATGTGAGTTTTTGAAACAGTCATGCGAATATCTTGGCCATTTAATTACTAATAAGGGAGTAGAACCAAACCCACGGAAAGTAGAAGCCATAAAGACTATGCCAAGGCCAGAAAATCAAAAACAGATTAAAATGTTCTTAGGTATGGCAGGGTACTATAGAAGATTTATCCCTAACTTTTCCACCGTTGCAAAACCGCTTACCGCACTTTTAAAAAAGGCACAAATTTTGCCTGGTCCAACGAACAAGAGAATGCCTTCCAAAATCTAAAACAAAAACTAATAGAGAAACCTCTTTTACAATACCCTAACTTCTCCGAACCGTTCGTTCTTACCTGCGACGCATCAAATGTAGGTATCGGCAGTGTACTTTCCCAAATAGTCGAAGAAAAGGACCTACCTGTCGCGTACTATTCTAGAACCTTAAATAAATCCGAACAAAATTATTCTACCACGGAGAAGGAATTATTAGCCATAATAAATTCTGCTGAGCACTTTCGTCCTTACTTATACGGACGTGTTTTTACGATCTATTCAGATCATAGACCACTCCAGTGGTTATTTAATTGTAAAAATCCCTCCTCAAAACTAGTTCGATGGCGATTAAGATTAGACGAATACCAGTACAAAATCAAGTATAAACCAGGACGTATTAACTCCAATGCTGATGGACTTTCCCGACTCTGTCCCAAAAATCAAGAACTTATTAATTACACTACCAAAGGACTACCTTCTTATCAAGATTTTATAAAATTCCATTACACTTGTTAGAAATACTACCCTGAATACTTTTTGGACGTGTAATCGTTATCAAAGCTCTGGGGTAAGTGCCGTGGGGTTTTACACAGTCCTCTCACCAAAAGGACATACGCCCCTCCCCACTCCGTGGCCAGAACTCAGTGTACAACGTACCTATTCTTTGAGCAGTGCAACGTCGGGTTGCCTGCCTGATCCTAGCCAGACGCATACGTCAGATACACAGTCCTATGACACCCGATAGCTACGTGACTTCGAGCCACTAGCCATCTCTGGCGACCGGATGTGTATCCTTGTATACTTTCTCCTATTTGAATCGCGTCTAAGTACCGGTCATAAATTAGCTAAGGCCAAATAGCGGCGGGCTATCTGCCTTCGACGTCTCGAAATAAGCTGTCGCTAACACACTAATCTGACCGTGATAACGTTCGAACAAGAAAATACTCCAATAGCGAAACTCAGAACAGGTCCGATTGTTTTATTATGGTCTCAAGATCTGGACGAAGAAAACCAATATTCTGACTATATTAAATCTAACTTTGATATTAGCACTCTTAAGCCTAGCATAAATGGAATTTCGAAATTAAAGAATCAATTTCAAACTATTTATCTTTTATATCTATTAAGTATGCATTTTGATAAATTAGAGTATAAAAATATTTTTGAGTCACTTCAGAACCTGAAGCAGGAATTAGAAGATAAGCATTTCATCATAGTTCCTCCGAATAATCACATGAATATAAAATCTCAACAGCTTCACGAAATGTTAAAATTCCTATATCCAATAAATAATATAAAAATATTGAATACCTCAAGGATCATACCAAAGGATCAAAGCGAAATCGAGAACATTTTACAAGAGAATCACGACAGTATATTGTCAGGTCACTTAGGTTTCAATCAAACCTACTCTAAAATCAAGGAAAAATATTATTGGCCAAGTATGAAAACGGATATTGAGAAGCACATAAAAAAATGTCATTCGTGTGAAATTAATAAAACTAATTTTAAACCTGCTAAGCAACCAATGGAAATAACAAGCACTTCCGAAAAACTATTCGACAATTTAGCTTTCGACATCGTAGGACCACTACCTCTTACCGAAGCAGGAAATCGATTTATTTTAACAGCTCAGGATGATTTAACAAAATTTTGTCTTGTCGAAGCGATCCCTAATCACGAAGCTAAAACCATTGCAAAGGTATTAGCCAAAATCTTTCTTAACTTCGGGATCCCTAAAACGCTTTTAACCGATCAAGGTTCAGACTTCATGTCCGATTTCATAAAGGATTTGAGTAAACTTTTTAAAACAAAGCACATCTCGAGTACTCCCTATCATCCTCAAACTAATGGAGAGCTCGAAATATCTCATTTAACGCTAAAGGATTATTTGAAACACTATATTAATGCAACACAAACCGATTGGGATGAATACATATATTCTGCAATATTTAGTTACAACACATCTATTCATAAATCCACACAATTCACACCATACGAAGTCTTATTTGGAAGGAAGGCCTACCTACCCTCGTCTATTGTCCAAGAACCTAAATTACAATATACCTACGATGACTACGTGAAATCGTTACAATATAAGTTAAACGTTTCCTTCGAAATAGCTAGGAAAAAATTGATCAATTCAAAAACAAAATCCAAGAATTATTATTGTAGAGTTCTAGGATCCGCGAGGATTAATAAAGGAAATAATTGTGATTATAAAAGAAAATATATATATTGTATAAATTTAAACTAATAATACTAACAGAAACAAAAATAACTATAACGGTAACCTAGCGTATAATATGTAATCTTAGCGTATCGTATAATGCGTATAAAGCGCAGCGCGTGTATCGAGGGTTCTCTTAAGACTAACTCTTAAAACTAAAACTTAAACCGACAGTCCTAACCTACGCCCTTATCTTTAGACACACAAGCACACACACACACGCATTCTCAAGTACGGGCTGGCCACCCGTCTCGCCTCCAAGTACCGATACTACATTATGATAAAAGATCCAATCCGACAGAATTCTCAATTGGAGATCTTGTATGCATTTTTCAAAAGCAGACAAAGCCGGGCCTAAACAAAATCTCTCACCTAATTTCAAGGGTCCTTACAAAATAACGAAGGTATATACAAATAATACCGTAGAGTTACAAATAGGCAGAAAAACCGCGAGATACCACACCAATATATTAAAACATTATCACATTCCAGATTATCAAACGAACTATCAAAATTCACAGAAGCCATCAATCTCGGTAGATACAATATAGTTTCACCTTTAATAATAACGCCTAAGATACGGAAGATAAGATAAGGAAGAATTAATTAACTATAAAGGTGAATACGATTTTGTCGTTATACCAAATACAACGAATCAATCACAAATTCAAGCTATCGTAACCGACGACATAATTATATTTGCTTTGAAACTACCACTTGTTAAGAGAACATCCTTCGAACTATATCATTTAATTCCTCTTCCTATCCAACACGAGAACTCTTCTATATTCGCCTATATTATACTCAAATACCCGTACCTTTTAATCTCCTTCTCAAAAACCCATTTCTCCTTCCTGCAAGAGTTGACCGAATGCACAACGTATTTAAGCGGAAAGTACGTTTGTGAGAACATCCCCGTCACTCAAACAACGGACACACCGAGTTGCGAAGTCCATCTGCTATCGCCTCATGTGGACCGGCTACCGGATGACTGTAATACAAGGACGGACCATCCGTGCAGCGATAGAGACGTGGAAATCTTTGTCGAATAATCGTTGGATCTACGTCCTACAGTCACCACGTACACTCATTGGTACACCATACTATTGTGCGTAGTTGCTGCAATAGTATTTTCAATAATATGCGGAAATTGCTGTCGTTGGTTTGGATGTCTCCAAATCCTTAAGTGACTATTCTGCTTTAATTTCTCCTTTCGTCAACTGTACCTTTGATCCAAACATCCACACCGAGTGCAGAGAGCTATCAAGAGATATAGTCACCTACGATACTAAAAGAGAAAGGAGGACCAGTAGAACACCAAGTCAACCGAATCAAGAAGATGACCCGAACGATTCAGAAGGTGAAGATACCCTTCCCCCGTTGCCCTTACAAAACTCACCAAAAAAGGAACGCCATAACTTGAAAAGCCGTAGGAGTATCACTCCTATATAAGAAAGATATTAGACCTTAAATTTTGATCGTTAATATGTAAATTTTCATAATTACAAGTTAAACCTTATATCATGTAAAACTAATGTAAAAACTACAATTTTGTCAACCTATATTTAATCGAGTAGATATTAAGTAATATTTCTACATTTAGCTATTAAATCGCATTACTATCATATTTGTAACCACGTAACCTTTAATTTTGTACTCTGAACTATCACAATTTTACAAAATGTTAGTCTAAACTACGTCTGCGATCACCAATTGTATTTCTATATATCTACCGACTGTATCTTTGCTAGATTTATTAAGCGCAGTCATGAACTGTAAATATTCTCTTTTCCGAAGTCTACCGTCTTCAGACTTAATGGGGGGAGGTGTCGGATGACTGTACTAGAATACGAATGTTTTCAAGCTAAGGGACTTGTTTTTGAGTATTAAGCCTAGACAAGCCCTTAGCCAATGTTTACACGAGCATAGGACTACCTTCACCAGGTCGAGACATAGCCTCTGATTCACATCTGGCAACATGTTTTTGACCTAAGGGTCTTGTTTTGAGGAATAAGCAAGACAAGCCCTTAGTCAGCGGCTACCTTATGACCTGGCGACCGTCCTCCCCACCACTACATTTTAGTATTTTATATATACCTAAAACTCTAGAATAAGTCAGAATTCGACTTAGTCTCTAACCAAGTACACACGCTGTCCAATCTCTGTCAAGTAAAACGTACATAAAAGTTCAACTAATTGTAAGATTCAACCTAGTGAAAACTCAGAGTCAATATATTTGTTGTGTACTGCGACTAACCCTCCGGTATCCAAAAAAAAATACTCAGAAGGGGAACCTCCCGTATCCAAACGTACAGCCGTTCGAAGACCCAACATTACTGTGGACAGCTGGCGAAGCCAGTTTGAACTCTTATGGCACATCAGGGCTTTCTTAAGATCACGATGCCAATGCTCAATCAACCTGTTTGCAGCCGGATAGGAGGCTACAGTGCGGTTGCGTTGAACACCGAGCATGCTCAAAAGGGCTTTGAACACCTGAGATTCGAACTGTGCCCCCTGATCACTGGTCAAAGTATGAGGCACACCATAACGAGAAACCCAATTATCAAAAATAGCTCATGCAATGGTTAGAGCAGAAGTCTCCTTCAGTGGAATAGCCTCAGGCCACCGAGAAAATCTATCAATGACTGTGAGCAGGTAAGTGTAACCTTCACAATTAGGTAACGGACCAACAATATCAATATGCACGTGAGAAAAACGACCATCAGGCGTAACAAAACTACCTGGTTCATTTTTAACATGGCGTGTAACCTTTGATGCCTGGCAGTCGATGCAGGACTTACACCACGCTTTGATGACAACGTGCATCTTAGGCCACACATATCTCTGTCTAGTCACAGGATCTGTCACTTTAGCACTGGGATGTGCTGGGGTATGGACAAATTCAAAAACTCGTCTACTGAGGGACTCAGGGACATACGGGCGTAAAATATTCCCAGAAATGTCACAATAAACCTTATGGTGGTCCTGGTCCCACTCGATGCTCTTAATGATTAACGAGCGCTTCTCGGAATTTTGTAGAAGGTCGGTTAATTCAGAATCAATCCTCTGGAGTTGAGCAAGCTCAAGCAAATCAAACTCAACAGGCAATCGAATCGCGTCCACACGAGACAAAGCATCAGCCACCGTGTTATCAGAACCCGTGATATGTCTAATCGAAGAAGTGTACTGAGAAATAAAATTTAGTTGACGGCACTGACGAGGAGAAGCCTTGTCAGCACGCTGCTTAAAAGCATGAATTAAAGGTTTTTGATCAGTCAATACATAAAATTCTCTTCCCTCGAGGAAATGTCTGAAGTATTTAACGACTCAAAAATTGCGGTCAACTCACGGTCGTAAGTGCTGTATCTCGTCTGGGCAGGAGAGAATTTACGAGAAAAGAAACCTAAGGGCTTCCATTCGTCCCCCTGTAGCAGCTCCACCACGGCTCCCATCGCCGAACTTGAAGCATCTGTCACCAAACGAGTCTCTGCCTCTACAGAAGGGTGGCTAAGAAGCGAAATATTTGCTAAATCGTTCCTAGCCTTCTAAAAAGCCGCATCTGCCTCGGGCGTCCAAACAATCTCACTTTGATCATTTTTCGAGGACCCGCAGATGTACGCATTCAGAGGTGCATGCGTCTCGGCCGCGTGAGGAATGCCACGCCGATAGGTATTAATTAACCCAAGGAAGCGTCGTAACTGCACAACAGTCTTGGCTTAGGAAATATCAAAATGCGGGTATGAGGGTCTGGAACCATCCTTATTCATAGAATAACCTAAGAAGTCAATCTCAGTCTTTAAAAATTTACACTTATTTAAATTAACTATCAGACCAAATTGTTTAAGCCTCTCGAATACCTTTCTCAAATGCTCAAGATGCTCCTCAGGACTAATTGAAAAAACCAAAATATCGTCTAAACAGACGAAAACGAAGTCTAAGCCAGACAAAACGCGGTTAATGTACCTTTGGAAAGTCTGACATGCATTTCTGAGCCCAAAAGGAGTACCAAGGTACTCGAACAAACCAAAAGGGGTTGTTACAGCCGTCTTAGGAATGTCTTCAGGCGCAACAGGGATTTGATGGTAAGCCCTGAGTAAGTCCACAGTAGTGAAAATGCATCTACCATGAAGCGCAATAGCAAAATCATGAACATGAGGCAAGGGGTACTTATCGGGCTCGGTGATACTGTTCAGTTTACGAAAGTCGCAAGACACACGCCAAGTACCATCCTTCTTTTTGGTAAGATGGATTGGACTAGCCCAGGGACTGCTTGAATGTCGGCAGTAACCCTCTCGAACCAGCCTCTCAAATTCCTTCTTCGCCGCCCGGTATTTGTCTGAATTCAGACGTTGAAGACGTTCTGAAACTGGTGGACCATTAGTAATAATATGATGAAAAACGTCCGGAGAGTCAATCTTTTTTGGAGGCTTAAGGCCTGTGACTTCCGGAAATTCCAACAACAGCTCATTGACCTTATTGGACAACACAACACTGACCGTAAAACACACAGCCTGTTTAATAAAACCCAAAGCGAAAGTGCCAGTGTGAGAATCAATAAGCCTACGGCCACGGATGTCCACGGTAAAGCCATAATGCTCAAGAAGGTCTGCTCCCAAGATGGGATAAGGAACCTCCGCAACACAAAATTTCCACTTAAAAGTATTCCTAAGTTTAAAATTGAACGCTAATTCAGTCTCTCCGTACACCTGGATAGGTGTATTATTCGCCGCAAACAGCCTTAAGTTAGTAGTCGTAAGTGCCCGTGCACAACTCTTAGGTACGAGGGACACCTCAGCACCAGTATCAATCAGGAAAGCAACTCCCGAGACACTATCACGGATGTGGAGCCTTTTAGAAAAATGACAATCGCTCCAATGCTCCAATCGCACGAGGAGGGTCTAGTTTCCCTGCCGGAACCTCAAAGAGCAAGCCTTATAATAACGGTTAGTCTGTGCTCCGTACTTGCGATGTAAACGACACAATCCCGACTCTTCAGTACTCGCCGGTCTATTCGAACGAGGACTACTTGTGGCACGAAACTTAGATCTAGATCGCGAGCTTGACCTGCCTCCAGTCGTTAATCTAGCCACGTCCGCAGCTATTACCGAAGGCAGAGGAGCTATTTCCGCAGCCAGACGAGCCACGTCCACACTAAGTTTATCTGAGGCAGGAATCTGATTGGAAACAGCATTCACAGAGTATAGACTCGGATCACTAGCGTCCATCAACTTGTCTGCCATCATCGCCAGCGTATCTATATCTGTGATATTGGAAACCGCAAGTGCAGCACGACAATTGGAAGGAAGCTGCTCAAGAAATACTGACCGCAGAATATCCGGACCACAATTGACATTAAGCGCCCTAATAAGTTTATGCAACCTCTCCTCCGTTGAGGAACCAAAAGTCGCCAGCAACTTGTTTTTAACTCGGTCGTAAATATCATCCGGAATAGGACTCAAATTCATCAACTCTGGGACAACATTTAGGGCTTGTAAGTCAAGCTTCTCAGTAATATAATCAGCCTTTGTGGCCTGATTACGAATACCAGCTTAATGTTATTTCTGCTTGTAAGAACCAAGTCCGCCGATCATCGCGACAGAATAACGGTATTTTAGGCTGTCTGTATAAAGCCGCAGCCTCAGCTACTGGGGAAGTGGCATTGTTTGCTGACTGTTTCGATCTATCAAGATCCGCTAGCGCAGCAGCCAACTTTTCCTCCAGTTCCTGCACCCTATCTGCGTCAGCCATAATGCAGTGCAAAGACTTGCAAAATTAAGCTACTATTGCACACGCAGGTGCAGTATATAAATATTACAACTGTCAAAGCCTTACATGCTGGCGAAACGCTGCCAAGAACTCCAGGACGTCGTTGAACAACAGGATGACGATGGTCAATGTGTCGTAATGCAGGCAGCAAGACTGGCAGAAGCAGGCAGGAGCCTAGGATGCGACGCAAGGCTCGGTACAAAGATGGCCGCCACAATGAACAAAGTGGCCCAGCCACCACGTGATGCCAATGTACCCCTTGGTGACGATATACTGACCTCAGAGCCAAGAGCAGTCAGCTGGTGAAGTGAATTCAACTCATTCGCGAGGAAGACTACCGCAAACGTCGGCAAAAGTCCGCATGACTTTGGGGAGCAGCTTGGCAGCAAGAGCTTCCGAGCGTTCTCGAACATTGGGTCACCAATGTAGCGTATAACACTACGTTAATTCTGAGTGTGGGGTATGGACTATACCAAGGTTGATATAACTAACAACTATATTTTATACAAAGAGCCAAGGAACAACCAACAGGTACAAAAGTCTGAACGCTTCTGCGCGTCACCAGGCAAATACTGGTAACCTTAAAGTCTAGGGACTTTCTGTATATGCCCTACAAACGGTGAATTTTCACGCTGATCACAGAATCACGATCCAGTCGTGATTTCACTTCAATCACGTCAGTGATTGTGATTTTTTACGACCGCGATCTTGCGTTAGTTTACTCTATATGGCACTCTGTGCTGATAGTTCTCGTTAACTACAAAAAAACATTCAATGTGATTTGAAAATGAATTACATTACTATTTTTGTTTTTAAAAACCAGTAGGAAAAAGGAAATTATGAAAAAATCATTTCATATAATTATACAACATATATGTTATGTAACATATAGATTTGAAAGAATGATATTAAAAGAATCTATGATGTGAGCTGTTGTGATTTTTCTCGATGATCCGCGATTTTCGTGATCGTTCCTGATTGGTGGAGAACATACCAGTTCTTTGCACGCGTCATATTGGGAAATACTACAGAAGTTAACAATTTGATTAAAACCTGTAGAATCTGCCACTAAAATCGTCTGTAGGGAACAATATGCCACAGCATCCATCATGAATCGGAGATATATAAGGAGAATCAACCTATAACGACATTGGTTGATCCTAATGTCTCTAATCGCTATATACACTACCGCTCATAAGTATTCGAACGCCTTCAGTGTTTAAGATGTTTGGAGGTTTCGATTATGAAAAAGGGTTTGCATTCGCTTCTGCTTTGTAGGATGATAAAATGACAACAAATACTAATATCCATGATAATTAATTTCTTTATTATTTTTTTGCTAATTAGCGTTCAAACGTATTTCGTCTATATGACCGCCCTTAGCGCGTATGACGGCCTTACAAATCTTAGGCATTCTAGCCACTAATTTTTTTAAATTTCTGAAGAAATTTCACCCCAAGCCATCTGCAACTTCCTCCATAGATCCTCCTTGCTGGTAGGGGGCATTGTTCTTACTTTTCTATCCAATTCATCCCATAATAGTTCGATTGGATTTAAGTCTGGTGATTGTGGTGGCCAGACCATTCTTTTGAGAATTCCTGCGGTTTCCTGGTCTCCTAAATATACCCTGCATAATTTAGAGGAATGCTTGGGGTCGTTGTCTTCCTGGAAGATGAATCCATCCCCTACGAGCAAGCGTCCACAGGGTACGGCGTGGTTCTCCAGGATGCCGAGGTAGCCTTCTTTGGTCATTCTGCTCTCAATCCTGACCAAATCTCCGGTCTTCTCATCGGCAAAACAGCCTCACACAATTATATTTCCTCCCCCGTGTTTAATTTTGGGGATAAGGCACGATTCCAATATTCTTTCCTGAGATCACAGGCGAACGAATGTGCGTCTCTTGGAAGCGAAGATCTCGAATTTTGATTCAGGTCCATAAGACCTTCTTCCAATCTTCTTCCGTCCAATTTTCGTGTTCTCTAGCCCAAGCCAGTCTTTTTCGCTTGTTTCCTAGCCGGAAACATGGCTTTCTGACTGCTACCCTTCCAATAAGGCCTGCATCCTTCAAGCGCCGTTTCACGGTTGAAACTGACACAGTGGTACTTCTACGGAGATTTAATGATTGCCTAATTTCCGGTGCCGTACGCCTTCTATCACGTTTAGAATGAATGCGAATAAACCTGTCCTGCAATTCTGAGGTGCATCTTTTGCTTCCAAGCCTTCTACGGTTACCCACAGTACCCGTAAACTTCTTTTTCTGCACAATATTCCATGCGGTACTCGTAGAAATTTTCAATTTTTTAGCTATTTCACGAAAGGAATAGCCTTCCTCGAATAAAACGCAGATAGCAGACCGATTTTCAATCGATACTTCCTTGGTTTTTGGCATTTTCGGCAAAAAATCAGCGAACTTTTAGTGGCAAGCGGTAAAAAACATGTGATTGGGGCAAAAAAGTATCCCATACTTATAAGGGTAATCGGAAGCACGTAAAACTAAAATATTTAAATACAGAATCCTTATGAAACTATAAACACAAAACATTATTGTCGCTTTCTCTGAACACAAAACAGAGGGAAATACCCAACACCGTAAGGGCAATCACGGGCCGTACGACCACCCGTAATTTAAAACACGTGTTTTATTACACATTTACAATGGGCAATTAATGGAAATTGTCCTCATTCTTCTTCAATTGAAGTACCTGATCAGGTATGGTTTGTGGAACGTGTCCCTGGTAATTAAGACATCAACAATTTAGAAGGAATGGTCAAAAGCCACGGCGTTCGAATACTTATGAGCGGTAGTGTATATCTATATCGCTTTTACTATCGTACAAAGCTCTATCTATATTCGTATATAGCCGCTTAAAAACTATACTTCGACTGTTCTCGATCTCTAGTCGATCTCTATTCTATCTCTATTCGTTATCCCTCGGCGGCTGGGCGACCGACCCTCATCCCCACTCCTGGTCCTTTTGGGGCCTGTCGTCCCGTCGTGGCTATGCCTCCCCCGCCATTTCCCCCTTCGAGGGATCTTTGCCTTACATTCGGCCATCCTGCAGCAATGCTTGTTCTCAAGCATCATATTGTCCGTTATGTGCTGACCGGAGAAATGTGCTGGAAATAGATTTAAACGGAGACATACTTAAGTATCTAACTTAATTAGATGGCCATGCTGGACCAAAGCCAACATCCTCTACTCCTTTTAGCTCTAATGTCCCAGAAATTATAAGGGCGCGTGGCAATGACGTTTCGACCAGACACTATAACGACAATCCCGAAACTAATACAAAAAATTCGCGTTGTCTACGGGAGAACAATCGATACGGCGTCTCTGAAAACCAGACGGGATTCCAGCAAGCAAAGGCCGGGCGAACTCATCACCGATTTTATTCACCGGTTTTCCTTCCTACAAGATGAGCTGCTGACAGCAGTAAATTCCTAGAGAAGATTCCAAACGTATATCGACATCAAGGAAATCATCTGTAATGAGGAAGGCATCCAGGCATTTTGACGCAATGTGAGACCCGAAATATCCCAATATTTGTTCAGCCAACAACTGTACACCTTGAACCAAGCGGTCGAAGCTGCACGCATGTTTGACACTGAACTCCAGTACATGCACCAACAAGCAAAGATGTGGAACCCGTCCGTGCTCAAAGAATACAGAGGGAACCCCACAATACACAAAGGAGGAACCCCGATTCGAGAAGGAACAACGAGTGCAACTACTGCAAAAGACGAGGACACACCGAAAATGAGTGCAGGACGAAACGGCGGAGAAAACAAGAAGGCAGACAATCCGAACAGCAACGAAATTTTCACTGGGTCCAGCTGAACTTAACACCACCACCTGATCTCCGATCCCCTGCATCCTTGTGCGCTCCGGAGTTCAAGCACCTGGACTGGTCATCCACGCAAAATTAAGTTAGATCGTACGATGAGGCTTTGCAACAAAGGATGACATCCAATTCGAATCTACCAACGACGACGGTTTCAACAACCGCGATTGCTATGACAACTGCGGAAACTCCAATTTCTAGCGCTGCGATGAGAGCATCTTTTTTGAGTAGCAACACTAATGATACGATTTCACCCTCGATTGAGTCTTCGAGTATGATGGCGGCAGGTGACGATGATCATGATGACGACGACGGTGTTATCGTTGTTGTTGATGAGGGTGATACTAGTAATTTACTATCGAGATTACCTCCAGGAGGTGCGGACGATGATGATGATTAACCAGAAGACTTCGGTTTAGCGAAACGACCGAAATTGTACTTCGGTGACACGGCTGATGAATATTTAGTTAGTAACTCTGTCAGTAACGAGGACAATGATTCGATGGGCACTGTCGATCAACATTCCATTTCCGTGAATCAGCATTCGCTCAATTCTACGTCCTTCCACAGCAGAGGTGTTAGAAAGAGGAAATCATAGCATCCAACTAGATGCGCTGTTCTCACCGAGGTACACTCCTCGTCGACCGTCGGTGATTCCTCCAACGATGAAGAAAGAGTTCAACGTCGATGCCTCTCCGAAAGTACTGGAGTACCATCGGTCAATGATTTCCAGAATCAACCGGAAGACATGTCCATGTCTAGGATTCAGGCGGAAGAACGGAAGGCCACACCGAGTGCAGCGAAGAACAATGGCAATAGCTTTAATTATTCAGACTCGAACTCACGCCCACCAGATAAGTCCATCAGAGAACGAGAAACAATGGCGATGATTAACCCACATCGAGATGGTTTTCTTAGCCAAAAAATGCAGAAGATGTACCTCAAGATGAACCACGGGACTTCAGTTCGCGGGCGAGCAGCGTCAAGCCACCCAAAAAACACTCGAATCCAGAACCAATGACGTTGCACGAAACGACAGATGTCAATCGTTCGATCGACAGTGCGGGATTCACAAACGTAAAAGACTGTGCCTTGGAGCAAAGCAATCGTTAAATAATCGAAGCAGAGGATGTAACGAAGTTGAAGAAAGAGGACGTTGACGAAGATGATGAAAAGATTTCAAAGAGAGAATCGGAGACGTCGGAAACTGAGGAAATGTCTAAAGAAGAGGACAATCAAAATATATTAGGGCACTGGAGACGAGAAAGTTGTAATAAAAGTAAATGAAAAATCAGCATGTAGCGTATCTGAAGTGAATGATTGCACTACGAATTCTAGAATCGTATGCACAGAAACTTCGAATATTTTTCAAACAACTTCCGATCATCCAACTACAAATAAGCTCAAAAGGGTTGATAGGGTTCGATAGGGTTGATCGTAAAGTGAAACGAAGCGAAAGTTATCGAATGGCTAACAGTCCGATAATGTTTATGAAAAAATTCTCCAGTAATACTGAGAAGTCTTCGAAGATATGTAGAACTCCGTCCGAAGAGCTGCAGGAGGAATTATTATGGGAGAAAATTAATTATCCTGTGACTGTTTCTAGTCCGGAACCACCGCGTAATGCAAATTTCGATATGAATCTAACAATTTCTATTTCTTTCACGAAAGTTCCAACATGTCCTCGGCCAAGAGCAGACTTACATCGTGCAAGAGTACTTAAGTATTCTAGTTATGATACCGAAACTTGGTAAATGATATTTCTGAAGTCTTGCATACTTCAAAATGCATATTTAAAAGTAATAAAGGCCAGAAGAAAGTCATGGTGCAATTACTTTTAGCGAATTCGTACCGCGCTTAAATCGGACTTTTCTAAAATCATTAGACTCGTTATTGAAACGAAAATGATCGCACATCAATTAATGTATTGCGATCGATTTATGCCTTCGATAAGGATAGAATATTATAGTTGAAATAGAGGAAAGCAAAATGTTTAGGATAACCGCGAATGTCGGGTGATCCAAATAATGCAGCCTGTAGTATGCCGCTTAATTCTTTATTTTTAAAACATCAAACTCAACAAATATATACACGAACACTTAGTTGAATTAAGATGTATAAAATCGTGGTGTCGAAACTTGTTCTCGACTTAGTACAACCAATCTCCTTAAAATACTCCTTTAAATTCTATAAGAATCTACTCTCCTCTCTTGTCGGCAGCGCGAGTAATAATAATACATAAAAACCCTTACAGGCTTGAAAATATATACTAATAAGGACCGCCCTGTCACACCTACCCTGCTTCCAAAAACCGCCCTCGGACCCCTTCAGGAGGCGGGCCCTTTCGTCAAGGTACGGCCCAGGAATTTCCTGAACTTTCCTCCTACCCAGGTGACCTCAAGGTCGCGCCCGGTCGGGGTCCGGCCGGGGGCTCTCAGGAGGTCTGAGAGGGTGGTGTGCAGGCGACACGGTCCGGTAGAGTTTATGATACGGCTATTGCTATTGAGTCCGGAAGGTCACATCTGGAAGGACAGTCAAAAAAGTTCTCAATCCTGAGTATAAGTCCTTCCAGATGTAAAGCCTTCATAAAATAGCTAATTATGAAGAGCATGCACAAAGAAATGGTTAATCCTCAAAAATAGCGTTCAAGTCACGTCCGTATCATAAACCCTGATTAAAAATACCTTCTAATATGTACGGCTTGGTCGTACACAAAATAACGATTATTTTCGGAAAACTAATCATAGTTTCGGTTTTATATCGTAAACAAACAGTACTATATTCGTTAACGGAAATATCTGAAGCAAATGTCTTTTTTTTAACTGCCAATCTTGTATTACGAAATAAGACTGTTTTTCAGCTAGATTAAGAGGGTCATAATTAACAATCAATATAATATTAGAGTATAAACTTAGAGACTTTCGTGATAGAATATATACGTATCGTTTAGTCGCGCGTAAGTGCCAATAATATATCCAGATAATTCAAACAAATTAATAATTCCTAATTTAACTACTAATTTAAAATTCTCAGCGCAATTAAAGTTAAGCCCATGAAATATGAAAACGTAGATCACAGAATGCAGTCACTTATTAGCTTCTGTTCCTTTAAAGTGTGGTTCCTATCCACATCTGTTAAAAGCAACTTTCTTAAATCTTATATTTCGTATAAATATAAATATAGATATTAAACTATAACTTATAAAATCAAGTGCCTGCCCATGTACTAAGTTCGAACTCTGAGTTTTCTAAACGGACTTTCATGTAACCCGAGTATATATCTTCTTATGTTTTACTAAAAAGTCCGTCCGATAACGCAAGCCTGCTATTCGTTGTGAGAGTATATGTAGGAAGGGAGAAAGAGGAGATAGTGGTATGCATCGAAGGAAAAAAACAGGAACGGACGAGCAAAAGGAATAACGCAATGAAAGGGCAACAGGAAGAGGATCAGAACACACTGACTAATGAACAATAAGAGTTTACTTAGACACTGCCGGTCACGCGATACATAAAAAAATAAAAAACATAAGCGTTAAACATAAAAGCAAACCCGTAACTCACGTGCGTGTCTAGCGACAACTCTGAAAAGACTGTCGACCGACGCCAAGCCAGCGCAAGGGTCTCCGAAAAACACTTGAGCATCGACAGCCTCCGATGCATCGCCGTCGCAGCTCATCAACGTAGGCGTGCGCGCACGCACGCACGCACGCACGCACGCACGCACGCACGCACGCACACACACATACATCCGTCTCTTACAGTTCGGCCATCCTGACATCATGGTCGCCCTCGACCATGGTTTCGCATTCGCTTTCGCTACCTTCTAAGAGGTTTCGTGCCCCGTAGTTCAAATTACTGTCATTGTTGTTATTGCAATCGCCTATCACAGCTTCATTCTGTCCGGTGCAAACACGCCAGAAAAAGGTCTGGGACCTAATTGAAACCCATATATGTCCATAACTAAATATCGATCCATTCGCAGCACTTTATCGATTACATAGGGTCCCTATACTTAGGCAACAATTTTTTATTTATTCCCGGTGACGTCACAACGTTCCTTATCATTACATAA
This sequence comes from Nysson spinosus, assembly GCA_910591585.2. Classification (NCBI taxonomy): domain Eukaryota; kingdom Metazoa; phylum Arthropoda; class Insecta; order Hymenoptera; family Crabronidae; genus Nysson; species Nysson spinosus. The sequence goes on from OU342830.1 coordinate 2,482,537, forward strand.
TCGTCTACGCTATATTTATGCGGTGTTTTATGCCTCTTATCATAAAGTTTCTTATTGTATTCTTGCAGCTTTCGATTGTTTGCCATCGCTGCTTCTCTAAGACTATCTCTATTTTCAGCGGCGACAACGCAAATGCGGAAGTAATCTCGAAGGTCATCATCAGAAAATCCATACTGATCCATAAAAATCTATACAGCCAAATAAAAGTGAACTCGGTTCGGTATCTATAGCCTTGTGGTGGGTGTTGTTCAGTGCAAACTGTGTTTTTGACAATGCTTTCAATCAGGATTCCCCTTGTGATATTTTTGCCAACAGATTTTTTGTAAACAGATATTAAAAATCGGTTTGCACGCTCTACTTGCCCATTACTTCTAGGCGTGGCTGTCGCGATCTTAACGTGATGGACTTTGAATTCGGAAAGGAAGTCAGCAAATTCAGCTGACGTGAATGAACTGCCTCTATCAGACACGATTCGTGAGCAAGGTCCAAAATGGTGAAAATATTGTTTGAAACAGGTTATTACTTCTTTCACGGCGGTACTCTTTACGGCATACAGCATTGTGTATTTTGTGAACGCGTCTATGACTATAAAAATATATTTGAATCCGTGTCCGACTTGCTCTAGCGGCCCATAATGATCGATGTGTACTGTTTGGAAGGGCTTGGAACCTTTATCAGAAAGATGAAGTTCACCTTCTGTTTTACCGGCTGGAACGGAGTACGTCAGGCAAGCAATGCAATTATCGACATAACTCTTCACTCCTGAGCGCATATTCGGAAACCAATAAGATTTTGTTATTAATTCTATAGTCTTTCCTGTTCCTACGTGACCAACGTCGTCATGGCACGCCTGGATCACACTGTTCATCATTGCTTCGGGTACAAAAAATAATAGTCTATCGTCGAACTTCTTATAAACAACCCAATTCCTCAATTCATACCTATCGCTTTCACGCAATTCCAGCTCTCTGTGGAATTCTCTGATTACAGGGTCTTTTAGCTGTTTGTATACTAACACTTGTTCAAAAGAGAGCGGCTCTATTACTAATACATTCCGGCTAAGCGTATCTACGTGACGAATGCGGTCATCTGGACGATGCTCTATGTCGTAATCGTAATTTTGCAAAATTAATCACCACCAGTTGATCCGCAAATTAATATCCTTTTCATTTAAGGCTAACTTTACTGCGATACAATCGGTTACTATGGTAAAATGTATACCTTGGAGATGCACACGAAATCTCTCTAGAGCATAAATTATGGCTAACGTTTCTAATTCATAGCTACGATAACGACTTTCTATATCGGCTGTTCGTCTGCTAAAAAACATTATAGGGTGCATGCGCTTGCCGTCCTGTTGTTGTAAAAGAATAGCGCCGTATCCATACGAGTTTGCATCCGTATGCAATTCGGTTTTCGCCATCGGATTGTAAAAACTCCAAGTCGGCTGGCTTATAAGTATGCTACGCAATGATTCGAACGCGGTCAGTTCCTCGACTTCAAACTTAAAGCTACATCCTTTTTTATAAGATTGTACAACGGCCTGGCGATTGTAGAGAAATCGGGTACAAACTTTCTGAAGCAACTAGCTAATCCTAAAAAGCTATGCACCTCCTTTGCAGTCCCGGGTTGTGGAAAAGCTCCTGCTCCAGACTTTCGAACTAGGAGATGCAACCCACCCCTTTCGGGTGTCGCAACCCTCCTCCTTCTGGAGACTATACAGGAGGCGCAACCCTCCCTTTCGGACGTCGCGACCGCTCCTGCTCCAGACGACTATAGATGATCCTTGCTGTGGCATCCCAGCCGATGACCCGTCGCGGATAAGTGGCCCACATCAATGTTGGCAATGTCACTCGATGGCTACGACCCAAGGTTTCAGACTTTCGACCGCCACTACCGTTGTAGCGCGCCTACCGCCTTCTCGCAGGTCTTCGATCTCATACCTGTCGTTCCACAGGACCCTCGATACTCGGAACGGACCCTTAAACTTGGGGTGAAACTTTCTGCTGTCCCCCGTTGTTCCCTCGCTCATGATCTCTACCTTGACCACGTCTCCCTCGTTGTACTTCGTCGCAACACGCCTCGTTCGATCATAACGTTCCTTTTGTTTCCGCTGATCTTCCGTGATATGCTCCGAAATTTGTTCCCAAAGTTCCCGCAAATTCATCCGATGAATTTCGGCTTGAACTTCTTGTAATATACGAGCTTCCGCCGGTTGCTTCGCGTTATACTCCATTAACGCCTCCTTCGGCGTTGCTCCAATTCCTTTGTTAAACGTCGTATTCATTGCGCTTTGGATCTGCATTACACTCTCGTCCCACCTATCGGGATCGCTTCCCGCCGTGGTCGCAGCCAAAGACGCAACAATTGTTCGATTGTACCGCTCGCATTGCCCGTTGGCCCAAGGGGTAGCTACGCCGTTTAAGATGTGTTTGATGCCGTATGTCGTACAGAAAATTTTAAATGTCCTCGCCGTGAACGCGGTCCGTCGGTCACTAATAATTCTGTGCGGCGCACCGAATAAGTGGATGACATTTAACAATATTTTCACTGCACGTTTTGCCTTCGTGTCCTTCACCACCTCAGTGATCGTAAATTTGGTGAAGGCATCCACAATAACAAGAATGTACTTGTTCTTTTTCCGGCTTGTTTCAAAGGGTCCCACATGGTCGATGTGGAGGGTATGAAACGGCACCGGAGCCTTCTCTATGGGGTACAACCTTCCCTGTTCCATGCTAGCCGTACGCTTATAATAGTTGCAGCTTAAACAGGCCCCAATGTACTTCTTCACGAAATTAGGCATCTCCGCAAACCAATAATTCTCACGAATGGGCCTAAGGGTTTTCTCCAATCCCACGTGGCCAGCATCGTCGTGACACAACCGACAAATTTGGAGCGTGCCGCACGTGGTGCGGCCCATGCCTTCTTCCCCTCTTCCAACCGTCGGTATACTTTGCTATTCTTCAGCATATAATTCGCAAAGTATTGCTTGGTATCATTATTCCGTATGTTATCCAGTAATATCCTCCGGATCCGGCTGATTTGTTCGTCTTGCAACTGCGCGGCCAAGATCCAGTCAGCCTCCGTGATATCCACCGGGTATATTTCGATTGTTTTCACCGGGTTGCGACTAAGTGCATCCACATGCTGCATCTTATCACCCGACCGATATTCAATTTCAAAAGTGAAGTCTTGCACTTCTAACCACCATCGTCTGATACGCGGTATTAAGTCTTTGTTCGTAAACGTTGTACGAAGCGCGTTGCAGTCCGTCACCACTTTGAAATTCAATCCAAGCAAATACACCCGAAAATAACGTAACGCGAAAACCACTGCCATTGTTTCCAACTCATAGGAATGGTATTTTCGTTGGTTAATGGTAGTCTGTTTGCTGTAGTACCCGACTACCAGCTGCGTCCCTTAGTCCGTAAATTGGAACAAGATTGCACCAACACCCAAGGAATTGGCATCCGTGTCCAATTCCGTCCGAAAACCGCTATTAAAAATAGCCAGTACCGGTCAATGCCCTTTTAACTTTTTGGAAGGCACCCTCCTGGGCGTCCCCCCATCCCCATCTAGTATCTTTCTTCGAGAGTACCGTTAAGGGTGTCACGATGGTCGCGTAGTTCTCCATACATTTTCTGAAGTACCCAGCCAGTCCAAGAAACTGTCGAATTTCCCTCACCGTGGTGGGTCTCGGCATCTTCAACACTGCTTCGACCTTCCGCTGACCTGGCTTGACCCCCTCGGCACTGATCCCCCGTCCCAGATAGTCGATGGTGGTTTGGAGAAACGAGCACTTACTCAATTTTAGCGTCAAATTATGCTGCCGCAGTTTCTCCAACACCAGACGTAACCGATCCAATCCTTTCTCGATGGTAGTGGACGGTATTGTAATGTCATCGATGTAAGGGATCGCGATACCATTTTTCAAAGGTCCCAGCACCGTATTTATCAGTTGTTGGAATACGGCAGGCGCATTCGTTAGTCCAAATGGCATCCTCAGGAACTCATAGTGACCGTCCGGCGTAACAAAGACCATCTTCACAATAGAGTCCTCACCCATGGGTACTTGATAATATCCCGATGCCAAGTCCAGCGCCGTAAAATATCTGCTGCCTCCTAATCGATCAATTTGATCTTCAATTAGCGGTAGTGGATATTGGTCCTCAATGGTGATGGCATTAAGTCGTCGATAGTCCACTCACAATCGGTAGGATATATCTGACTCCAGAGCCCGAAAATTTTGCCAGTTTTTCAAAACAATAATCGCGCATTTTCTGGCCGGGTCTAACAGTGTACAAGACTGCCTCTCGTAGAAAACGAGCAAACGGCCTCGTCTTCCTAAAGCGTTCGACCAACACCTGCTTTAACGACTCCCAGCTGTGGTCCTTCCTCTGTTCTTCGTCGTACACGCGACGTGTGTGTCCTTTGAGACCGCGGGCGATGGACCTGATCACATGGTCATCATCCCATCCGTAACCACTAAGCGGTCCACATCTCGCGTCCACTGCTCGATATCGGCGCTGTCCCGCGAGGGGTCGAACACTGGTATCGTGAATTCGTCCTGCATTGGGCGGTAGTGGACGAATTTCAGCATCTGTTCGAGCCGTCGGACCTACTCGCGTAGGTCTTCCTCCGGAGTCTGGACCCTTTCAGTCCGCGTATAGATTCCTCGGTCGGTCCGCTTACCGAATCTCGCGAGTAATCTCGCGTGGAACACTCCCGTCAGGATCACTCGCGCACACACACTCGCGTACGATTTTCCTCCCGCACACTCTCACGCGGACGGGTGTTCTACCGCGATCGGCCACGCACACATTCACGCGGTTGGTTGTCCTCCAGGGGTGTGCGGGTTCTCGACATTTCGGGCTCGGGTCGGGTCGAGAAAAATCGGTCGAGATCGGGCGAGTTCTCGTGAGTATGAAACTTATCGAGAACCCGAAAGTATCCTGCGACATACGAGACTTTCGAGATCTCGAAAGTATTCGAGACTGCATACGATCGTATTAGGATCCCAAAAGTATCTTACTATGTACGTATGTACGAGCGTATTAGATCCCGACAATGCTTATTCTAACGATAAGTATATCACTGTAGGGTTCTAGGATTCGTGAGGATTAATAAAGGAAATCTACTGTGATTGTGGTATTAGAAAATATATTGTATAAATTTAAACTAATGATACTAACAATAATAAAAATAACTATGACAGTAACCTAGCGTAACTTAATATAATATGTAACTTTAGCGTATCGTATAATGCGTATAATCCGTAGGGCGTGTATCGAGGGTTCTCTTAACACTTACCCGACCGATCGGGGAGATCTCCCCATTTCAAAGTAAGTCGGTGCCCGACCGATCGGGGAGATTTCCCACTTTGACCTTAGCAACGCGTTTCTCGTTTTCTGTTATTATTAACTACCTTTATCTGGAGTTGTTCGCAATTATTGACGAACAGTTTCTATAAAGCACAACATATAATAAAATCCACCAAACGCGGTGGACAGCGAGTTTGGCTTCCCGGAGCGCGGTGGAAACCGTACAGTTAGCTGCGGCGCATGCAGTCGGCTAAGTGTTAACACTTAGACTGACTCTCAAAAACTAAAACTTAAACCGACAGTCCACACACGCACACACACACACGCACGCATTCTCAAGTACGGGTTGGCCACTCGTCTCGTCCCCAAGTACCGATACATGTAGTATCGGTACTTGGGGACACTATCAACATCTAGGCATATAAGTTATTTGTAAATTCAAGGATGAAGAAGTAATCGCATACGTGTATACTATAGATATTTATTTTAAATTATATGTAAGACTAAGCAGTCTGTAGGCCTAAACTATAATATATACTCTAAAACGCTAGAAGAGTGCTCGTGTTTACTCGTCGTTGAGCAACCACCGAATCCGTCCCGTCCCTCGTAGGCCCAGTACCTAAGGGCATCACCCCCGCTTCGGGGGTTTAAGGCCCTTTGGGCGCCACGATGACGCGGCCGTCGTCCGAAGGGGAGGCCTTATGTAGACTAATTCTAACATATAGTTTAAAAAACACAATTCCTAGACACTTTCCGGTAAAAGGCGGGATCTTGCAGGAGTCACAATATTGCCTGCGTTTGAAAATAAGCGTTCGCTTGACGTTTGCGTTTCCAGAATTGCAAGAAAATTTTTTGCTACAACAGTTAATAATGGAAATCGCAAAATATTAGATTTCCACCAATTCACAATATCTGTATTTTGCAATTGTGTATCTTCACTAAAATACATTCGGATCTCAGTGTTTATGTTTGCCTCCATTGTATTTGTTGCGTTTTCCGAATTTCTTAATTTAGTTTTAAAATATTGAAGCAATTTTATTTGCGGTTGTGGCTTAGCTAGAAAAAAACAACAGTAATGTAATAATACATTTATAGGAGTCATTATCCTGCAATTTTGGAAACTTACTATTATTAGTGTTTGTTTCACAAGATGTGCTGGGAATATTCTCATTTTGTGCATGTAGAGATTTTAACTTATTTTTAATATTTGGATTATTTCACCCTGTTCATTTTCGGATAAAAAGCGATCCTTAAATCGCGGGTCTAATATCATTGGCAAAAGCAATGTCTCATTTTTTCTCAAGGGCTCAAAGCGGTCCTGCAAGTAAAAACATTTATTCCTTTGCTCTCACTATAAGGTTAAAATTAAAATAAATAATTGAAATTACTTTCAACGCCTGACAAATATTTGTAGAAAAATGATTGTCGGTTGCACTTGATTCCACTGTAATTACACTAGTTAGTCCAACATATAGTGGTATATATTACGATAATGTTGGATACGTTTCTCCGCGCATTATATTTGTCGCTTCTTTTAACGGTTCTAAGACATTGACTATGGATTCTATTAAGTTCCATTCACTTTCACTTAAATTTGGTGGCATATTATCCTCAGACAATATTATACTTAATGGGGCGCGTAATAAAATTAATATCCGTAACATGTCATGCGTGGAATTCCATCTAATATCGATTTCTTGGATAAGCTGGAGGGGTGGTATATTTTTATTTACTGTCAATTGCACTTCCATAAATCTCTCTCTTGCAGACGAAGAACATGCAAAATGTGCGACAATTGATCTGCATTTTCTTCTAAGCGCTTCGTATTCGGGAAGTTTATCCAGCGTGGATTTTACAACTAACTGTAGCGTATTTGCAAAGCATGGAATACGCATCCAGTTTTGGTTCATATTTATGGCTTTCGTTAAGTTTCGCCCATTATCGGTTATAAAATATACTGCTTTGTCTACGTGCAAGCCCCCAAGCAGTTAATAAATTCATCAATACATGATGGATATATACACTAGTTTGTGCTTTTTGTAGCTACTGCAACTTTAGCATATACCGCCGAATCTCGAAATTTGCCGTTGTATAATGCAGCGTAAGTGATAAATAACTTTGCATAGCACGTGACGTCCAACCGTCAGTGGTTAACGCTACTTTAGTTACACTATTGCCTATTAATGACATACAATTAATTGCATTAAATGGGGAAATATAAATATAGAAAATGTGTGTAGTCAAATTATTTTACCGTTTTCAATGTCTGTGCATATTTGATTTTTGATACTGGTCCTGACTTCTTGATATATTTGTGGTATTATGACTCGCGAGAATGTTGTGCGTGAAGGTATTTGATACCTTGGTTCCGCAACATTCAGCAGATCCCGGAATCCTTTATCATTAACCATTGAAAATGGTTGAAGGTCTAAAATAATCAGGCGTGGAATTGCACGCGTCAGCTCTGTCGCCCTTGGTGTACTAGCGGGTAACATTTCCGCCACAACAGTTGAACTCCCCCCTGCTGCCTCTCTATTAGCTTCAGGAGTAATTACGTTTGGATATTGGGATTTTAAATGTCGTAACAATCCACTGGTGTTACTAAATTTGGTCTTAAATTTTTGCCTGCACACGTTACATTTGGCTGTAATTTGGTCTATTTTCTCAAAATGTGACCACACAAAACTTTCGTTTCTACTTCTTCTTCGTTGGATCACCTCATTCTCACTTTCAATAACACTCATATTATTTTCACTTTGATCAAGCATTTTGAAAGATACTGACAAGCAATTGAAGACTTGCGAAGTGCGCTGTGCGGTTGCAGAATGGGAAATGATTTGGAGTTGCTGATTTTGGAAAGAGGTGGTTCTGAATAGTGGGAGCTATGGGAAAAGGGAAATCGTAGTGTTTTGGGAAAAACAGCCTCTACGGAAATAATTTATGACAGGGTAAGAACTAAGGATGAGACTAGGACACTGGACAGGATATCTGGTTAGTGTCGCATGTGGCTTAGCTGGTTGATTTACTCGGGCATGACCACCGGACATGACCACCGGACATGGCCACCGGACATGACCACCGTGAGTATGTTTTTTAGAATATTTAAAATAAGATGAATATCATTGACTAAAAATTTGTGCACAACGTAGTAAACTAGATAACATAATGAAGTAAAAAGTTTAGTACACAAGGACCATATAAACTTGATATTTGGTACATTAAACGAACGTTTATTTCCGAACGCGGGAAATATTGTAACTCCTGCAATTGTTCTTTAACTATAATTTCAAATAAATATCTATATTATACCCGTATGCGATTACTTATTCATTCTTGAATTTAAATATAATTCATATGCCTATATGTTGATAGTGATGTACTTACAAGTATTAATAAGCATTTTCAGGATCTCAATACGCACGTACCTGGAATTTGTCACTTTCCTAATTGGTCAAACCAAGTTCAGACCTTACTATTAGGTTCCATTGTTTGCGACAAATTCCAGGAATCCGCTAACTCCTCTTGGCCGCGCGTCCAGGTAGAGTCGCGGTGGTCAGAACGTTTGGTCGCCAGATGTGAGACTTATCCGCTCGCTCAAAAATAAGTAATAATTTGCGAAGCTAGGTACAGGACGTACGGACCGACACATCACTAGCAACAATAGACCAACATCACAATAGGCCCCTTCGCTGCTATAGCATCGGTTCGTCCCAAAGCAAGGCGACCGTTCGGACCAACAAATAATTAAAGTCTTGGGGTAATAAAGCCTACGTCCTAAATGTCAAAAAGGTGTGAACGGTACATCCGCTTATAGAAATTTCCGATACGATCGTATGCAGTCGGATACTTTCGAGATCTCGAAAGACTCGTATGTCGCAGGATACTTTGGGGTTCTCGAGAAGTTTCATACTTTCGAGAGCCCGCTCGATCTCGCTCGAGTCTTGCAGTCCCGACTCGACGCTCGGGAATTTCGAGAATTCGGGATCCCGCACATCCCAAAAGGAAACAAAACAAAACAAAAACAAAAAAGCAATGAAAAATACCAAAAACAAGAAATGTAAAACACAAAAAGTTTTGGTCTATCCCAGTTATGGCTTATAAGGCTAAGCTCAGGGCGTTCTAAACTATTTTGAATACAAGAATATTATCGACTTTTCTGCGCTAGGCGTAAAAGCGGAATCAGGCTTCGGTGCTCGCAGGCCTCACCCCCGCCTCGGGGTTTATGGTCCTTCAGGCTCTTCGGTGACGCGGCAATCGTCACAAAGGTAGGCCTTGTGTGGACTGAATCTAAAACAAATATCGAGGAAATATTGAACCAATTAGGAAAAGCACAATATTTTTCGGCGTTCGACTTGGCCTCTGGATTTCATCAGATAGTGGTGAAAGCAGAGGACAAGCACAACATAGCGTTTTCTACTCCTGTAGGACATTTCGAATATAATAGAATGCCATTCGGACTGAAGAATGCCCCACCAACCTTCCAAAGAATGATGAATAATGGATTGCGAGGATTAATTGGCAATAAATGCTTCGTTTATATGCACGACATAATAGTCTACGGAAACACCACAGAGGAAGACTCTATGATGAAATGAAAATATGAAGACTCTATTCCAAAGAATGAAGCATGTTGGTTTGAAATAGCAACCAGACAAATGAGAATTTCTTAAACCCGAATTAACATATTTAACATATTTGGGACACATCATAACGAAGAAGGGCGTTAGTCCGGATCCAAAGAAGACTGAGAGGATTGAAAACTACCCGAGACCAACCGATAAAAAGGGAATAAAACAATTCCTAGAATTGGTAGGATACTACAGGAAATTTATTAAAGACTTTGCAAAAATAGCGTCACCTCTAAACAACTTGTTGAGAGAAAACCATTCGTGCTAACCGCTGACCTAAGTGGTACGGCAACCGGAGCTATACTGTCCCAAGGGCCCCTCGGACAAGATAAACCAATTTCATACGCATCAGGAACGTTAAACAACGCTGAAAGAAAATATAGTACTACGGAAAAAGAACTATTAGTGATAGTGTGAGCTACGAAACATTACAGACAATACCCATACGGGAGAAAATTCAAAATAGTCACGAACCATAAACCATTAACATGGCTCATGAACGTAAAAGACCCTTCGTCGAGATTAATACGATGGTGGTTGAAATTAGAAGAGTACGACTACGAAATCGTCTACAAAATGGGAAAAAGTAATACAAATGCAGATGCCCTATCCCACTTCGATGTTTACCTTACAAGGGAACATACCGAGTGCGCATACGCCGATTTTGATAAAATTTATATGGGAGATAGTTCTCGAAAAAATATTTGACCCGTATTTTTCTTTATCGGCTGACATTGCCTTTGAAGGGGTGAAAACAGCCCTCAAAGTATGGGGTAAAAACGTTTTTTTTTTAATATCTCGGAAACGAGGGGTCGTAGGATAATGATTCTTTTTCAGGATTATGTGTTTTTCAATAGGGAATTTAGTGGCATTAAAAATTACGAGAAAAATTAATTTGTTTAAAAAATATTTAGAAAAATTGATTTGTTTTTGCAATTTCCCATACTAAATATTAATATATTTTCATGCAAATTGGTGTGTGTATACTATGGACCAAAATAAAAGTTACGTGTTTTTGGAAATTTTTGTTTTTTGTCATATAACATTATTTATCACGTGCACAGTTTTCTCCGACGCTGCGCGAGACGGAGGCATGGGTCACGTATTATAGAATGCACTATAAGCTTTTACAATGTTTTAAGTAATTATATTGTTTTATATGCATGTCTTTACTTGTCCCTTCATATATTATCAATCGTATATTCATCAACAGGGAAACTAAATCTACCATCCTACAAAGTTTGAACTAAATCCGTGACCCTTCGACCGTGCACTCTCCTTGTCAGTCGAGCTCCGTGATTTTGTAAACTAAGAGTGTATAAGCCGCGAGTGGAAGCAAAGAATACACATACATAGCTATAAAGGTGCGAAGGTATCAAAGTGAGAAAGGGCGAAATCGAGTGACTAAATCGTGCACTCCCACAATGCAACAGAGCAGTGCAGGCTCAACGAATTTTCCAACAACGGGATATTCCACGGTTGTGACTACTACGGCATCGACAACGCTTTTCGCACAAACGACAACACTACCACCAATAACATCAATCGCCCCGACAATGAGTACAGGTGACAATATTTTCTTCAACACACAACCTAACGCTCCAATACATAGCCAACATTCCTACCAAAATAAAACTGGATATTCGAATACGCTCCCAAATTCTAATACCTCGGATAAAAATTTGACGTGGCAAGATCCTCCTAAGCGGGGAAATAAAAGGCACAGAGATCTATCGAACAATCAAGGTGCAAAACGGAAAAGTAAAGAAGTGAATAACGCTATCCCTCAACACAATAGATTCAACCTATTAAATGCAATGGATACTGAAGAAAATTCCGGTGAAAATACAGAAAATACAAACAATGCAATAACTTCTAAACCTCCTCCAATTTTTCTACAAAACCTCGCAAACTATCCATTAATGCTAGAAAGCCTAAAAGTAACATTAACGCCTGCAGAATTTATATGCAAAACACTGCCGCAAAACACAGTTAAAGTAAACACAAACTCCATAGAGTCATATCGTAAATTGGTTCACTTTCTTAGACAAAATAAAGTGATGTTTCATACATACCAACCAAAACAAGAAAGAGCCTACAGAGTCGTGATAAAAAATCTTCACCATTCGATACCTACAAATGACATTAAGGAAGAACTCATGGAGAAAGGATTTTTGATAAGAAATGTTACCCATATTCGTAGTTGGAGAACTGAGGAACCCCTCCCCATGTTTTTTGTTGATCAGGAACCGAGCAAAAATAATAAAGATATATATAAAATCGTACACCTTTTAGGAACGAAAGTTACTGTTGAACCGCCGCGGAAGAAAAAGGAAATTCCTCAATGCATGCGTTGCCAAGAATACGGACACACGAAATCGTATTGTACTAAACCATAAAACTGCGTCAAATGCGCTGAAAATCATCTTACAGGGGTATGCCAAAAATCAAGAGACGTCCCGGCTATATGTGCACTTTGCGGGGATAATCACCCAGCTAACTACAAACGTTGTAGGGTATACAAGGACTTGCAGAAAGCAAGGAACAAACCTTGCTATAAAATGAGAGATACAAGGAGCAGGACAGTTAATGAAAACATTAGCTACTCGCAAGTTGTTCAAGGTACTGGAGAAGACAAAACTAACCAAAGAAATACTGAGTATAACATTAACTCCGATCTAAATAATAATAATGTAACCCTGACACAATTCCTAAACAAATTCGAAGCAATGTTCTGCCAGCTAATGAATCAAAATAGCACAATTATCAACCTTTTAACAACGTTTATAAAACAATCAAATAGAAATGGCTAATATAATAAAAATAGCACTATGGAATGCCAACGGACTGGCACAACGCCGTCAGGAAACAGAAACCTTCCTCAATGTGCAAAAAATTGACATTTTGCTAATTTCAGAAACACATTTCACCGACAAAGATTTCCTTAAAATCTACAAATGCAAAAGCTACCACACTCAACACCCGGACGGAACCGCCCATGGAGGTACCGCGATAATTATCAACGAAAAAATAGAGCACGTCGAACTAGAAAAATACGAAAAAGATCACTTACAAGCGACCAAGGTCAAAATAAGGGAAAAAAACGGTTTCAAAAATATCGCTGCAGTATACTGTCCACCACGGCATACGATCAAAAAAGAACAATTTGAAGAATTTTTCAAAACTCTCGGAAATAGATTCATTGCAGGCGGCGACTACAATGCGAAGCACCCTCAATGGGGTTCGAGACTGGCAAACCCAAAAGGAAAAGAGTTGCAAAAAACAATGCTAGCCCTAGGATACGAACACACCAGCACAGGAAAACCGACGTACTGGCCAACTGATCCACTGAAAACCCCAGACCTGCTAGACTTCATCGTTAAAAAAGGAATTTCATCCAACTACATAAAAATCGTAGAATCATTCGACCTCTCATCTGACCACTCACCGGTAATATTAACGTACAACTCAGAAATAATAAGAAAAGAAAATCCACAGACCTTATACAACTCCAAAACAAACTGGGACATGTTTCGAGTTTTACTAGATGAAAGCATAAATCTCAAAATTTTATTAAAATCTGAAGACGATATCGACAACGTAGTACAAGAACTGACGCAACAAATTCAAAACGCAGCGTGGCAGTCCACCCCGGAGGCGGAATGCAAAGCTGAAAAGGAAATCAACTACCCAAAATATGTAAAGGACAAAATTATAGAAAAAGGAAAAGCTAAGAGACAGTGGCAACTGACGAGGCATCCTGCAGATAAAGCGAAACTAAATAGAACTACAAAAGAACTAAAAATTCTATTGTATAACTTAAAGAACGAAAACATTCAAAATTATATAAAAAACCTTTCGGCACATCAACAAGGCGACTACACGTTATGGAAAGCAACAAGGAAAATCAAGCAACCAAAACAACACGATCGACCTATAAGACTAGCAGATGGAAAATGGGCAAGAGAAGACAAAGAAAAAGCCGAAGCATTTGCCCTTCACCTATCGTCAATTTTCGAACCCAATCAAACCGCACTAACGGAAGACGAAGTTCAAAGGAATTGAACTTTTAAACCATAAAAAAGCGCCGGGCTTCGAGCTGATTCACGCGAAAATATTGAAAGAGCTACCAAGGAAAGCAATTGTGGTTATCACTCAGATCTACAACGCAACCTTTAGAACCCATTACTTTCCAGTACAATGGAAATTTGCAAAAATTATATTAATTCACAAACCAGGTAAACCGCAACACGAAGTTGCATCATACAGACCAATATCCTTACTCCCTACACTGTCAAAGTTATACGAAAAATTACTGCTAAACAGATTAAAACCCATACTTAAGGACAAGGAAATAGTTCCACCACACCAATTCGGATTCCGAGAAAAGCATTCTACAATAGAACAAGTACACCGTGCAGTAAATGAAATAGAGAAAAGCCTGGAAGAACGAAAAATATGTACAGCAGTGTTCATTGATGTAAGCCAAGCATTTGATAGAGTGTGGCACGACGGCCTCCTGTTCAAAATTAAAACTTACCTACCACACAATTACTTTCTCCTACTAAAATCCTACCTAAATGAGAGGTTTTTCCAAGTTAGCCACAACAGTGCTCTCTCAAAAGTATATCTGATAAAAGCTGGAGTACCGCAGGGTAGCGTCCTAGGACCGGCCCTATACCAACTATTATATATACTGCAGATCTACCTACCAGCGAAGAAATTGTAACAGCCACGTTTGCAGACGACACCGCAATGCTAGCTATAAATCCAGAACCGGTGGAAGCAGTCAGATTACTCCAAAAATCACTGGATGAAATAGAAAATTGGGCAAGACTTTGGAAAATTAAAATAAATGGAAGCAAATCAGTGCACACAACTTTTACCAACAGGAGAATAACATGTCCGGCAGTCAAGCTGAATAACGTCATAATAGACCAAAGAACAGAAGTCAAATATTTAGGCATGTTCCTAGACCAGAGACTAACGTGGAAAAAACACATTTCAATGAAAAGAAAACAGGCTGAACTGAAAATAAGGAATATGCTCTGGCTGCTAGGACGCAAATCTCAACTGACATTACAAAACAAGCTGATCGTGTTTAAAGCAATAATAGTACCAATCTGGACTTATGGAATCCAACTTTGGGGATGCGCCAAACAATCCAACGTAAACTTAATTCAATGACTACAAAATAAAACTCTAAGAACAATAACTGCAGCACCGTGGTACGTCAGTAACAAAACACTTCACTCCGATTTAAACGTAAAAAGTACTATGGAACAAATAAAAGCATTCGCTACACCACACATCAACAGACTAGAAAATCACCCTAACAGCTTAGCATCACAGCTTCTTCAAAATGAGCACGAAATCAGAAGACTGAAGAGGAAAAAACCCCTGGACCTCAATAAATAATCATATAACGAAGGGACGCTAATGAGTGTCTACTTCATGCATGCGAATTACACAACATCACATTTGCTTGTTGGCCAAGTCTACGGCCAGTTGTAAATATATTTACCTTAAATAAAAAAAAATGCCCTATCCCGAATAATCTGTTGGAAGACGACGTTTTAGAAGAGTTCGTGCAAGAGTAAATAACTGTTACAGAGGGAACAATCACAAGAAAGGGTCTGCTATTAACGGATGAAATAGAAGGAAAAGGATATTATGTATTATAGATCCAACTGACAGTGAAATTGTATTGTATGTTGGTCTACGAGAACAATTAAAAGACCAAGAGAAAGCAGAAATAAGAATCAAAGATCCACACCAAAGAAGAATCATCATCGACATGCTAAAATATATAAGAACGAAATTGAAACCGGATGAAGAATTAACAATCTTCGTTAACACAACCAAAGAACTAAAAACCAAGGAAGAAAAGGAGAGAATAATAAAAGAAACCCACGAATCGACGATAGGAGGACACTATGGAGTTCAGAAGACCTTGGAAAAAATACGGACAAAATACAACTGGGCAGGAATAACTAAGGACGTCGAAAGTGTCATTAAAAATTGCAATATCTGTCAATTACAACAGAATGCAATATCACAACCTTAATCCGGGTTCAGGACTCCCTGAGATACCAGGAAATCCCAAAGAAAAAGTGTCTTTAGATTTAATAGGACCAACTGAATCCAGTCATAAGTATCAACATATCCTGGACATACAAGACTATTTGACGAGATATCTCAATCTACAGCCAGTCAAAACCAAAAACGCAGAAGTAATCTTAAAAGCTTTTTGGCACGGCTATTGCAGGGTTGTCGGAGTACCAAAGGAAGTCCTGACGGACAATGGAATTGAATTTCATGGTAAATTCCAGCAAATACTGCAAGAGAAACTAAGGGTAAAATGTCGGATGACGTCGGTGTACAATCCGCAATCCAATGGGAAAAATGAGAGATCCCATCGAAAAATACTCAATCATACAAGGAGTTACCTCCAAGAAGGAAAAGAGTAGACTGAATTGCTCACCGATGCTTCTATAGCCTACAATTCAACCACCAACGAGAGTACAGGGATCACACCGATTGAATTCATATTTGGATTCAAGCCAAATATACTCTTAGGAATCGAACAGGAAGAATAAAGCCTGCAACAAAGTTTTATGAGCTTGGAGAGACAGCGAAGATAAGTTCCAGAGAAAGCTGTCGAAGGATTAAAGAAAAGTCAAGAAAAAACGATGGAAAGAATGAAAATTCAAACGACTCCAAAATAATACAAGGGAGGCATGGAAGTCTTATTGAAACAGAAAAGGCCAGAAATCTCCAAATTTGAACCTATGTGGGAAAGACCATATAGAATAAGAAAAATATCCAACGAACCAAGTGCAACAATAGACAGAAAGGGGAAGGAAGTCACTTATAACAGAATTGACGTTAAACCTTATTTTTCAGCCAACGAAGACGATGAAGGAACATCAAGAACGGAAGAAGACACCGAAGAAGATACTAGAATTAGCATTCCTTCTTCTGTTGACTTCGATGAACCAAGTCCGAGCCAGTGTAGAAGTTGAACCATTAAAAGGAACATACCCCGTTTACTTGGAACACCAGGGATTGGTCAACGTCTATCACGAAACATGGAAACTAACTAACAGATAGATGAACGACTAATAATTTACATGCTCATTTATGAAGACTTAAAAGCCGAGATTAACAACTTGATCAACGCAATCATCGACGGAAAACACGGAATAGCCCATCGTCAAATCCTACCTGCTGAATTAATTTTTGATGCCCTACGAAACGCAGCAAACATGAAAAATTTTTCCAGCACGACTTAAAATCAGAGGACACCATAATCAAACAATGGGACAAACCTTGGAAGATTCAAGAGTTAGCGCTGAGAAAACGATCAAAAACGTTAATGGAAAAGGCCCAAACGATGCTAACATATGCGGGATGTACAGCTATTAGAAATTCTAACTCTACAAAATATTGGATGCCTAATACCGCTTTTTGATGGAATTAAATACCTCCTAACAAACTGCACCCGCTCTTGTTATGTTATATACGACCACTGCAGTTTTGGTGCAAACTCACAAACCGTAGATAGAACAAATCTCCCGTCCACAGCGAATATTGAACTAGGAAGAAATAATATGGAAGAGCATGGAGCGGAAAGAGTTTTCTTAGAAATCCCATGAGCTGTTATGAAAAAGCCAAAACCCATTCACTTTAAGACCACCTCGTAATTTTACAGGAAGACACCGAAAGACAACCATGTAACCAGAAGAAAGGAGAAAACTTACAAAAAAGATCTACCCGACGTCCTGAAGAAAAAAAGGGGGGAGAAGAAAAGGACAGTATATGTCAAGACAACCTACTTATTAAATTAGACAATTAAAAATTCAAAAAGTTTTGGAACAAAACTTTCATAGGCGGGGAGGATGCTACGACGCAGATAAGTCGGACCAAAAACTTCGGTAACATGAGATTAGGGAAGGTATATAAACCCCGGAAGCTCGTGCGTAGTGAGTAAGTCAGTGAGTCAGTCAGCCAGCTAGGAGTCGTAGCACTCTCATCGTTCAGTGACCATCATTGTCAAGAAGAAGATTCCCGAAGAAATAAAGCTTCGAACTCCCTAGTTCATTGTGTACCTTTTTTTTAAAAAAACCGCAATGTCTCTTTCCGGCGGGGGACAACATACAATGTATCACGATTCAAGTCGTTTCTTCATTTTCTATTTGCATCTCATGATTTTCCATCTTTCTCTCGCCTTCTTAAATCTAGTTATGTACTTTTTGGAATTGTCGACCGCATTAAACGATGCTATATTATTCTGTGGATATTACTATTACGCGAAAGTGATATCGTCTTGCAAAAAGGGCTAAAACATTTACCGAAGGAACCTATTTTTCATTAAATAGAAATGTGTTTTATTAACTATATATAAATAAAATTTGTTTGGTATTGTAATATATTACATATCATTTTATTGGTTAAATTTTTGTAAGGCGCAGATCCCTCGAAGGGGGAAAGGGCGGGGGAGGCATAGCCCCGATTTGACGACAGGCCCGATAAGGACCCAGAGTGGGGATGAGGGTCCGTCGCCCTACCGCCGAGGGATGCCTTCTTTAGTTTTTAAGCGACTGTAGGCGGATATAGATATAGCTCTAGCGATAGATATATCCAAATATAGCGGTTACAGACTTTGGAATTAATCAGCGCGTCAGCATAGATTGATTCTTCTTATAAATCAGAAGTGGGATTCGGTTTTGACCACACGCGCAATTGTTCGTGTGTGCTCGACGACCAGTGTAATAAAAGTGTGTCAGTGGACTTGCAAAAGTGCAAGTCGTGTTGGGAACACAAACGTTTTGGTGTTTGTTAAGTTTCAACGAGAGTGAAGTGCGCAATGGGCCGTTCGGACGATAAATTAGCCCATCGTTCGCGAAAGGAGTCGCGGGATCATTCTCGGGAACGTAGGGACCGAGAAGATCGCGATCGCTCTCGGGATCGCTCGCGAAGGGAGAAGCGACGTTCCTCAAGGGAACACCCGCGCGATAATCGCTCAAGGGATGTGTCGCGGAATCGCTCGCGAGATGTGTCGCGAAATCGCTCGCGAGATGTATCGCGCGATCGCTCGCGAGATCGTGCACGGCGGAATGACCGCTCGAGGAGTCTGCAGGAACGGTCAGCGTCGGAAGACCTGCGGGAGACCGTTCGCCAGCTCAAGCGCGAGTTGGACCAAATGCGAAGTCGCGGGGGTCAGGACGAACAGAGCGTGCCAACATTTGATCCGTCGCGTGACAACGCAGACATCGACCAATGGTTAGACCAGGTCGATAAACTGGCCAGACGATATGGGTGGAACGACGAAACCACTACTCGAATGGTCGCGCGTAGTCTGAAAGGGCACGCGCGTAAAATATACGATGCGGAGATGCGACAGGACCGGAATTGGCAAGGGCTAAGCGACACCCTGACGCGATTTTTCAGGAAGGCGCTACCCTTTGGCCGATTATTAGTCGAGGCCGGGAGCTACAAGGCTCGACCGGGGCAGAAACTCGGAGAGTACTGCTTCGAGAAGTTGGAGAAGTTGCGCGCGTTGAAGTTAGAAATTCCGGACGAATGTCTGAGGGATGCGGTAATCACGGGGATCGAGGACGCTAACTTAGCGCGAATGATACGATCAAGCCGCTACAAGAATGTACACGAGATGTACATCGGCATGAACGAGATGGGTTCGATGCCGCGGACGGAATCAAATCCATCAACGTCGTCCTCGGGCAGCGCGCAGCAACGACCGACGGCGCGTCGTCGACCGACGGCTGGACCAACAAGCGAGAGGCCGACGGCCGGGCCATCGCAGGAAAAGCCGACGGAAACTGCGCCCGAGAAACGCGCAGCAGGAGCTGAGAAGAATGTCCCGACGTGTTACAATTGTGACGGAAAGGGGCATTATTCGCGGCAATGCGCGCAGCAAAAAACAAGGTGCAGAAGGTGCAAGGCATCGGGTCACCTCCAGAAATTCTGTCGAGCCACGGTGAACACGACAGAGGTAAGCCGACAAAAAAATATATATTTAATTTCGGCCTTTATAAACAAGCACAAAGTTAGGTGTCTTGTTGATACGGGAAGCTCCAGCACGCTCATTAGACAACCTGTAGTGATTAGATTGGGCGTAGAGGTGGTGGAGGGCGTAAATTTAGAATTGCACGGATTCGGTGGATCTGCGATCCATAGTAACTTATTTACCGACGTCAAAATTCGAATTATGGAAGTTACCGCGAAGGTTCGGGCGATCGTAGTAGAATCACCGGCAATGGCGTACGAGATGATCGTGGGAAGAGACTTTTTAGATCAGGCGCATGTGATGCTGATTAAAAGCCACGATCGACTCTTACTACGAGAGCTACCGCGAATCGAGAGCGCGAAAGAAAACGTCGTGGATGTGTATACGCTGCACAACACGATAGACGTCGAGGGAATCGATTTTGGGGAGATCGACCGAATCAATAAAACAAAGTGCATGGAATTGATTAAGGCTTATGCGGATCGGATCACTACCTCGCTAAAGACTTTAGGAAAGACGAGGACCGTACAGATGTCTATTACCTGTACGACGGAGGTACCGGTAGTATATCACCCTTACCGTATGGCGGGTACCGAGCGCGCGATCGTGAAGCGAATGGTTGATGAATTATTAGACAATGACATCATCCGAGAGTCCGTATCGCCGTATGCTAGTCCTATCACATTGGTTAAGAAGAAAACGGACGATTATCGGTTATGTGTTGATTATCGGCGTTTGAACGCGATAACTGTAAAGGATAAATATCCGATGCCGTTGATTGAGGACCAGATAGACCGACTAGGGGGCCATAAATTCTTCACGGCTCTGGACTTAGCCTCGGGTTATTACCAAGTACCGATGAGCGAAGAATCCGTCCCAAAAACAGCCTTTGTAACGCCAGATGGGCACTACGAGTTTTTAAGGATGCCTTTTGGGCTGACGAATGCGCCTGCAGTATTTCAAAGACTTGTGTACAATGTCTTAGGAACACTCAAAAACTCCGTTGCCATCCCGTATATGGATGATATAATTATACCATCGAAAACGATTGACGAAGGGATCGAGGGACTTCGTCTAGTTTTAGAGAAGTTACGAGAGCATAACTTAACACTGAAGCTTAGTAAGTGTTCGTTTTTGAAAACCCGGATTGATTATCTCGGCCGCGAGATAAGTGCTGAGGGGGTACAACCGGGAAGCAGAAAGATCGTCGCGGTAATGGATATGCCGAGACCGATGTGCGTGAAAGGGGTCAGACAATTTCTGGGATTGTCTGGGTATTTCCGGAAGTTCATAAAGAATTATGCGGTCATCGTAACGCCACTGACATTGTTGCTTCGAAAAGACGTGCCGTGGAATTGGGGCGAGAAGCAGGACAATGCGGTGCAAACGATAAAGGAGGCGCTCGTGACTCGGCCAATATTAAAAATATTCGACAGCAAGTTGCGCACCGAATTGCATACAGATGCAAGTTCCTTCGGGGTCGGCGCGATTCTATTCCAGTATACCGACGAAGGGACGCAGCAGGTAGTCGGATATTATAGTAAACAGACGACCCTCGACCAACGGAAATACCACTCCTACGAATTGGAAACAATGGCTGTTGTTTTCGCGTTGCGACATTTTAGAGTCTATGTGTTAGGCTTAGAATTTAAGGTCGTGACGGACTGCAACGCCCTGCGTACGACTTTCACGAAGAAAGATTTGATACCACGGATCGGACGATGGTGGTTAGAAGTACAGGATTTCACGTTCGAGATCGAGTATCGTCCTGGAGCTAAGATGCAACACGTGGATGCACTCAGCAGGAATGCGATACATGCGATTGAGGTGTATCCTGTCGATATTACCGAAGCGGATTGGATACTGGCTGCGCAATTGCAAGATGAGCAACTTACTCGTGTCCGCAGCATATTATTGGAAAATGTGCGGAACAACGACACGAAACAGTATTTTGCCAATTATACGCTGTGCAACGGGAAGGTATACAGGCGCTTGGACAATGGACGGAAGGCCTGGGTAGTACCACGTGCAGCAAGATTCCAAATTTGTCGGCTGTGTCACGACGATGCAGGCCACTTGGGTGTGGAAAAAACATTGAAGCGCATCCGGGAAAATTACTGGTTCGCAGGTATGTCACCCTTTGTAAAGAAGTACATTGGAGCCTGCTTGAACTGTACATATTACAAGAGGACTACGGGACGGAAGCAAGGACAGCTACATCCCATAGAAAAAGTCCCTGTGCCTTTCCATACGGTACACGTCGACCATGTGGGACCCTTCGAGGCGAGCAAGAAGAAAAATAAGTACCTACTGGTTATTGTGGATGCATTCACGAAATTCACAATAATCGAGCCAGTGAGGGACACGAAGGCGAAGCGGGCCGTAAAGATATTGATGAATGTTTCACACTTATTCGGGGTACCTGGCCGAATAATTAGTGACAGAGGTACGGCGTTTACCTCGCGGTCATTTAAAACATTCTGCTCGACCTATGGAATACGCCACGTACTCAACGCAGTTGCTACACCTCGAGCGAATGGACAATGCGAGAGGTACAATCGGACGATTGTTGCGGCGTTGGCTACAACGATGGCAGGAAGGGATTCCAAGACATGGGACGACCATGTAAAAGAAATTCAAAGTGCGATGAACACGACGCACAACAAGGGTATTGGCACAACACCCACGGAAGCGTTGATGGGATACAACGCGAGGCATACCGCAGAGGCGCGGGTGCTACAAGACGTGCAAATTGAAATAGAACGCATGGATTTGCACGGATTGAGAAAACAAATTGCCGATCATATCACTGAGGATCAGAGAAAACAGAAAGAAAGATATGATCGGAATCGACAAGAGGCACGGCGATACCAAGAGGGTAACGTCGTGATGGTCGAGATAACAACGGAGCCAGCGACGGGCGAGAGTAGGAAGCTCTCCCCGAAATTCAAAGGGCCGTTCAGAGTAACGAAGGCGCAGTATAACGACCGCTACGAGGTCGAAGACCTGCGTGAGGGTGGCCGACGGGCCAAAACAGTCATCGCGGTCGAGAGGCTCAAGCCATGGGTTGCGGCCATTCAGGACTAGGCCAAGGGACAACCGAGGGCCGAGCAGAGGCAATAAGGGTACGTGTGGGCAACGCAGGTCACGGGGGGTCCGTGGTGCGGCTGTAACGTGAGTATTGCCTCAACCTTAAGTGTTTGGCGGAAAAAGGTAAGCACTCCGAAATGCAGGTCATTGACAGGGACGTGGGTACGTCGTCAATGTATTTTCACGAGTTGCAGGTGTTATCGCAGTGGCGTAGGGACGTCATTGGATAATGCAAATTCCTGGACATCATCGCAATGGCGCAGGAGTCGTCGTTGGATGATGCCGATATCCGGACCATCATTGCAGCGACGTGGGAAACGTCACTGAACGAGACGAAGGCTGTCGGCACTGCAATGGGACGTTGGTTCCCATTGGGTGAGACAGATTCGGCGTATCACAAGGGTGGAGATGTCCTCGAGACGCCACTAGGTGATACGAGCCTGGCACATCACAGGAGTGGGTACGTCCCTGGGGGCGCTGCTGTGTGACAGAATTCCGGAGTATCATAAGGGTGGAGAGATCTTCGAGACGCCACCAGGTGATACAGGTTCGGAATGTCACAGGAGTGGTGTAAACCCGGAGATGCCACTATGTGGTGGATTGCCAGAAGATCGCGGGAGTGGGTCGTTGGACGCCACTACGTGATGAGATTGTGGGGTTCACAGCAGTGGGTCCGCGGGACGCCACTGGGTGATACCACGTTTGGTACTCTCACACTTGATGTGAGGGGGCGTCATGACAGCGGGTCGCGTGGTCGACACTGTATGACGCCAGAAGACATCTGGATGGTGATTCTTCACCATCATTGTCATCGTCGCTGAGAGGTTGCGGGTGCAACAGCGGCAGCGATCACCGTTTCATCATCGTCGCCGAGAGGTTGTTGGTGCAACAACGGCAGCGATGGCAGTCATCATCATCGTCGCCGAATTGTTGCGGGGGCAACAGTGGCGACGATCACCATTTCAGCACCGTCGCCGAATTGTTGCGGGGGCAACAGCGGCGACGATTACCGTTTTCAGCATCATCGCCGAATTGTTGCAAGGGCAACAGCAACGACGATCACCGGCAGCATCATCGTTGCCGAGTAGTTGCGCGAGCAACTGCGACGGCGACCACCGTCACCTTCACCGTCGCGGTATCAGCAGCAACGACGATCATCGTCATCGTCATCGTTGCCCGATCGTCGCGGGATCAGCAGTGACGGCGATTTGTCGCCAAATCGTCGTTGGAGCATCATTGTCATCGAGTGCTGTGGACTGTAGCATGCGCCTGCATGCAAACATCGTTGCAGTCCACGTACATCGCGGAGATGGCCCCTGTCGCAGGAGTGCTTATATCCCGCGGATAAGTAGACAGTGGTGGTGGACCCAGTAGAATAAGGGGGGAGTATTGTAGCCTAGTAGATCCCTTAGTAGTCGAATGAAATTTATGGTGCATGCTGACCAAAATACGCTCAACGCTTAAGTATGTCTCCGTTCAAATTCATTTCAGAAACAGGTGTAAAAGGGGATCGGCGAAAGGACAACGGCCAGGTCAACAACCCGGCCAGCACAGAGCGGACAAGGTGATGCTTGAGGACAAGCATCGCTGCAGGATGGCCGAATGTAAGGCACAGATCCCTCGAAGGGGGAAAGGGCGGGGGAGGCATAGCCCCGATTTGACGACAGGCCCGATAAGGACCCAGAGTGGGGATGAGGGTCCGTCGCCCTACCGCCGAGGGATGCCTTCTTTAGTTTTTAAGCGACTGTAGGCGGATATAGATATAGCTCTAGCGATAGATATGTGGTAGTGAAGGGATTATGCATGTGTGTGTGCGTGAGTGTATGAGTGCAGAGCGTGGATGATTTTCAACTGTTTTGGGCGGGGTGTTCCCCGGCAGTCGGCGACGAGACGTTTGATGCGACGGATACGTTTATTTTTACGTTACGACAGTATCTAGATTTATACGCAATAGAATAATTAGCATAGTTAATATTTATAAACACTACATTTATTATTATATTTTTCATTGTTTTGTACATTAATCATATTAATAAACACTACATTTTGGGGGCTCGTCCGGGATAGAATCGAATTAGCGAGCTTGTGAGTGTCTGTAAGTGAAACGGTGAAAGTACTTGGTGCACCATGGAAACGGAAAAGTCCTCTCAGGAAGATCTTGCGAATGCAACGATAATGGCGGCTGGACCAAGTATCGACGATATGAAGTACGTAGAATTGAAGGCCAAATTGAAGGAAATGGGGTTAAGCACGAAAGGAAAAAAGAAGGAACTAGCGAAGCGATTGAAAAGTGCCAGCGGAAAAGGAGCACGACGCGACGACGATGATGACGATGACGATGACGACGAAGTGAGCGCCGATTCCGAGGACGAAGAATCGGAAAACAGCGAAAACGAAACACGTAGACGATCAGGACAAATGCTATCCTTCAAAGACGTGGAGGAATCAGTCCAAACATTCAGCGGCGATGGCATGCTAAGTGTGAGGTGCTGGATAAGAGAATTCGAAGAAATAGCGGAAGTATGTCAATGGTGTGATATGCAAAAAATAGTCTATTGCAAACGGCTATTGCGAGGATCAGCGAAATTGTTCGTGCGATACGAAAAGTGCAGCAAATCGTGGAAGCAGCTAAAAAGGGCGCTGCTCAAGGAATTTGCAGAGGTAACGAGTACGCATAAAATACATAATATGCTTACGAAACGAGTAAAGAAGCCAAACGAGACCCATCAAGAATACATCTATACAATGTGTGAGATAGCCGCGCAAGCAAGCATCGAAACGGCGGCTGTGGTGCAATACATTATAGACGGCATTCAAGATGAGGTAGTGAACAAAACAATATTGTATGGCGCGACGACAATCCAAGAGCTGAAAAGAAAGTTTACATTGTACGAGGCGATGAAGGAAAGTATGCAGAGAAAGCCAAAAATGCATAGCAACAAGGAGACTAACGAACGACCACGCGGTCCATCTACAGGAGCCGGCAACGGGCGTTGTGGCAATTGCGGAGCGCTGAGTCATCGAACTCAGGAATGTCCATCGAAAGCCAAGGGTACGAGATGTTTTCGGTGCAGCGAATTTGGCCACATTTCGAAGAACTGCCAGAAGAACGCGAAGCAACGAGAAACGCCGAGGGAAGTTTGTGGTGTAAGCTCGGAGATTGGTAGAAAGTGTTTCAAAGAAGTGCAACTAGGGGACAATAAGGTAAAAGCGTTAGTCGACACGGGTAGTGACCTAAATTTAATTAGGGCGGAGCAATATTTCAAGATCGGCGCACCGAAACTGGGTAAGAGGATTCTTAAATTTCGAGGTATAGGTTCCGAAGAAAACCGTACGCACGGCGACATAGAAACGGCGGTCACTATAGATAGCAATACGTATCCGATCAAATTACATGTAGTTTCCGACGCTCTGTTGCAGCACGATCTGCTTATCGGTAACGACTTCTTGAGAAACGTAAGAGTAAACATTGACGGCGGTGAGGTCTCTATTTCGGATCGGAGGGAAGATACTGACAAAAGCGATAATTTACACGAGATCTTGAAAATCGATACGGTCGAGGAGTACGGCGAAACGAATTGTGTCGATTTGTCGCACGTTATGAATGAGAGGCATCGAGAAAGAATAGAGAGCGCAGTAAAAAATTATCACCATCAGAAAGTACGCGATGTAGGCCTGGAAATGAATATTATCCTAAAAGACGAAGAGCCGGTGTATGCGCGACCAAGGCGCTTATCGCCAAAAGAGAAAGACGAAGTGGATGCCGAAATAAACAAATGGTTGGCCGACGGCATCGTACAGCCATCGTTCTCAGATTATGCTAGCCCGGTGGTATTGGTTAGAAAGAAAGACGGGTCGGGTAGGCTGTGTGTTGATTATCGGCGGTTAAACGAAAAGATAATAAAGGATCGATATCCTTTACCATTGATCGAGGATCAACTAGACGCACTGCAAGGCGCGCGAGTTTTTAGTACGTTGGACTTGAAGAATGGTTTCTTTCATGTGCTGATAAACAAGAGGAGTCAAAAGTACACGGCATTCGTGGTGCCGAACGGTCACTACGAATTCCTTAAAGTTCCTTTTGGATTATGCAATTCGCCATCCGTTTTTCAAAAGTTCATCAATCTTGTGTTTAAGGAATTAATTGCCGCGAAGAAAATATTAATTTATATGGACGATATAATCATACCTTCTTACTATAATGAGGACGGGATAGATAATCTAGAATTGGTATTGAAAACAGCAGGTGAGTTCGGTCTAATGATCAATTGGAAGAAATGTGAGTTTTTAAAAAGACGCGTAGAATACTTGGGACACGTAATCGAAGACGGTCAGATTCAACCCTCGATCGCCAAAACAGCTGCGGTTGCGAAATTCCCGAGACCTAGTAATTGCAAAGGAGTACAAAGTTTTCTCGGTCTAACGGGATATTTCCGTAAGTTTATTCCGCGATATTCGATCATCGCAAGGCCGCTATCAAATCTATTGAGAAAAGAAGCGAAGTTTAACTTCGGACGCGACGAAGAAGAATCTTTTGTAAAGCTTAAATCAATCTTGTGTAGTAAGCCAGTATTGCGACTGTATAGGATAAACGCCGAAACCGAATTACACACTGACGCTTCGAATAAAGGATACGGGTCGATTTTGATGCAGCGCGATCACTCGGACGGTATGTTTCACCCGATATATTACTCGAGCGGGAAAACTACTCCTGCTGAGGAAAAGTACCCCAGCTATGAGTTGGAAGTACTCGCAATCATAAAGTCATTAAGGAAATTTAGGATATATTTGCTAGGGATCGAGTTTAAAATAATAACGGATTGTCGTGCGTTTACACTGACTATGCGGAAAAAGGACCTATGCGTACGCGTAGCAAGATGGGCGTTACTGCTTGAAGAGTTTCGATATACGATAGAGCACCGGTCGAGTAAGCATATGACGCACGCGGACGCGTTAAGCCGTAATCCTTTACCCACGGTCATGATTGTTTGCGAAGACAAGAACGGACTTATTGTTAGATTTAAGAAAGCGCAACGCGAGGACGAAAGTGTGTGTAAAATTATCGATAGAGTTAAGAAAAAGGAGCTAAGCGGTTATGTTGTACGGAACGATATTTTGTATAGGGATATGGATGGTGATGTGTTAGTGGTAGTACCTAGAGCATTGCAGATGCAAGTCGTCCGCCAAGCACATGAACAAGGACATTTTGCAATAGATAAGACTATAATGTTAGTGAAAAGAGACTATTGGTTTGAAGGGATGAGAAATGTCGCCGAAAAGGTGGTGCGGAATTGTGTTGCTTGTATCTTAGCCGAAAGGAAGAGCGGGAAGTCGGAGGGCTGGCTACATCCGATTGACAAGGGAGAAGTCCCCCTCCACACTTTCCACATTGACCACCTTGGACCCATCCCCTCCACTAGGAAGAGCTACCGATATGTTTTTGTAATTGTAGACGGTTTTAGCAAGTTTGTATGGCTATATGCGACCAAGTCCACGGATACCGCTGAAGTACTACGTCATTTGCGAAAACAGGCAAACATGTTCGGAAATCCGCGGAAAATAATTTCGGACAGAGGAACAGCGTTTACCTCCAACTGTTTTGCGGAATACTGCAAGGAAGAGAACATCGAGCATGTTAAAATTACGACCGGAATGCCCAGAGGTAACGGGCAGGTGGAAAGGGTTAACCGTACGCTTATACCCTTGCTGACGAAGATGTGTTCACCGAAACCTGAGGACTGGTATCGTTATCTTGATCTAGCACAGCGATACTTGAATGCTACGCCAAACAGGAGTATCAACACAACGCCATTTAACCTCTTATTCGGTACACACATGAGGATACGAGAGGATCCATCCATACGAGAGATGATCGAAGAAGAATGGAGGCAGATGTTTATAGGAGATCGGGAGGAATGCCGGAAACG
Source organism: Nysson spinosus (assembly GCA_910591585.2). Classification (NCBI taxonomy): domain Eukaryota; kingdom Metazoa; phylum Arthropoda; class Insecta; order Hymenoptera; family Crabronidae; genus Nysson; species Nysson spinosus. Next base: position 2,511,533 of record OU342830.1, read on the forward strand.
CGCAAAGGAGTCCATACTAAGGATCCAGGCGGAGAATCGCAAGTCGTTCAACAAGAAAAGGACTGCCGCGACACGATATAAAGAAGGCGATCTAGTCGCAATACGACGGACACAGTTTGGGCCGGGATTAAAATTACATCCGAAGTATTTGGGACCGTACGAGGTAACGAAGGCAATGAGAAACGATCGCTACCTGGTGCAAAAGATCGGTGAGCATGAAGGCCCGCTCACGACATCCACGGCGGCGGATTCAATGAAATTATGGATCCAGGAAGACACGGAAGACTTCGACGACGATGATAATTAGCCGAATATCTGAGGACAGATATTGTTTGTCAGGACGGCCGAATGTGGTAGTGAAGGGATTATGCATGTGTGTGTGCGTGAGTGTATGAGTGCAGAGCGTGGATGATTTTCAACTGTTTTGGGCGGGGTGTTCCCCGGCAGTCGGCGACGAGACGTTTGATGCGACGGATACGTTTATTTTTACGTTACGACAGTATCTAGATTTATACGCAATAGAATAATTAGCATAGTTAATATTTATAAACACTACATTTATTATTATATTTTTCATTGTTTTGTACATTAATCATATTAATAAACACTACAGATATATCCAAATATAGCGGTTACAGACTTTGGAATTAATCAGCGCGTCGGCATAGATTGATTCTTCTTATATTTTATTATTTAAATAATTATAAACCTATCCTTAGTGCACATATAAGAGAAGAGAGAATAAAAATAGTCTCTCTAGAAGGTCTTTAGTCGTTATAACACATATATGTATATGTCGCTTTGATCACGCTCTAACACTGTTTCGCTTGAATGCTGACCGCTATCTATGCAATCCAAGACTATTCTCACAGACTAAAAACTAATTGTAAGAGTGGTATCCCTCGGCGGTAGGGTGACGGACGCTTGTCCCCACTCCGGGTCCTTTTCGGGCCTGTCGTCAAGTTGGGGTTGTGCCTCCACCGCCTTTTCCCCCTGCAAAGAATCTTTCCCTTACAGACACTACAATTTTTTATTTGGTAAGTACATGTTAGAAACTATGTTTACGAAACAGACTCGCGTTCTAAAACGTCTAATCGTATCATCGGTTCTGGGGTAAGTGCCATGCGGTTCCTCACAGTCCGCTTACCAGAGGAGTCTACACCACTCCCCACTCCGTGGCCAGATCCTAGAGTACAATGTATCTACTCATTAGGCAGGACAACGTCGGGTTGTCTGCCTGATCCTAGCCAAACGCCTGTGTCAGATACACAGTCCTATGACACCCGATAGCTACGTGACTTTGGGCCACTAGCCATCACTGGCGACGGGATGTATACCCTTGAATACTTTATCCTACCCGAGTGATGTTTATGGCTTGGTCATAAACTAACTAATGCCAGATGTCGGCGGAGTATCGGCCATAGACACCCCTAATATAATTTGCCGCTAACATACATGTTCAATTTATTATTTATAAGAAGTTGGAGTAAAATTGTCCATTGGTCTAACAAAATTTTCCAATTCATATATACTCGATGGACTGAAACCGGGTGAATGCATACCTCAATGTCAGTCATTTGCCCTTTGAAAAAGTTAGTGTATCGAGATTGAAACGATCGTATCTACGCCTTAGCTCGTGGATGGACCCGAAAAGGAAATCTGTTGCACGACATTGCAGTGCATCACATTCGGTACATACACGCACCATACATTTGTTTATAGCAATGTGGCAACGATGCATTCAAACCGAATTTATTCGGCATCTGCCGGTTGTATCAATTTCATTTTAGTTCATCCGTCTCCAAATTTTTGTTCAGAGTGCGTTTTTAAGTGCGCGTAATTCACACTTTTTTTACTCATTTCCGCAGAGAACACTTTTCGTTGCGGTGAATTTGACCGCGTCGGTATTTATTGAGTGGAATCACGAAAGCCCATTTAGTGCTTGGTCTACTTACCATATATCTCGTCAGTGATATATCTTTACTTCCATTCTTGCGCAGTTGATACTTTTAGTGAATTTGCGTATTACATATATCACTTTTAAAAGATCCAATCAATAATCATGATTTATGTACGATGCCGACTTGCCTTGGCGATGCTTCGGGCGTCAGTCCGCTAGGTTTATAAACGTTGGGAGCGTGGAGATGTCCTAGGTGGATCTCGCGATAAAGTACTAGATTGCTTCCACAACTATTTATTATAACAAAACTATTTACACACCACTATTAACTATTTACACGTGAGTTAAGTTATGTACACGAGCCCGAATAGCTCTTGGAGTCAAATTCTCGCACAGAAGCAGTTAAGTCTGATCGTTTAACTGCGTATCGGCTAAGTATGAAACTTTGTTGAAGTTCCAGAGTTGTTAATTATAAAGAATGTGTTGGTTGCGACTCTGTGCTTTGGGTTGTCGAAGATGACTGATTTTCTAGACTTCTCTCGCGATCCACCTCGTCAAACCAAAATCCCCACTCACCTGGAGGCGGAGAAACTCCTGGAATTTGTCACTATTCCGAGTGGTCAAACCGACTTGGGACCGTACCATTGGTTGCAATTGTTTGTGACAAATTCCCAGAATCCGCGAACTCCGTTGGGTCGTTTTCTTGTATCAGGTATTTATAATTTATACCAATAGTATACGTACAGCGGTTAAAGACAAATATTCGGCGTTGATGTATACAAACTTATATCTGTATTGATTGGTTTTGTTCCGCGGCGTACCCGCGGAACAAAAATCATATTTTAAACCAATTCTTTCCATTTCCACGAAACAACGGAGCAAAAGCAACTAACATATTAAACCGCTTCAATTATTGTTAACTAAAACCATTATTAATAAGTAGCTTTGTAAATCCTTCGCAAAGTCTCTTAGAGGAGTACGTGATCAATTAATCTACTACCAAATTCTTTCTCACAAGATAAATTTCATCTCACGGATAAACTTGTATAACATTTGAATCTCGTATAAACTTTTGGGTGGTCGAAACTTCCGTTCCCACCAGATAATTCTTAATCAGTTCGTATTGTTACGTGGTGAGGTCCTCGAACCACGTCCTTTTAGTTTTCCGAGTTAAGGAAAGAGCTTAAAGGTAACGTCCACTTAGAAAATTTAAAGGGAATTAACAACAACTGTCACGAGTGTCACAGATAGACTCGTCTTAACTGTCTGTATTTTCGAAACTAAAACCTGTCCGCTGGGTACAATCCTTCTTATTTATATTGGGGCGCGTGGGGAGGTTTTTGGGGGTTGGTGAGGCTGTCTCGGTGGCAGGCCCGTCGACCATCGGTGACGTGTTGAACGCGTTGAAACGCGTTGAAACGCGTCACTGGTGACTGGCTCACGAAAATACGTAGGTGTACAAAATACGTGAGTAATGTCGTGACTAACGAATGAGTAGCACTTAACACCCCCATCGCTAGACAAAAATTTGGGAATTACAAAACAAAATTTTGATGCGGATTATAAAGGTTGTCTCATTCTGAAACGCTTATGTTGTTTGGAACCGGTACTGATCGCTGGGTTTTGAGTCGTTTGATCCACTCCTACAGGAGCTATACTCGATGTTTGAGCTTGCGCTGGTTGAGCGGTTAATACCGGTTGTGCGGTATTCGTCTCAATAACTCTGAGCAGTTTGGTGATCCCACGGGTGATAATAGAAGTCATCTCGTCTAGTTCAGTTAACTCATAATAAATTAACGTCTTCCATTGCCTATGGTACATGCGCGTTGGGCCGAGGTCATCGAAGTACAGATTCGGTAGGTCATCGAATTTGGATAGATTATAATGATTGGCCGACACGGCCATCATCATCATCAGGCACCTGAAAGGTAGAGCTTATGTTGGCGTATTTTAATCTATTAACGTGTATCACTTCGAGCTGAGCTTTCCTTTTGATTTTTACATTAACGTCGCTTACTTTATCTATTATAAGGTACGGTCCTTCATACGGAAAGTGTAACGGGCTATTCTTATATCTATCTTCGCGTTTTACCCATACATAATCGCCTATTCCTAACTTTATCGGCTTAAGATTTTTATCGTAATTTAACTTTACGCGTTCCTTCGCTTCATTAATGGAACTTCGCGCCTTAGTCCATAAATTATTCATTAATAAATGTAAGTCGGTAATATAGTCATCATAAGTACAGGTAACCCTCCTACAACACGGTAGATACGTTCCTAGAATATGCCGTGTTGTGCGAAACCGTGTTATACGAGACCCAGCGTAAGTACAAAAAGGGGGGTTAGGTTCCGAAAACTTATTGTATTACCACCTATGAAGTGCGGCAATAGATCCAGCGCACAACAACTCAACAAGCTTGCGACGCAACACCAATTGTTTTTTATTTTTGTATGTATACATATGTATTGTGTGCCCATAGTGTATAATTTAGATTTCTAAATACACACATACGTTAAATAGTATAAGCACAGTGTTATACCAGGGTTTCCGAAAATTTCTAATCGTGTTAGAGCGAAACCGTGTCGTAGGTGGCCGTGTTATACGAGGTTTTTTCACAAATGTCTAAACGTGTTAGAGCGAAACCGCGTTGTTGGATGCCGTGCTGTAGGAGGGTTACCTGTACGTCCGGTCGTTACGGTATATTCACTAATTGGATTTGGTTCTTTGGCAAACACTAATTCGTATGGCGAATAACCGGTGGCTGAATGTTCAGTGTTATTGTAAGCTTGAATGCAAAGAGGCAGAAACTCGTCCCACTTTTCATGTCCTGTCTCAAGCTGTGTTTTAATAAATTCTTTAATTACTGAATGTGCTCGTTCTAAACTACCATTCGATTCGGGATGGAAAGCGGTTGTCTCGATTTTACTGACTTTGAATAATTCGCACAAATCCTTCATAAGTTTCGCGGTGAAATTTTTACCGTTATCGGTTAATATTATTTTTGGTATACCAAAATTTTGTAAAATATTCGTTCACTAAAGTTTTAACGATAGTTTCTGAATTCTGGTTTCGGATCGGAAAGGCTTGGATAAATTTAGTTAAATTGTCTTGTATGCTTAAAATGTATCTATTCCCGGTAGTTGTCTCATTAAATGGTCCCACGATATCCATAGAGATTTTATCATTAAATTTACTGGGTGTATCAGTTATCATGAGCGGCGCGCGCTTTCCAGTTCTATTAGTTTTTCGTTCTTGGCATGTACTACATCTTAACACATAATCGCGAATATCCTTGTAACAATCCGGCCAATAATATTTTCGTAGAATTTTCCGTGTTGTTTTTCCTACTCCTTGATGAGCACCCACAGGTCCCTCGTGATTCTCTTCTACGATACGTTTCTTCTCCTCTTCGGTATCGGGAGTCAATACCGCTGACGTTATCAATTCCACTGTAATTGTGGGGTCCTTGAACGTGTCGATGATAACGTTTTTTAATTTTGCGTCGGCAAAGATCGCTAGGCTCCTTAATTTTATCCAGTCTATTGAAATAAAGTTAATTGTTTTTCCGATAAGTATTGCCAGTAGTTCTTCAAACAATTGGCGAGTTGTCCCTTCCGAAAAGATATCGGACTCCATACAAGTTCCAATTACTTGTTTGTTCTCCGGATCTTCAACCATGGTCAATTTCGTTGCCTCGGCAATACGAAAATGGATAGGGAATGCATTTTCCGACGGCTCGCTCACGAGCTTTATGTTTTTCCTCCAATTTGGGGGTGAACTTTTCGTAACCATTACTGGATTCCGGCTAAGCGCATCAGCATTTGTATTTAATGCTCCCTTTTTATAGATTATTTCATAATCATATTCTTCTAATGCAATTCTCCAACGCATTAATCTTGAATTTGGATCTTTCACGTTAAATAGCCATTTGAGTGGTTGGTGATCTGTGACTATTGTAAATCGGCGTCCGTATAAATACGGTCGAAAATGTTTTACGGCCCATACAATAGCGAGCAGCTCTTTCTCCGTCACGCTGTAGTTCCGTTCGGCTGGGTTTAATGTACGGCTCGAAAATGCTACGGGCCGCTCCTGATTACATTCCTTTTGGGAAAGGACAGCACCTATTGCTTCTTTACTCGCATCGGTCGTAAGGATAAAGGGTTGCTTCATGTCCGGATATTTCAGAACACGATTTGAACACAATTCATCGCGGAGAGTTTGAAAACTGCGTTCCGTGGTTACACTCCATTCAAATTTAACGTCCTTCTTCAATAGGTTGGTCAATGGTTTTGCTTTCAGGCTAAAGTTCGGAATAAACTTTCGGTAATATCCTACTAAGCCTAGGAATTCCTTAATGTTCTTTGGCGATTTCGGGCGAGGGAACTTGGCAACTGCTTCGATTTTATCTGGGTTGGGTTTGACGCCTGCTTCTGTTATAATATGGCCGAGATATGCGAGTTCGGATTTCAGGTATTCGCACTTATCCGGCTGGAGACGAAGTCCCGATTCTCTAAGTCTTTCAAATAATTTTCCAAGATGTTTGTTGTGTTATTCGATTGATTCCCCAAAAATAACAATATCGTCTAGATATGCGAAACAGATCGTGCCAATCAACCCACGTAAAGCACTGTCCATCATTCGCTGGAACGTTGCCGGGGCATTTTTTAGACCAAACGGCATGCGATTAAATTCAAAGTGACCGCGGGGGGTCGAAAAGGCTGTCTTTTCTTTGTCTTTTTCAGCAACCGGTATCTGATGAAAACCGCTTGTCAAATCGAATGCACTAAAGTACCGGGCTCGACCTAATTGATCCAATATTTCGTGAATGTCCGGAAGTGGATACGAATCCTGAGGAGTTTTATCATTTAATTTGCGAAAATCAACCACATCGCGCCATTTCTGTTTGCCACTCGCGTCGGCCTTTTTCGGGAAGACCCATAACGGAGAATTGTACGGTGACTTGGAGTGCCGAACTATTCCATTTTGCAACATATCGTCGACCTGGTGCAAAATCTCTTCTTGATGATTAGGAGGATACCGGAATTGCTTGATGTGTATTGGTTGGTTGTCGGTCGTTTCAATACGGTGTTCTGTTAATCTTGTCATTGGAATCTTATCTCCAGGTAAAGTGAAAATGTCCTGGTACTTATCAATGACGTGCCAAACGTTTTCGCGCTGATTTGTATCCTGAATGTGTGTTAGCCGTGTATTCTGTGCAAGCAACTCGCTGCGCTCTTTACTGTAATTCGCTTCTAATTCATTTGGTTCTTCTCGGACGGTGAAAACAATTAATTTATCCGCGGGCTTTATCGTCGCGTTTTCCTTCTCTAAAAATGGTAAGCCAATGATTCCATCTTCATCTATAGGAAAATTGTCGGGTACTATGGAGAAAGGGTGAATGTAATTTTTAATTTTGATTCCGGCTTCGCGATGTGACGTTATTGGTTCACCAGTAATACCAGTTAATTTTAATTCATTGCTCCGCTTCAGTAATTTATCCGTAAACTTTTGCTTTATTATATTTACTGCGGCTCCTGTGTCGACAAGGAATCGCGCTGATCTACCTCCCAAGTCGATGTTGACGGATGCTCCAAATGACTGGGGTTCTCTGTCGATTCGATAAACCTTACATGGGGTGGAGGTTGGTGGCTGGAGGCTCGAGGCGGAAAATTTGAACGTGCGTGCAGGCAGTTTCGCGATATATGCCCTGTTTTTTGACAGTTATAACAAACTGGAGGATTTTAATATTCGATCGGTCGCCTTTGAGTATTTGAATTGCCCATTTCCCGAGGTGTCCGATTCGGGGGAGGGATGCGACGGTCTCGAGTGTGTGGTCTTCGTTCATTATTGTAGTCTGGTCGTAAGCGTCGAAGCATATCGCGATCTAATTCGTTTTTGCTTTCTATTTCGAGCGCTATTTCCTGAGCTTCATGCAGCGTCACTGGCCGTCGTGCTTTTAATTGTAGTTTAATCTCGGGATCTAAACCTCTCACATATTGTGCTAAAGCTACTTCCTCGTCGTGACTAAGCAATATCCTTTTTCTTGCTTCCGTTGATCTAGCGTCGTTAGTAAGAGCACGTCTAACATCCGTATGTAATTGATTAAACTTGCGCGTATATGAATTTGTCGTCATTCGAGACTGTCTGCATTGTTGTCGTTCTAATGATGCTATTTCATAACTTTTTAATCTGCCGAATTCTTTCCGCAATGCGTCTACTAAATCATCGAGCGATTGGAATATGTGTCCGTCCAAAGTTAATCGAGCTCCTCACACTATCTTTTTCGCTACTAGCATTTGCACATATGCCTCTTCTGGTGGTCGTATCGTCTCGTATAACGATTTAATTTCCCGGATGAAAGTTTCTATCGCTATGTTGTGTCCATCAAACTCGGATATTAATTCTAAATTATCCCTCAGTAAACGAGCTGAGCGTGCGTTGTATGCCATGTCACTTAGCGATGACACGTCATCTTCGACAAAATCGTTATGCATTACGGGACTTGCAGTTCGGTGATTTGCGAATAAAAGGGGGTCCATAGGTATCGCGTTTGCTGAACTTGGCCTCTCTCTCTTGTACCGATTGTTCGTCGTCCTCGTGACTGATCAGCAACAGGTATTCCCACCTCGGCAGGCTGTCGTTGACACGTTGTTGTTGGTTATCCCACCGCTGCCACCAAAATTATTCTTCTGTTACGTGGTGAGGTCCTCGAACCACGTCCTTTTAGTTTTCCGAGTTAAGGAAAGAGCTTAAAGGTAACGTCCACTTAGAAAATTTAAAGGGAATTAACACTATGACGTCCGGTGGCTCCACGTTTGTGCCATGCAAAAACTATCGGGTAAGTGCCGGTGGCTCCACGTTGGTGCCATGAAAAAACTAATGGGTAAGTGCCGGTGGCTCCACGTTGGTGCCGTTCGAAAATTATTGCGCATTTCAAAAAAATGGAGGGACAGGATTAAGACATGGGAACTAACGATAAGATTAGTAAACAAGAACGTCGAAAAAACGCCGGCGATAAGCGAAATTATGTAAGAAGGTTGCACCGGCACGACACGAAAAAATCTAGATTAGACGCGCGGACGCCATAGTGTTAACAACAACTGTCACGAGTGTCAGAGATAGACTCGTCTTAACCGTCTGTATTTTCGAAACTAAAACCTGTCCGCTGGGTACAATCCTTCTTATTTATATTGGGGCGCGTGGGGAGGTTTTTGGGGGTTGGTGAGGCTGTCTCGGTGGCACGCCCGTCGACCATCGGTGACGTGTTGAACGTGTTGAAACGCGTTGAACCGCGTCACAGGTGACTGGCTCACGAAAATACGTAGGTGTACAAAATACGTGAGTAATGTCGTGACTAACGAATGAGTAGCACTTAACAGTATGTAACCAGTACTCCTTGTGAAACTCTGCGAAGAATAATTTCGATAAAGATGTATATACACCCTTAGACGAAACAGCGTGATTTCACCGGTGAAGTCATTGCGCGATAGCGAACTACGCTGGGCAGTCTCAATTAAACATAAGATTTTGTTACGGTAGAGTCCCGCATACCGTTCCCATACGATAACCGGGCCCCTACCCCAAAAAACCCAGTATAAGTAAGGGCTACTGCGAGAACCTCCGCAGTTACAGGTTACAGTTACAAGTTACAAGTGACAGTACAGTAATACCAGTGATAGAACCAGTAATAACTTAAAAATTGAACGTGTGAACCCCCTAAGAGAGGTAAGGTTCTTCTGTTAATCCGTCTGTAACTCAAGGCACCGAGGTGTACTTGCAGTCGTATAGACAATCTGTAATAATTCTCTCGCAACCACTTTACTGACAAAGAACCAAATCTGGTCATAATTTGAATTGTTCGAATTTGGAGGCCGAGGCAACCGAGTCGCACTTTTGTAAATTAGGGCATCCGCGTTATTCCGTCACACTGTAACTCCGTCGATGAACGTATAATCATCACACTCCGAACCTTAATTGTGAACTTACTTTTATTATAAACCAATCGAAAATACCTTTATTTTATTCAATATACTACAAATTCTATATAATATATTTGTTGTTTGATTACCTCTGACCTTCGCTTTTGTAAGCTAAAAAAACTCTCCTGACAGAGTGCATTTAACAGTTTTGAGTAGTAATACTCAAAGATTACGTGGCCTACCTGGCATCACATGCCGTTTGTGGCCAAAATTGGCATCGCGAACTGAGCTACGATCTTGAGTAGGAACCGCAGGACTTGATGGCCAAATTGGCATCACCAGCCCTTCGGTTTTCTAAGATTCAGGAACCGCCAATACTTGTGATTTGCCACTCCGGCACAAATTGCAACCGCCAACCTGGCGAATTATTGGTGAGCGACGAAAACAATAATCCTCTCGAGACATAAATAGACAAAAGATCAAAAATGCATTCTTTCCGAGTAACAATTTATAATGCCAAAAAGGGCCAATCGCCGTCGCACTAAGCGAGGGGGCAAGAAAGTCAGGGAACGCAAGTTGCGGGCACAAGCTAGGGAACAAGAGATTTCCCAGACATCGGAATATTTAACAAAACTTCTATCCTCAACACCCACAACCACTCCTTAGCAAACCTTCGATTCCGACTTTCCTAATGATCCTATTCCACCCAGAAGTACAGAATCTTGCCACAACCTCTCCCAAAACGAATTGAACTTAATCCCGGAACATCTCCGCAAAGAATACCAAGAGCTATTTAAAACCTACCCCCATCACGAATTTATACTTATAACTCCATCCCCCCTACCCCCCTCAACCGTCGAGATAGAGGAGATAGACGATAGGGATTTGGCAAACTGTAGCCCTGAAGTTATAATCATCGACTAAACTTAATGATGAAATTTTAATCACGCTATACGTTTCGAAAATTCCCATTTTTTCCCTTTCCTGTACAGTGAGTGGTTCCCTGGCGTAAGAATTCGTGTAGACGGGCAAGCCTAAAACCACAAAACCCCTTATACGATTTACACAACGTGCGATTCGGGACCCGAGGGCATCCGGAATTCCCGGTGTAAACTCGTTTTCGGTTTTTAAGAACGAACAACCCTTCAGGATGGACGTCACAAATGCGTGCGTATAGTGGTTTTGGGAGACTTGGTTTCTTTTCGTATCGGTCGGTATATCTTGAGGTGAAGATGTTATTGTATGTGGGTTTGCTTGGGGTGGTTGCAATTTTTATCGTATATTTAAGGCTCAGCCATTTCCTGCGATGTTCCAGGCTGGTTTCTTTAGCTTCGAATAATATGCTGTTAGTTGGGCTTGTGCGATACGCTCCGGTGCATAGGATTAGTGCTGAAGTGTGTACTGGGTCCATGAGTTTAGTGTATGAGATCTTGCCGAATTATATACTGTGGCTTCGTAATCAATCTTTCCTCGTATTAGTGCCTGGTATGTTTTAATTAGTACGTCTTGGTCTGCCCTTTTCCATTTTAGATTTGATAATGTTTTTATTATATTTGATCTTTCGTACGTCGACTTTTTTAGGTTTCTTAGGTGATGGATCCATAACATTTTATTGTCGAAAGTGAGGCGGAGGAGTTTTATTTGGTCGGCGTGTTCTAGTTCGGTCTTGTTTAAATATAGTTTCGTTGTGCTTGTGATTCTTTTTTGAAGAATATTATATATTTGGTTTTCAGCGTTGAGAACTTTAATCCTGATTCGTTGGACCATTTTTCTAGGTTGTAATGTAATTTATGGCTAGTAGAAAAAGGGTGACACTGATTACAGAGCCCGGTGGGACCCCGTTTTGTATTTCTGTGCTTTTGGAGAGTGTGCCATTTACTCTAACTGTAATTTTTCTGTTTGTAAGGAAGTTGTTTATGAAGCTGTATATGGGTCCGTTTATTTTTAATTTGATTAGTGTATTTAGGATCTTTGGTTTCCAGATCATGTCATATGCCTTTTCGATGTTGAAACAGACTGCGAGAGTGTGTTCATTTTTAATAAATGCGTCGCAGATTTCGGTCTGTACGTTTATTAGATGGTCAATCGTTGATTTGTATTGACGAAAGCCGAATTGGTTTGGGTTTAGTATGTTGTTGTGTTCTAGGAACAAACGTAGTCTTTTGTTTATGATTTTTTCGAGTAGCTTGCACATTGTGTTAGTTAGAGCTATTGGGCGGTAGCTTTCTGGTTTGTTTTTATCTTTGGCTCTGGGAACACTTTTTGTAACAATATGGCGTTGTATATGTTTAGTAGGACTGAGATACCCCTGTTTGGGAGTCGTTTTAGTAGAACATTAGGGATGTTGTCCGGGTCTGGACTGCTATTTTTGGTTGTTTTTAAGGTATTTTCCAGTTCTTCTGTTGTTATTGGGGAATTTAGTACTGGGCATGCTTCGTCTTGTGGGGTGACTGGGGGGTGGGGGTATATTCATGTGTAATGTAATTAATGAATGTTGGATTATAATTATCGTCGCTTCTTTTGGAAGGTTTTGGCTAGAGTGTCGGCAATATCTTCTGAGCTTGAGGCTATTTTGTTTTCATCCACTTCCAAAAATGTGAATGGTGTGTGTTCCTTTTTTCCGTTTATCTGTTTCATTTTTTTCCATACTTCCCTGATTGGGGTGCTGGTGTTTAAGGTCGCACTGTAAGATATCCATGTTTGCCTTTTGCTCTCTTTTATAGTTTTCCGTGCAATGGCGCGCAGTTTTTTTAAATTTACGATATTTTCGGTTATGGGATGTTTTTTAGCTCTATTGAAGGCATTATGGTTGTTTTTGAGATCTTTTTTGCATTTTTCGTTCCACCAAGGGATGCGAGGTCTTTTATGGATTATTGAGTTTGGTATGAATCCAATTGCTTCTGTTGCTGCGAGGTTGATGGTGGTGGTTAGTTTGTTGACTTCTTCGTCTATATTTTGTGGGTTAATTTCGTGGTCTGGTTGTTGGTCGTATTCGCTTATTATGATTTCTATGTACTTGTCCCAGTCTGCTTTGTTTAAATTCCATTTCGGCGTAGGGTTATATTCGGGGGCGGGGTTATTGTTTTCGTAGGTAATGATTATTGGGAAGTGGTCGTTGTCGTGAAGGTCAGGTAGTACTCTCCATTGTGTGTTTTGAGCTAACTGTGGACTGCATCTGGCCAGATCTATTGCGCTCAGTGTCCCGTTAGTTGGGTTGTAGTGGGTCTGTTCGCTTGTGTTTAACAGGATAAGGTTCGGGTCTTCTAGGAGTTTTTCTATCTTTTTCCCCCTGCTGTCGGTCCTTCGCGAGCCCCATAAATAACTGTGGCTGTTGAAGTCGCCCACAAGTATCAGCGGGAGGGGGATCTGCTCTATGAGCTTTTCCAGTTCGTCTAGATTCAGTGGTTGACTATTTGGTAGATAAATATTACATATTTGTATCTTTTTGGGTAGAGTTGTGGTGATGGCTATTGCTTTTATGTTTGTGCTTAGGGGAATTTCTGTTGCATTAAATTTCTTTTTAATGGCTATACATACTCCTCCACTGGAGTAATGCTCGCTGTTTCTATTTTTTGTGAAAGTTGTGAATCTCTTAAGTTTAGGAGTGTGTTGCTGTTTAAAGTTGGTTTCTTGGAGGCAGATTATTGAGGGATCTTGGTTGTTAATAATTAATTGTAGCTGTTCGAGGTGAGTGTAGTATCCATTGATATTCCATTGTAGAATTTGTTCATTTCGCTGGTGCGGAGCCTTCTTCTTATTATGTTTGTTCTGTTTCTTTTTTTAGACTATTTGAATTATTCTGTTAGTCTTCTTCTGATGATGGGGGTACAGATGAGTTACATCCGTCGACGTTAAGTGAGTTCTTGAGTTTCTTTTTGATTCTAGTGAAACGGTTTTTATACTCCGTTCTTCAAGACATGGATATAGTGCTTCAATCATTTGGATGAGTCCGTTTGTGTTGCTTGGGAACTCGGTGGCTAGTTCTGTGGGATTTGTCATACCATGGGATCGCTCCCCGAAGCTTTGGAATTGTAGAAAGTTTAACGGATATTTATTAGTTCGATTGGAGATTTTGTCTCTGACGGGGGCTAGTAGGTCCTCTGTGTTTTTTCGGTTCGGTATCGGTTCTTGTTTGGGCTTTATAATTTGGGCTTTTTTGGCCAATCATCGCGGTGCGATAAAAGTCGGTATAGAGATTTACGACCACTGTTTGTCCTGTCGGCCCTGACCATAGGACTCACCGTGTGTGCGCGGGTAATAATTTGCGCGGTTTTAATTTGCCTTTTCCTTTGCGTGACACTTCTGAGAAAAAGGGACTCACGGTGTTGGGTGGTACTTCTCGCCCTAGAATTCTGATTGGCCGAACAAGTATGGAATTTTCTAATTGGTTAAAACATAAATGTGCGAGAAAATGGTGACGTTGGGTCCTCCCGGCAGTTCCAGAGGTCGACATCATTCGCGGAAGTTATTTTAGCTAATTATTGACCTGAGGTGGTGCTTAACACTTTGACGGCCGCTCATTTAACTCAAAGTCTCGCGACTACCGCCGGCATCTCTCTCGTACTGAAATACGTAAAGTTCAAAAAACCAATATTTTGAGAATTAAAAACGCCAATATACTCGCAAGAATTGGAAGACAGTAACTCAAAAACAATTAAAATGAAATAACATACAAACGACAAATCTACGATCTCGAAATCACAAAAGTCACATTTACATGACACCGGCCGATAACCGCTGGCTGTTGAAATCACGTATACGTGACAGCGGCCGTCAAAGTGTTAAGGAGTTAACCTTTTAACCCCGGAAGGAGTTTTCCGAACAAATTTAGCGCGTGTATAAACTCATGAAGCCTGTAGAGTTGGTATGTATGAAGAGATTAAAGAAAGTATATACACTCGAAATGACTTCATGTTTCCCATGGTCTGTAACTACAATTTGCAACATATTTGTTACAAACTTAGAGACACATTTTCTAGGCAATTGGTAAATTCCAAATTTCTACTTAATTTCGATTCGGCTCTATTTCGGAAGTTTAATATGACCGTCTGTATTGACCGTATTGTATTTTTCCGAGCATGATAGTTATGAGTGTTAAGACCTATAATACTTATATTTTCCTTCTATATTATTTCTATCTCATAATAATTTATTATTTAATTACACTTAATATGCAATACTCAATAAATTATCACAATTTTTGTTTCGGAAATATTCTCTTTAATAATAAGTCAATACAAAAACAGGCTTGGGTGCACAGAGAAGCGGGTAAAAAATAATCTTATTCATGTTTGGTTTCTTCAAATGAAGAATTCTATTTTTAAATCATTGAAACTTACAATAAGGAACTTCACCAAATAATTTCATTTGGCAGTGACCCTATATCAATACTTGCACATCATTTTATTATCACAATATGGACATTGTAATATGTAAAAGGCATGTTAATCAATGGAAGATTATACATTTGATTTGACAATAGCCCTTTTACCTACTTTTTAAATTAGAGACTATGCAGATAGTATATTTCTGTGTGACGGTCATAAATAGAGGGACATCTCGAATGAATTTTTGAGAAATATCGGTAAATATTCAAAATATAGTCCTTGATACTTTCGTTTACTTTAAAATTGAATTACTACTTTGCGGTATATTAAGTCAAAATAATCCATTTGGACTGATGATTTGGAATGGTAGACATTTTAATTTCGGGTAGGTTATACTGTTTATATGTAACATTGGAAACTGCTTGGCAATTGTAAATTAGGATACTTCACGAGATTGCAATGCCATCCATAAATATAGTTTACTTCTATTAAGCTATATACAGAATATTTCGATATTTGCAGCAGGGTCGACATGTATTAATAATGTTCGAAAACGGAATTATTCATACGAAATCAGGAAACTCATTCAATCCATACGATTCATAAATATAGCAAGAACAATGAATTATTACTCGCTATTTCATAAAATTCAAAGATATCGATAATGTCCGCGACATCGGAATGATTTCTGTGATTGTTTCCGACAGCTTATATTTAAAACAGAAGATATTTTGGTCTTCCGTCGTTGATACATTACACTCTGACTAGGGTAAAATGCTAGGACGATTCATAAACAATAATAAAGAATCGACTGCGCGCATTTTATTCGCACGCTTTCTTTTTAGTTTCTTTTCTGCGCATCACGTTAAAGTTATCAATGATATTCAAATACATATCCTGTAACTCCATGCATGAAATCAGTGCTTTTTAAATCTCCAAGGCTACTCACTAAAATAATGTCACATTGTTCTGAAATAATTGTAGTTAACAAAGCGCTTAATCCAAAGAAAGAACTGATTCTATAGAGTTTCTATTTCTTGGCTGTAATTTTGGTCCACCAAGATAGCTCAACGGGTTTCCAAAAGTTCTCTGATCACCTGAAAGGTAGATTGGCTGCAAGTTCAAAGTCGTTGGTTTTGCAGAATCTGAAAAACATATCTTTCGGTATTAGTATCATTCTTATCGCCTCCTAAAAGAAGGTACCCCGATGTGCTTTTTGAACAGAAATTGGATTAAAATCTTAGAAGAAACATAAATAATAACAAATGGAATAACATAAAATGTGATTTACACAAATTTTTCAAACGAAACGTCCAACACACATTTCCACACGACGTCTTTCTGTGTTTTATTTTTTTGGATAATTTGGGTAGCTAATATTATATCCAGTTAAAAGTTGTTATAATGCAACAAAAAAATAAATGTTCTTCATTTGGTATGTACACCATTATCTCTATAAGCACAATCGATGTACCCTTTTTTGAGATGATGGTCATTGCTACTAACCTGACGAAGAACTTTCTTGGATTTTCAACCGTTGCCCAATGTCGTAGCGTGCGATTGCCTATATGGGGTGAAGATTCTCTTTAAAACTCTTTTCCGTTCACGATCACGGGTCAAACAGGGATTTGGTCAGTTCAATATGCGAAATTATTTGAATTCAGTTTCTCAGGCGCAAAGGATAGTTCGATATTATTAGTTTGTTAATACGTATAACACGTATAATACGTATGCGCATTAAGCTCGATCATATAGTTTATTCGTAGATCTGTTTCAAAATGTCACGGCTACAGCCTGAAGCGTTTCATGCAACTATTTCAGATATGTAATACATGCTGTTACATGTGTTATTTTGTGTATTGAACTTGCACATCGGTTGCAATTGATCTTACATTCCGCGTGTTATTGTTGGCATAATGCATCAGTACTCATAGTTTATTCTCTTGTTGTTATTGATATTAACTGTCTTGTTTGGTTGAGCTAGGTATGAGGACTTATAATCTATGTGAAAGACATACATAGGAACCTGGCGTATTGTACGCGACTGATGTGCAACTGAAGGTATATTCAGGATTTTCAAACATGTTAACAATATTTCACTCAATATTAGAACATTGCCAATAATTATGGTTGTATACTGTTTACTGTATACTGTACAACTGTAACTGAATTGTTTAAGTTCAGATTTATGTATATAGTTAAGCCGACTTGAATAACATTTTAATAGGTTTGCATAATAGCATTGCACATATAACACATCGGTCGAGTTTCCCGAATATATGGATAATGCAGAAAGTTGTAATTGCGAATATGTTGATACAGAAGTTTTATTCTTGAATCCAGATGAATGAGGAGTTGGAAAGAGTTCCGCAATGTCGATGATGTAGGAAAGGCGTGTTGTGGTAGAGAGCGATGCAAGAAAGTTGATTCGATGAAAAAATTCGTATATTTTTGCTCTATGCACTCATATATAACATGCTATAAAATATCTTCTAAACTTGCATGGAGTTTCATAGACTTAAATTTAGCCTCGACATAATCGGTTCTTGCGAATTATTTTCATGCGCTCGGTTTGCGCTCGGTTTGCATTCGATGATTTCTGCACATATCCCGTATCACTTATGATTTGAAAGCTTTCTAACCCTTCCAGAAAGGGATAAAGTTATTTATGAAACTGATTTAAAGCATTTCAAGCGATTCGATCAAAGACCGAATGTTTACGAAGGAAAGAAATTTGAACTCTATTCTTTACCGGAAGGGCGCACCTTCTTGTACGTAGAATTCCGTAAATTTTAATTTTAGGAAGATTAGCAAAGGAAAGGGAGAATGCCAGCAGTCAAATCAAGATGCAATTTACAGATCCTTGATTACAGTAACAATGAAGTCATTTGTATTCTCATACCTCTATAGTTCGCAAGATGTTTTTGTATCATCGTGTTTTAAAATGGAGTTTAATGGTATAACACTTTCCTCGACGCTCATCTTTTCGTTAGACAAATATCCGGGCTGAAATTATTACGCCCCGATTATGTTTCCTCTTTTTTCATGTATCTATGGAATATCAGGACCTTCCACATGATGAGTTGTGACTCGCGTAATATTTTCCGCGTAGAAGTAATTTATTTCAATCAAACTTTAAAATATAATCTTCAAGCTACCATACTTTATATGTAATGATCGGTGCTTATTAAGGATCAATGGTAATTACTCAATTATTAATTTAACACATCTTACCTGCTAAAATAAACACTGATAGTGTTTCCAATAGGAACGGTATATAAATATTAAAAAATCAATTTCTGATACTGTTCTAGCATTATTGCATTAACTATCGTTTAAGAGCCATTGTTATTCGAGCTCATATTCAATTTTGGAATCATGAAATACAACAACAGCGTCTTGGTGAAGTGTAATTATGGAAAGCCCTGGCTTTGATGATTGTTTCATTCTTCAATGATATATTGTATGAGCGATAGTGTTATTATGTGCACGCACGATGTGTTGCCACCAAAAGCACATAAATACGAAATATCTCCTACAATAACACGAAGCAACTAAATCCAATTATGCGTGTATAGTGTATACAAGTACATATGTTACAGGGAAAGCACAGAATGTGGATGTATTTGCAATTTCTGGGCGTTAAATTAAATTAATTAAATGGTGCTTTTGCTTTCTTGCACGGGCACATTATATAGTGCTAGAATAATTAGGATTCTTAAATTCTTTGCACCCTTTGAACGAATGCATTTCGTGCTGCAGAGTGATTAGTGAAATAGATATAAAGGATTTAGTACTAATAGTCAATAAAATAATAATAAATAAGAGATAACTGAAAAAATGAAAATTAGATTCTGGTACTTTATGACTGTTACTTTACAATCTTGTTTGCAAAAGATTTTGAATCAGCATTCTGTCTTTGAGTTTTTATAGCAACATAATTCATTGATTATATTAATTATGACTGCTATTCATGTTCAATATGTGCATGTGAATTTAAATTTCATGCTGTGGCCATTTTGTTACCGAAGCATGGACAATTCTTACTTATTCTTATTTCTTATTCGTAATTCTTGTGTAATTATAATTCTGAGATTTCCCTTTGTCTCTGTCTTGAAAAAGTGCCAGGCAGAATATTCTTCGAATCATATTTCATTTTGACAGTATTTTTGTGATTATTTGAACTACTTGATCGGTGCTATTTTAGACGCGAAGGAGAACAAGGATTATGCAATATAATAACAAGTTTGACCCGGGAATAATTTCATGTTTTAATAACTGCAACTGTTCGTTTCTGATGCAAATGATAAGAATCAAAGAGTATACGTGATTTAAATGAAGAATCAAAAGAGTGTCTTTGTCGTATTGTAACAAAAGAGATGGCAAGTTGGATCCGACAGCACAACAAACATTGTATTTTATAATGTAAAACATACTTCAAAATTGTATCATAGACTTTGTTAACAACTGATATGGTACACACTGTACAAGTTCTGAATTTGTTCTGAATATATGCGATTTCTAGTGGATCTGTCTAGTGCATATTCTCGGTGCATATTCCTGGTGCATATTTTTCTTGTTTCTCCTTCTAAGATTTTCCCGATAGAATCAATTCTACTTGGAAAAAATTCGATGATCTCCTGATACATTTCTGCGGTAAAGAAACGAATATTCAACGGTTTTTACACATGAGAATCCGTCATATTATTCCTCGCAGATTTATATCATTAGCATTTCTTTACCGCGCGTCACTTCGTTCAGACCACGATATATTTACATTTGATTTATTTCATGACTGTACAAATACTCGACTCCTATCTACGATGAAACCACTAAACGAATACCAATTTCTCCAAATGACTTAATACTTGCTGATAATATGCATGCACACTTATGTTTTAACGGTCGATTAAAAGTAAGATGTCAAATTAATTACCATGAAAGCATTAAATAATCTATTATGGTTAATTGGCAATCTTTGTTACAAGTCATTTCCAGTATGACTCTTAGTTTCTGTCTTTACTTCGGAACATAATTAATGAATTGAAAACTTTTACGATCTACCCAGTTAGCTTCGTTATGAAAAAATCCTACTTTGATCTTCATTTTCGTATGATGAGTGATTTTCTATATTCTATGTAACCACGAAACTTACAATAAGTTGTTATAAATAAACGATAGCTACCGTAGTATTGTCAAACATTGACCGATGAAACATCGATCGTGATCAAGCGTATTTGTTTAAACAAAGGGAACGTCAATTCGAGATTTGAAGACGATAAAGTTGAACGTAATCAGTACACGAGATGTTTCTATCATTTTGTTAAATTCGTTGTTCATTTCGCTCTTGGTTGTTCGAGTAGCCTTGCAGTGACCTTTTCGAGATGCGCTCCTCCGTGTGGATTTTTGAATACAATTGGACCATTTAGATTAAGACTTATCGGTCTTTTTGGTGCATGTTTAATTGACTCTGGGTTTTTAGTCGCAGAATTGATACATTCGGTTTTAATTTCATTGATTCCGGTCACAGAAAAATTCGTCTCAAGAAGGCCACTTGTCTGTAATGGCTCGGGTGTGTCCGTCAAAGAGTTACTCCTTGACGATTTTCTTACCGGCCTTGTGAGATTTCCGCCGTTGTTAATGTTATTCTCCATCTGATCCTTTCCCGTCTCGTCCTCGCCTTGCTTTCGTTGTTTCGCGTCATCTTCCTCCTCAACATCTTCTTCGTCCTCCTCCTCTGATTCTTCTTCCTCGCATTCTTCAAGCTCGGGCTCCTCCCGTAAGTCTTCCATTGACTGAGAAAAAAATAAACGATTATCATTATTGATGGTTGATTATAACATATAATCGTTTAGTACGAGATTAATTCAAATTTTCATTAGAATACCTCATCAATAATTTGAATACGTTATCAAAATAGTATGACGTACATATATGCTGTACTGTTTTAAGTTAAATATAATAATAACCTTAAGTCTATAGAAAATTTGAAAGATTCTCGCCTTACGTTAGTGTTCAATTGGCGGTGCAAAAATAAAGCGCGTTGTTGATTTAAAAGGCAGAATACCGAATGCTTGTTCCCATTCACAGTTGATAAATTGTAGAATTTTAATTTAGACAAGGAGAATTTAACAAATGAAGACACGCACAATTCAACAGGTGACATTTCTAGATTAATGTGATGATTTTCTGGCAATTAACATTTTTTTGGACCGCATTAGACAATATCGCATAAGAATAAAATTACATGATTCAGATTCGGGCATTCACTGAGTTTTTGTTAATATCCAATGTACATGCTAAGCAAATGGCGAATACTTGCGTAATTCGTATTGGTCTTTCTAAGCATGAAAATTATTGTAAAAATAAAGTGAAATGGAGTGGAATGAAGTGGAATGAAGTGGAATGAAGTGGAATTAAGTGAAATTAAGTGAAATCAATCTGTTCATAATTCACCATCAACATATTTTCGAAAGTAGAAGGAATTTGTATATATACATGCAAAAGCCACATCGCAAGCTTTTCGAAGCTTAATGTTCATTTCTGATAAAAAACAAAAATTCTTTACGAATGGATTCGGTTTCGGAGGTTTAGTCATGATGCCTGTATTTACCCCAAGGAGCTCCTTCCTTTCTGGTTCTTCATCTGCTGCATAACATAAAAGAGCTCAAGTTAATCTTTATTCTGCCTTAAATTCAAGTCAAGTTCTTCGAAATAAAATTCTACAGAAATTACGAGCCCATTTTATATGCACTTTATCTAAAGATAAATAATAAAGGGATAAGTTACTATTAATTGTATTCGCCAGAGCACAGTGACAATTTTCTAGTATTAACGGGAAATTTCATTAGAACCAAAATAATAAAAGAAAATGATTTAATGCATAACTAAAACTAGACGATTATCGACTTACTGGCTTTTTTTCTATAAAAAATCAAGTTAAAAACAAATAATCATGTCGTACGTTTCCGGTCATTTTGAATAGATCCACGGAAACCTAATTCTGTATCCTCCGTTGAACATTAAGAGTTTAAATGAGTTGAAACATATACCTTTTATATGAACCCTTTTGTCATTTACTAGGTCTTTAGGATCTGCATTCGGTATCGGTTTATAATCCTTAGCCTTTATATGTGTCCCATTTGGTCGCTTGTCATCTTCACCAACATTTTTGAAACCAACTGCCTTTACTCCAGTAGTCGTTACTAAAGAGTCAGTGTACTGTTGCGGTTGCCATCTCTGTGAACCGGATGTTGGTACCGCCGGTGCTCCCGCAGCAGTATTTGCACTACGTCGACGACGTCGATCTTTACGCGCACTTCGCCATACTTCGTAAATGCAACCAACAACCGCACCAACGAACACGCAACACAGTACGATGAAAATATAAGTACCCGCACCTTGTTCCTCTTGGGTCGCTCCGGAATATTGGGACTTGTATAATATTCTTTCCGGAGGGTCTTCCACCCAAGCACGATCACGACCCTTTAATTAAATGTTGCACTTCTATGTTATAAGCATATTGTCAAAATGTATAGTGCAAGCTTTGAAGCTTGCCTTAAAGTTTAAAGTTATTAAATGATATCGCCTTATACTATAGACTATAGAATATGGTAACTATAGTTCTCACCACACTGTCGTTTCTCGGTGGCTCGAGTCCACGTGGCTGTGCGTGAAAGATGGCACATTGGGCACTTCTAACACCGGCAGGTATAGTCGCCCGTACGGTTTCACTGCCCTGTTTTGTAAAGAGCATATATTCCTCGAGTGGCTTCATGCCAGCACCTCCGTTGATCGATACCACGACGTCTATAAGAAGAGGGGAGCCGTAATTTCGAATTTGCAATGTGGCTGATGATCGTTTTGTCTAACATAAGAGAGACGTATTCGATTAGAATGGCAACTGCAAGTTACTAAGCACGATTCTTCCCAGATACAGGCTTTTACACGGATGATTTTAATGTGGCACTCACTACTTAAACATCCGGTGTATCCCTTGTAAACGTTGAATCGAGAATCGGTAGTATTTAATCCACCAAGTTGGATTTCCGTTGCACCTGGACTTTCATCTTCGTCACCTAAGCTTAGAACTGGAATTGGTAACAATTGCACAGGCTCACGATCGATCTGAAATTTACAAAATTTATAGAATTTATATTTATAAACATATAGAACTTCATAGTTCATGATCGATTGGCACGATTAAATCATCGTTCCAATTAAATCCAAATATAAAGGGACGACAAGCTAATGTCAATTGTATTCCTTACCGCATAAAATAAAATTATGCAATTGTGTATTACGTAATTTAAAAAGAATTTTTAAGTATCAAGCAGCTGTATACCATTACTGTGACATTCAATATTATATATAATTATAAAGAATTTAATTGGGTTTTAAATAAAATGATACAAAAATAAAAAGGAAAGGTAAAGCAAATTACCAAAAGAGTAGCCGTGTTGTTATCACGAACGTAGTAAACGCTGTGTCGAGCACCATTCAAAAAGTTTCTGTCATTTAACCGAACGCCGTAAGCAGAGCCTTCCCTGTCCTCTTCGAAAATAAGTTGACCTTCCGAAGTTAGTGCAACCAGCAGGTAGTAGCTCCTTCTGAAAAAAAGTTCTTCGAAAGACATCCAGGACTCGAACGACTTTTAAGAAGCTCGAAATAGAATAACTTTGGAAGCTCGAAATAGATGCGCTTACGATTAGTTAGACTCTAAGAGGAAGACAGAGGTAAACAGGAAGGCCATCGACGACTTACTTGTTTTCGGTCTGCAGAAGTAGAAGCGCTGTACTTCGTTGTCGAAGTTCGCTAGTTGAGAAAGCTAATTGAACTTTAACTTGATTCACTTCGCCGACAATATCGAATTCTCGTTGGAGAACACTTTCGCCACTGAAGTCCGCTCCTTTCTCTAATTACAACATAAAATGACAACATTGGGTTTTTTAAGTTGTGTATCGTATAATGTTTAACTTCCAAATCGAATAAAGTTTATTTGGTTTAATGAAATCGGTTTCTCAAGGGCTATTTATTTGATCGCGTGTAGGGTAAAATTAGAGGATTTTTACCATCAGCACAGTGTTCTCCAAAATAGGACGTCAGTTCACAGTTACAAGAAGATTCTTGTCTTCCGAAGTCTTCTGTGCAGATTCCCAAATTTCTACATGGCATAGCATCACATTTCATTTGGCAATTCGGTAGAACCCCTTTACTGCCTTCGTGATTAGCTTCATTTGCTAAATTCGGAAGATCTACGAGATACTCCCCAATCATTAAACCTCGAAGACAACCAATGTAACCTTGTATCAAGGCACCTTCCGTGCCCATTCTTAATAAATTATCAGGGTCAAAACCACCTAAATTCACCTAAATGAAATTACATAATTTTTTAAACTACTACTATAACTTTGCAATACATTTTAGAGCCATGGACCATTTTCTCCGATCTCCGGTCTTCGGTAATGCTCGGAATATTTGAATAGTATTTGCAAATGTACTTAGTTGTGTAGAATATACACAATATATACCTGGAAATAGTCAGTCGGTGGTGCTGGCGGCCTTTGCGGTGCTAAAACCTCTTTTTCTGGATTTGTCCAAGGTTTGTTCGAATATACATCAAGGAGAATCGGTATGGCATTTAGAGTTACATTGTATTCGTTTACGTGCAATGTCGTTGACTTTTCACTGCGAATTATCGCTATCTGTACCGAAATTCCGGTGTTGACACCTGTAAGAGTACGAGTTTTGGAATGCGAGAACAAAACTTTCCAATGCGATACGTATATTATTTTTGGTAAATGAAATATATCAAGTTTTAGTAATTTTTTACATACCCGGATATTCTACCGTGATATTCTTAATTTCATTTCCGGCATTGAAAAGGTAGACAATACTAGTGCCATTTGAAATATAGAGATGCACGAAATTGTTCAGGTGATCATTAGCATACAGTATCAGCGAATGTGTATCATAAGTTCTGAGATTAATTAGTATGTTCTCAACAAGCATGCTCTTTAACAGCATCTTTTCTTCGTCTTCCTTATCCGTGGCAAAGTAATTCTTTTTCAAAAAAGCTCCGGGTGACGTAAACGTGAGAGCTTTATTATTTATGTCTAAACAATCGTTATTATATGGACATTAATTTTCGTTATAAAAAAAATAATAATATGTAGAAAAAGATCCTCATATTGTCAGTGACTCACTTGTTTCACAGTAAGTGCCAAGGTGCGCCCATCTATTCTCACAAACGCATTCAAAATTACTCCAAAGCTCAACGCATCTAGCACCGTTTTGGCATTTATTCGGTTGGCAGGAAGGTTTACAATCCTTAATAATCTCGGAAAGGTGTACTGACATATAACTATGAATATCCAAAATTTCACCGTTAACTACTAGACCGCGAAAACATCCGATCAGGCCTTGTCTGACTGAAGACGTTTTCAAGTGTTCCCTGAAAGGAAATATAAATATAAATATATTACCTATAGTAGCTACTTCTCATATAATCCACTATATTGCAATTAGTTAAACTATGTTAAATATAATGACACTACCCAACATTGCCGGAGAGTATGTAGAGAGAGTATGTGGCATATATGTTTTTATAGTATTTATAGTTTAATTATTTACATACGCTGTAGCGCCACCGATGAACATAGAGCCTTCAAAAGGACCAAACTCTTCTTCGGGAAGTAAATCGACCATTTGATAGTCGGTGTTGATCATAAATCTGACATGGTAGTCGTTATAATCAATCCATATTTTCTGCCATTCACCGTTATTCAATTTTCTTCTGCTTTTTACCTCGAGTTCGCGTATTGTTCCAGTATTTAGAGTGAAATTAAAGGTCAATAGGTACTCCGAGGTAAGTGCCACCATAAAGGAAGGATAATTGCTTCTAATAGGGGGTTGGTACAATAAGATAGCCTTTTCACCAGTCGTTCGAAAGCTGAATGCTATGTCACCCTTACGCCATCCGGGTACTTCGATGTACGACTGCGATGTAGTAAAAGTTACGACATATTTTTGGGTATCTGCAATAAGTCAACGTAAAGGCAATACCATTAATTAAGTATTGGCAATGCTATTTCCTCTAAAAATCAATTTTATTCTGCATTTTCTGCGGCATAGTTCTTGAAATAGGTTTGGAAACTTGGCTTCGATGGTTTCATAGAATGAAACTTATGTTCGATATAAAAATCTAATATATCGTATTTGTAGTATTTTTCTCTTACTTGTTTCAACGCATTCTAGAGGTCCCAAAGTAATGCGGCCTTGAGCGTCCTCCTCGAGATCTCTTTGCTGTAGAAATACCATCCCCGTAATGCCCAAAGAGTCGGGGGTTTCGTAATAGCCTTCATCCGATAACCACTTGCCGGCATTCCGAGCAGAAACATCGCAATTGCAGCTTAAATTTGGACTGACACAAGTTCTGTTCACTAAACAGATAGTTTTTTAACGACATGTTTAATTCAGTTCGTCATTATTTATATTATGGAGCTAACATACTTAAAAGATATTTACTGCAACCAATCAAATATAATAATAATAATCATCGTAGTCGACAGATTTTGAAGAAATTAAAGCAGAAAGGGCTTGTTTTAGAGTGTACGCTTTTGATGAACTGATGAACTGATGAACTGATGAACGTGATTATAACGAGAGTATGCTAATAGTTTCTAATTTAGTACTACTATTTCGGACTCCGTAGTTACATTCTATAAAAAGTTATTTGATAACAGTTGAATTATTTTGACACATACTTCCACAGGGGCATGATCCCCGATTGACATTTCCAATGTAATCCACCGTGGTACCTTTGGAACCAAGGAACCACGTGGCACTGTGTAGTTCCAAGGGTGCCTTGTAACAGTCATACTTTACATACTGACTGCAATACAACGAATGGGAAATCAATTCTTGGAGCATTTCTGCAGTAAACTGCCTGTACTTAATACTGAAAGAAAAGTCAGACTCTGCGATAGACCTCACATCGACTTGCGAGGGCAGATTATGTTCTACTATGGTCTTCGTTGAATCTTCGATCGATTGAAATTCACATTTCACTAAAGCCGGTGGAAATCTTCCATTTCCATCGATATCGATTTTATAAACATCATCTTGAGTATATCCCAGGAGGGCTAATTCCTCGCATGTTTTTCTATATTGTGCTGAAAAGTTAATCGTTCCATGGACATGACTTAATAACAGAGATAAATAGAATTAAAGCGAAAGAACAACGGAGATAGCATTAAAGAGGAATAATAATTATCTTCTTGAATTGAACGATCCTATTGAGGACAAATAAAATTCTCATAAGGATAACCAGATTCGAAGACCATGTATTTTTCTTATGGAATGGACATTATGTACCTAATAATTATCATCTTCGATCTTAATTCAATAAACCAAGTTCTGTTAATTGTGTAATAATTTACCTACCGAAGTGACAATTTTTTCCGATGTACCCGGTATCGGTGCAATCGCAAGTTATCCTGTCTTCTTTCACTGAGCATTTGCCGCCATGCTCGCACGTGTTTGGTCTTTTACAAGGATCAACAAATTGACAATTATCTAATGCAACTTCACCGATAACCCTTTCCGTGTTTATCACATATCTGGGTTCAATTCGTTCATCGTTTACACGTATCTCTCGCATGCAACCAACCAATCCTATTGTAAAATATGATGACAATATTTATAATATAATAATATAAGCAATATAATAATATAAGGTGCTCTCCATTAGAATGCACAAGAGTGCGCAAGAGTAGACAAGAGTAGACAAGAGTACACAAGAGTACACAAGTTGCGCATTATTTGTATTATATTAACTGTGTAATTATTCAGTAATTAATGAATTATCCGATAAAATAAGGGCAATGTACGTTGTGAGGTATAGAAATAATGTTGATAGACAGCTGCGTACGTCATAGCGTGTCAAGCAATGGATAGATTTTGTGGTCGAAGGAAACTAGACTTGCGGTTAGGCTTTTGACTTTAAGTCTTCTGTTTGCAATGGATACGTGCTACGTATCTGTTTCGATTTCTACCAAAGTATCAGGTTTCCAGAATAAAAGCTTCTCGCAGTCATTAATAGTAAAGAGTATCGCTAACTTTATCCAAATTCATTATGTGGAAGATCGCTCTTTTCCCTATGTATTCATTTTCTCTATATTGTTAAAACTGATTAAGTGATTTCAATAACGTATACAACTATACTAACAAATCAACCACGTTATTGATTTTTTTTATAAACTCTACCATATATCTTGTCCATTCGAATTCGTAATAAACGACTAGATTTAATTAATTAAATTATTTATTATTATTTATTATTATTTATTATTATATTAAATTATTTAAGTAATTAAATTATTACGAACAGGAGAGTATTCAATCTCAAATGGACGCTCTTTTATATTATATTTTAGCTAAATTCATATTACTTTTTTTGGTAAGGAACTCATACGAATATGCCATTTTCTAAAGTTATTAAAGATTTACTTGCCTGCATTACTTTTTCCACTTCCTATAATCACCCTGTCGCCCAACTCAAAAGTCATGGAGAACAATTTGCTTTGCTTATTCCTATAATCCACCAAGACACTGAGTTCTCCTTTCGTGTAGTTTAGTTCCACCGCATGCCAAGAAGTGTTATACGGTGGAAACTTCACAGCCGCCGATACCGTAATATTTTCCGTCAGAACAGGAATTAATTGAAAACGTATTTCATCGTTAACTAATCGAAGCTGAAAACGAATCAACGCCATTTAATATCAATGGCGGATAATCTTGATTTAAAACATTATCCGAAATGGATCGTTGACACGATAGATTTTGATCTGATATTTTACAAGTTAAATGTTAACAGTGTTAAATGTTAATAATCAGCAGTTTCACTGAAATAATATGAAACCGTGCAAAAGACAAATATGAGAGATGTTACCTCCCAATATCCTAAACCACGGTTGCTCTTTACATCTCCAGAGGCGACCACGGCCACAGGTTTTGAGCTTTTAAAGTCGAAATTTAATTTGAGTGCATCTGTTCTTGCAATTGGCCACCAAATATGACTGCCCGCAAAAGGATAAGTAATTGGTATTACGTCAACATCGGCATCGTAATATTCTGGTTCTAATACACCAATATAATGTACCATTGGATTTGAACGTTTTAATTCGTAAATGATGGACTTGTCATTAAAGAAAACATATTTCAATGAGCCTGAAAAGGGATGAAATATTATGCATTATAAACCGAAGAATATTTTGTTTTATATATAACTATATAACTAAATAAATATACATATAACGATGTTATAACTTAAAGTTCCTACATATACTACCGGTCAAAAGTTTGGGATCATTTGCTCTGTCTTCATTCTAACGTTTAAAGTAAACGTTAGAATGAACATTAAAAGTAAATAGATTATAAAATCTTTGTCCATTTGATCATTTTACCATTAATATTAAACTGTTTTCTTGCCATGTAGACACATATTGTATTGGCACCTGGGCGTAATAAGATTTTGTTACCTTTAATATCGGTCGGGTCCGCTTATTGCTATCGCTCGGTTTTCAGTTTCCCCACAAGGAATTACTTTACTACAAGAAGGTTGTGGACACAAACTTGTTGGGGTATGTCAAATATATGTAAAATAGCAATAATGAAAAAAGGGGGATACTTGGACGAATCGCGTATTGAGCGAAATGTATAATTAATATAGAATAAAATATACGAAATTTATACGACTCTTCTATCTTATAATATCAACATACATCAACCTACAGATCTGTAGTGTATCCAAGGTGTCCAAAAGTAACCAATTCGATTTTATAGACAAGATATTTAATAATTTGCTTAACGATATCAAGTGATCCCAAACTTATGGCCGGTAGTTTAAGTATCGTTCACAAAGGTATTATAAGAGTCGTTGTGTACCTGCAAAATTGTTATGTGACAGGAGCCCCTTTTTCTTATGCAACTCAGGACCACCACCGATATAAATTTCTGGATCGATAATCATATTATAATTTTCCCCTGGAATCTCCAGTACTTTAATTTCATCGTCAAGGCTGACAAAGACCATCGATCCATTGTGAAATATTGTTAAATTATTCCAATGATTTGATGTAACGTAGTCGCCCAAAACCGTGGATATTTTGGAATTGTGGCCAAAATCGAGTTCCACGTGAACCGATCCGTTCATAATGGAGGCAGCGACGTAGTGCGGCGTTCCATCAATTTCGCCGGACGCATAAAATAGCGCGGAATCGTCCCATTTTGTCTGACAATATATAGTTAGCCGGTATGAATTGCGCCGGAATTAAAAGCGAAATTTTTATATAAATTATTCTTCAAGGGTGAACCGCTACCCCCTGGACTATTTATTGTATTGAAAGGAATAGCTAATGAGTTACCTTAAAAGCGAGGCTGATTCTGTTAACCGAAGAATGAACGCGATCCTTCCAATCATAGACGCGGAATGAAACGTAAGACGACCCTCTCAGCGTTAAGATTGTTGCCGCTGGAAAAGTTCTAATTTAGATTTTGAAAGAACCTTTATCGACGTGTTGCTGACAAATTGCTGCTATTCTCTTTATCTGTATTTTATTGAACTCGTAGTTGAATTAAAAATGGAGACTTTCTTTGTAACAATCGCAGAAATCGCAGAAATCGCACTCAATCTACATTTGCTTCAGAATTCTAAACAGTTTTATATAAGAAAACACTTATAATATCACTTCTGTTTAAAAGTGACAAAGAATTACAAAGCTTACAGTTGGATTTAAGGGAAGATCGAAAATGTACGTTTGAAAGAATATGATTTCATGGATTGCCCCAAATAAGTGATTAAAATTGTAGAAAGTGTTCGTAAATAGTGTAAAGTGTTAAATGTTAATTGATGCTCACTACTTTACGTACTGTACACATCGCATCGTTCTCCCTCGTACTTTGTCCCGAAACAGTCGCAGGTTAAGCTGTTGTAATGATTCACACATTGACTGGGAATAAAGCAAAGGTTCTCTCTGGTTCTACACCTAAAATTCACCGGGCGATAAGGCATTTTTGATTTCAAGCCTAAAAGCTCGAGATATATACAACATTAACTTATAATATATGAGGTTATTCGTTTGGGATGCATACTTATCTATACATCCTTCTTTTACATTCTCATGTTTCGTAGCAATTAAAGGTCGAATAGGGAGCAAATCACTCGCTGATTTTCCGGAACTGAGAACCATATCCCTTATACATCCGACGAAAGATTCGATTATGTACTTCACGCCGTGCAATCGTTCTTCCGAACTTAATCCTAATAAAGAAATATATTTCTTCGAATTTATATCCAGGACCCTCGCATATTTAATCGCAAAAGACAAATTTATGTTTAAAGAATTGCTGCCTTCTTACAATGATTGCGGGTGGTGTTTTCATTTGAATTGGAAATTACTTTTAATTCGTAAGTTTTTTTAATCGATAATAATAATCAACGAGATGGTGGTGCAATTAAAGAGCAATTAGTGTAAATTGATTATCATGATTAGATAATAGGCGTTAACTTAGGCGAAAACACAGTAGGGAATCTTATTTACCTCCAATAAGAACGACGGAAGCCAATTCTTCTGATACTCCGTAATTTACGACGCGTTCGAGAACTTCGAGGGAAGTCTCGGCCTGTTTATCGTCAACCCTCGCGATCAATTTGGCTCCATGAACATCGATCCTTACTAAAACGCTGTGCCATTCGTCTCTATTTAGACCTTCGCCGACCGTCAAACTCGTCGATCGTTTACCAAACACGTGAACCACTTTTAGTTGGCCCTTTTCAACAATTACGTAAAGGGCGTAAGGGTCTAAACTTTCCGGCCGATCCTTTACACTATGATAAACTAAAAGACCGTGTGGTAACTTCGTGCGAAATTTGAACGAGATTTCACGACATAATCTAGAAAAAACCAATAACCGTTTTCATAAAAAAGTGTATTGGTCAATTTATTCGAGTACTCATCGCTTTAGTAAGTGAAATGTGTCTTCTATAAATTTAATAATTAGAAAGCTGCAATAGTATATAATTACTGAAAGCATTCACCTTAACTGAAAGGTCTTTATGCCAGTACCATCGAGTTGTATAAATGTATTACTTTGTGCGAACATAAATGTCTTTTCGTAGCCGGATTCCATAAAAGTCAATTCCTAAAAAGCATATTATTTTAATTATTATTATTCGCATATTATTTAAATGCAAATACTTCCAATCATAAGTAAAATCGCACAACCATTCAATAATAAATATCATACTAATTTTATTCAGATCCCGACGAAACACGACGAAAATATAAAACGATAAATAATTTTAGTTAAAGTACAAAAGTACCTGAATATATATATTTCATGCAAACTTAGATTAATAAATACCAGGCCAAGTAGGAGAAGTCATTTTTAGTTTGATTAGTAATTAACCATCAAAATCTAAGAAACTGCAAGATTTTAAAGTTGGACGGCATGGACCATTAAAGTAAACTTACCTTCCCTCTTTTGTGCTTTGGTACTGGTGGTCTTGTTGGTTTCGGGGGTTGAAATGTTGGGCTTGGAGTATTTGGCGTTGTTGAAGCTGTTGTACTCGTGGTTGTAGTGCTCGTTGTAACAAATACACTACCTTTTGTAACTAAATAAGGTGGCAATGTATCTGCAAAATGCATTTCAATTATGAGGTACATCTTTTGGCGTTAAAAAAAAATTCAATCGCGATTAAAGGATTCCCAAAAAAATTATGACGCGTATTTGTGTGCAGATAAGAAGGTCAAAAGAAATATTTGAAATAGAATTATAACGCTGATAGTTTAAGCTATTAAAGATTTTTAAATAATATAATAGTATTCAAAGATTCTACTGGCAAACTATATTGCTAATAAAGGATAATATTCTTCAAAGCAAGTGTCCATTTTCTTGCGCGTTAAGATCTGTCTAGAAATTATTTCATTTGTGTGATTAATATTTGCACAACAATTTGCAACAAGTGGTTTACGATTTAACATTCCTAGTAATATAATTGAAAACATTATGTTGTCATTTCTGTAAATTACATTATTTAATACTATTTTGAATATTTATGTCATAGTGTATGAATCTTTTGATTACAAACATTCTTAGGGCGCATAAGTCTTATCACTGGCGTGAGACATTCAGTTCTGAGTCATAATTTAGGAATGATTCATAAAAATGATTAAAATTTCTTACGATCTGGACCGCCAACACAATAATGAAGGCATTCAGCCTCCGAATTGAAGCGGTTTTCATTTCCAAGACAACCACCGTAAGGGAAAGTTCTGCACTTTCCCTCAGTTTTGTTGAAAGTCCATTTGTGAACGTAGTGCTTGCAAGGCCCAGGTTCGGTTTTGACCAGACATCTATCTGGGAAGACCCTTTTCGTTGTTGTCAAAATCTCTGCCTCATCGTAAACATTCGTTTCCGATGAATCCGTTAGATTTCCTAAGACTGCTACGTAAACGCTCATCAGGACAAGGATCCCGAGGATCCTTTTCTCGCGATTGGTCATTGTTCTTCATTCGCTGCAATTAAACCCATTACATTCGTCAGTGTTACGAATACTTAATTTTCTTAAATTTTGCTTTATATGATAATGTTTTATTCTTGCATTCGCATTCAATTCGCATTCAATTCGCATTCACTTGAAACAATGGAGAATTCTTAATTGAAGATTATGAAATAAATAGCTTATAATATAAGTCATAATTTCTACCGAATATTTTTAAAAATCCGGCAGGTGAAGCAAATAATAAAACTGCTTGTATTTCTAGAGTCTGATTGCCCTTTATAAGGTATCCTAGACTTCTGCAAATTTTTCAGTTTTAGAAATAATTCAAAATATTTTGAATTCGAAGATATCAATCATTGGAAGGTTAATAACTTTTATTTTCTTTTGATATAGTGAGTCAATAAGAATAATTATCTAGAATAGTTCGTTGCCCATTGGTGGTATCAAAAACGTTTTAAATATATTGTCTTCCATTTGAAAGGACTCATCAAATGGATGATTTGATTTTTGCACATTTTATATTCTCTAAGATATCAAAAGGTGTCCTTGAGTTTTGTCTAGGTCAATGTATGTTTGTTTTAATATTGACCGTAATTGTATCACTTGTTGAAAAGTGTCTATAAAAATGAATGAATGCTTGACATGTTTACACACATATTCATCTTGGCAAGGTAAATGCGAAGTTGATTTCATATCATAGCAACATCACTTTAGTACTCCTGAGTTAGTACTACAAAGCACTACAAAGTACTAACGGCAGCAGACGTTACGAAATTGCAATATACGAACGCGAGAGAAGTTGACGTAGTGGTGGTTTACTCATTGGTTGCTCATTACATAAGGAAATCTACTTCCGGATAAGATCTTCCGCTTCCAGCGCGTACTAGTTTTCGAAATTTATTTCAATGTTGAAGGAGACGGGTAGCTTTACACACAAAAAGCTTCGAACACAGTTTCAGCGAAAACATTAAGATTAAGCCATATAATTACAGTCAATATTTTGTCTGATTTTGAGATTCAAGCTTAACTTAAGGCCATCTTATCATAGGTTGTCAAATTTGTCTTTTCATCGGCTACGACGCAGCATTAAAAAAAACATACATCGACCTAGAAAAAACTCAAAGTCACCGTGATATCTCAGAGAATATAAAATGTAGAAAAATCAAATTGCATCCATTTGATGAGTCCCTTCAAATGGAAGACAATATATTTAAAACGTTTTTGATATCACCAATGGACAACGAACTATTTCAAATAATTGGTCTTATTGACTCACCCTCTATATACAATGATAGTAGGAATTACCCAACACTATTATACTAAATATTCTGTTTTCGATTTTTTCTGAGGCACCTTATTTAATCCTTACGCGTTTAGTACATAATATGATGTGTAATGCAGTTGGATAATAGATAGGAAGAAAAATTAATAAACGCAATTATAATAAGTCGGTTATTAGGAATCAGAGCACTCGTTTCAACGGCGCCGAGGCACTTCCAAGATTGCGCTCGACGCTTTTAACTTTACGACTTTCCATCAAAGAATAACAATGGATGCACCTGATGTGATTATCATAAACGTAGTCCTTTCTTTAAATACTTGAGAATACTTTTTTAAATCTGAAAATCTTTGTTAGGACTTACATTTTGTCGATTTGCACCTTGTAACTCAGAAAAAGTAACTCTGCTTCGTAATATTTATTTAAAATTTGGTTTGTAACCAATAATTCGAACAAGAGTTAAATATCCATAATTTGCATGCCCATGCAGATCTTAGAAATTTCTATTTTTCGAAACTTAATACAACTTAATATTTGGTGATCCTTGTATCTTTAGAAAGTTTGTTTTTATAATATAATTTACTTAAATGCAATAATAATTAAACAGCGAATGAAGATTATTCTCATACTTTTCATTTATACAGTTTATACGATAAAAGAGTTGTTGACGCGCCTTAGAGATGACATTTTTTCACAAAAATGGTTTTCTAGCCTAGAGCAGGGTTTCCTAAACTCCAATGTTCCGCCGAACCTGAATAGGTGTTCCGCGACAGCTAAACCAATAGCTTTAAGCGCAAGTGACTATGAAAATCTGATTGATTTCATTAGTGACTCTGATTTGAAACAAAAATACAAAGATCAGCCTTTAAATGATTTCTGGGCGAGTTTGTCAGAAGGTACACCAATTTTTCAAAACAAGCTATTATTGTTTTACTGCCGTTTTCTACAACCTATTTATGCGAAGCGGGATTTTCTTATTATGCTACAACGAAGTCAAAGTGCAGGAACAGGCTCGACGCCACACCAGATATTAGAATGCAACTTACCAATATTGTGCCTGATATCAAGAAGATATACAATTCAAGGACTCAAAATCATCAAAGTTATTCATATTTTTATGTTTATATTATATTATCGTTTTATATTTAAAAATAATTACTAAATAAGTAATGTGTTTTAATAAGATTTTCTTAGATGTGTACTAGTAGGAATTACCCAACCTAAAAAATAAGCTAAGTGTTCCGTTAAAACTTCCGGGTTTGCGAAGTGTTCTATTGCAGAAAAAGTTTGGGAAACCTTGGCCTAGGGCAATCGGTGTTTAATTTGTTATTTTTAATTTGTGCGCCAGTTATAGTTTATGCACCAAATAATAGAGTGGTTAGGAGCAAAAATATTATTTTCAATATGCAGATTACATCAAACATGAATGAAAATACTTTCCGCCGAGAAGATGTATTGCATTATATTTGATTCCATACATTAAAAATGTAAACGGTTGCTCATAGCACAGGACACAGGTACGTACTCGAGACAGTTAACATGGACCGGAAATTAAGATAATCTACTTGACAATATGACCCTTTTGTGCGACTTTAAGGGCATAATAACTTTCTTTAAATCGATAGTTTAATTAAGATTATTAACCTTTCGAATGATTGTTGCACGTCGGCAGTAATATTTATGCATAGATGATTTCTTCGATTTGGACACATTGAAACAGCTATTAAAACGAAAATTATGCTATAAGATTTTTTAA
This sequence comes from Nysson spinosus, assembly GCA_910591585.2. Lineage (NCBI taxonomy): Eukaryota > Metazoa > Arthropoda > Insecta > Hymenoptera > Crabronidae > Nysson > Nysson spinosus. The sequence continues at coordinate 2,548,283 of OU342830.1, forward strand.
ATCGATGATCCAATTATTTTTCGAAATGACCGTAGATTACTCTGATAGATATATTAATATTGCCAATGCCATATAACATCTTCATGCGTTCTTATTTTGTTTCTACGTAAAACGTAGAGTTTTCACTGTAGAAATGTTGTTAACCAATTATTTTCATATTGGCGTACATATATCAACCTTCAGAGCTTCATATCGAAAATTATAACCGTCAGGAACTAGTATTGTTTCGGCGCACGTCTCCTTCACGAAGCTGGTCAGGTTTGACGTGTTCCGGCTCGGGCAATCGTATAGTTGGCAATACCAAATATGATTGCCTAATTTCCCACACTCAGGGGAATCTATCTTATAATCACTTGGACACCAAGTCTCACTTTAACGTATATCGTTTATTACTACAAACTGGGGTTACAGATAACACTTCTATTTGTTAACAGGTCTCGGAACTATTTACACTGTTGTATTCTTAGTAGATTCAGGATTGTTTCTGCTCTGTTCTTAATGTACTCAAGTCTCTTTCTATACTTGTTCTTAATGCACTCAAGTCTGTTTCTATTCTGTCTCTCCGCCGCGATGAATCCCTTGTCGAAAGCTCGCATCGCGGGGGAGAGCATGTAATTGTCCAGTTCTATTGGTGGAGCCAAGTCGAAATTTGTCATTGGCTCCTTACCGGTTTGAATTTTCCTATTGGTGGATTGCCTTGGTCCCTCACATTTTACCGATTTAGGCGGGCGGATGGCATCGTAGCCGCTAGATCGCGATCTAACGGTACGAGCACACCTCAGCCCTAATCCTAAGATCCCGAGTTCGAGCACGTACCGGTAACAACCGTAATTAAGCCATAAAAAAGGCATCGAAACTCGGGTGGCAAAATAATTAACCAAATTCTCGGACTTCGGGTAGTCCCTTATTTATGACCAAGGCAAGCCCACCATTCCGCAGGAACATACAGCCCCCCTTGAGCGGTCCCGCTCAATCTAATTACAAAAATTTACACAAGTAAGCCTATACAAACATTTCACAATATAAAACAACTTTCTTATACTAACATATACTCCTTGGTTCTCAAATTATCATACAGTAAATACATTGACTATTCTATTAAATTGACACACTCACATATCAATCTATCTCTCGCATTCGTACATAAATTTCTAACATACATACATTTTTACACACACACACATATACATGGAATATTGCACATCACTCTTACAATTGTGCGGTTTCTACCGGCAGCGGCGCGAGATTTTTGACGCTACGTTTGTACACACCGGTCGCTGTTTTGACCGTTACGACTCTCACGATCCCGTCTGCTCCAGGGTGTACGTCGATGACCCTGGCCAGCTTCCACTGCAGGGGTGCGGCTCCGTCCTCTCTCAATATGACCATTGATCCCTTATCAATGTTCTCGGCGGTGCCCTTGTGCCAACCCTTACGAACAGTATGTTCGTGCAGGTACTCTCTTTGCCAGCGCCTCCAAAAATGATGGCGCATACGTTGCGTATGTTGCCACAATGAGAGTCTTCCAGGCGGCTCCTCACCATACGATGGCTGTGGAATACTCGTTAGAGCCTCGCCGACGAGGAAATGTCCGGGGGTCAAGGCGGATAGGTCGTTGGGATCAGTGGACAAGGGTGTTAGAGGTCGGGAATTAAGTATGGCCTCGATTTCCGCAACGTACGTCAAGAATTGCTCAAGAGATAGCAGTGTTTCCCCTATCACGCGGTAAAAATGGCGCTTGAAGCTCTTTACAGCCGCCTCCCACAGCCCACCGAAATGGGGTGTGCGCGGCGGAATGAAGTGCCATCGCACTCCCTCCTGGGCGAGTTCGCGTCCTATGATATCCCTTCCCTGTTCGGACTCTACCAAATCGTAAAGTTCGCGTATTTCTGAATTCGCGCCTACGAAATTCGTTGCATTGTCGGAATATATGTCGCTGCACTTGCCTCTTCGCGCAAAGAAACGACGTAGAGCTGCCAAGAACGACACGGTCGTCAAATCCGACACCACCTCCAGATGTATCGCCTTCGTGACGAAACATACAAATACCGCGACGTACGATTTGACTCTTCCTCGGTTTCTTTGAGTCTTCTCCTTTACGAAGAAGGGCCCGCAATAATCGATTCCGGTATGTAGGAATGGTCTGCTAAATCTTACCCTTGCGCTGGGCAATTCACCCATAGGGACTACCGGCTGTTGCGGATTTGCGCGTCTACAAATGATGCAACCACGTATTACTTGTTTCACACATTCCCTGCCGCGAGCTATCCAATATTTGCGTCTTACGGCGCAAAGTGTGGCATTTAAACCACTATGCATGTGAGTTGTATGCGCTTCCCTAACAACTAGTTCGGATACGTGATGTCCCCTTGGCAATAAAATGGGATGCTTCTCGCCGTACTCTAGGTTGGACTTTGAGAGTCGTCCGCCCACTCTCATTAACCCGTTGGAGTCTAAAAATGGATTCAGTGACGTTAAATTACTGGAAATGCGCGTACTGAGTTCCAACGCGCGGATCTCTTTGCCGAATGCTTCGGCCTGGACCATTCGCAAGGTCCTTATTTCCGCGGTCTCAAGTTCTCCTACGGACAATAGGCCACCCTGTTTGCCCTGTTTACTTCGACAGTTGCTTGCGAACCGTAACGAATACGCGATGACCCTTACGAGTTTCCGGTACCGTGAGTATTTGCGTAGTACTCCTGTTGTCTCGATTTTGGCTATGAGCGTAGTTACCTTTCGCAATTCAGGTGTCTCCCGTAGCGCGTGCCAGTCTTGCGTTGGCCATTCGGATTCAGCATCGCTTAACCACCGCGGGCCCTCGCGCCATAGATCGTTGTTTAAAATCTCCCTTGGGTTCATACCCCGTGAGATCAAATCCGCGGGATTGTCCTTTGACCTTACATGCCTCCACTCATGAGCCGCGGCTATTCCTTGAATCTCGGTCACGCGGTGGGAAACGAATGTCTTTAGTAAGTGTGGTGGAGTGCGGAGCCAGTGCAAGACTATTGTGGAATCGGACCATAATACCACCCTGTTATACGGCAATTTGTGTAACGCACTCATTGCGTGGTTGACTAGTTTCGCTAGCACGACTGCCGCGCACAACTCGAGTCGCGGTAACGATTGCGATTTCAGCGGTGCAACTCGCGATTTCGCGCACACGAGTCGCGTAATGGTACGCCCGGATCCATCAGTGGACCGTACATACAAGCACGCACCGTACGCTTTCTCACTCGCATCGCTAAAACCGTGTATGTCTATATTTGTTGGTTTATCTATAACCAATCGCCGTTGTACCGCAAATTTGCAGATCACATCTAGTTCTGCACTGTACTCCAACCATACTCGCGCAATGCCATCGGGCACTGCTTCGTCCCAACCCAAAGTCAGTTTCCAAAGTTCCTGCATTAAGATCTTTGCCCTCGTAATGACCGGGCCCAACAACCCTAACGGATCGAACAACCTCGCGATTTGAGACAGGATCGTACGCTTCGTGATTCGTGTTCCCGACATGTCTCCATTGTTTGATCGGTATCCTAGTTTATCCTCCCGTGTGTTCCATATTATACCCAGTGTCTTATGCGCATCGGGATTTTCGATTAATAATTGCACATCCGTTGTGCCCGCGGACCCGTTTTCCAGCACCCTGGGGTCATTGGAGGCCCACTGTCTCAGATTTAACCCTCCCTTATGTGCGATTTCTATCAGTTGCTGCCTTAGTTCCCTAGCATGCTCAATACTGTCGGCACCTGTCAGCAGATCATCTACATAAAAATCGCGCCGTAACGCGCTTGAGGCGCGGGGAAAGTTATTCTCTTCGTCGTCCGCGAGTTGACGTAACGTCCGAGTCGCTAAAAAGGATGCCGCAGCTGTACCGTAGGTGATGGTGTTTAGCTCATACACCTTGACGGCTTCTCGCGGATCCTCTCTCCACAGTATACGCTGATAGGCACGATCCTCGGGTTCGACACGTATCTGTCTATACATTTTCTCCACGTCTGCTGTTAGTACGAACGCGTGGATTCTAAATCTTAGGATGATTGATATTAAATCATCCTGCACAGTCGGCCCTACCATTAACGCGTCATTTAGGGATATCCCGGTCGATGTTCTTGCGGACGCGTCGAAGACCACGCGGAGCTTCGTCGTAGCGCTGGATTCCTTGATCACCGCATGATGCGGCAGGAAATAACCAGGCTCGATACAAGGTCTCGAGACCTCACGCATGTGGCCTAGATCCTTGTATTCGCGCATGAAATGTACGTATCTCTCTTTCTTCGCGTTGTCGCGTTTTAAAGCCGACTCGAGATTGTAAAATCGTTTCAAGGCGGTTTGATAGGATTTGCCGATCGCGTTTTTAGAAGCCTTAAAGGGTAACCGAACGGTGTATCTACCTGTCCCTGGGTCACGCCGCGTATACCTGACATAATGCTCTTCGCATTCTACCTCTTCCCTTGAAAATACGCGAGTGCTAGGCCCCTCCTCCAATTCCCAAAACTTCTGTAGTTGGGTCTCCAAACTGCCGATACCTAAGTGACATGTCTCAAATCGCATGTCACTAACAGGGCTGGCAATCCTTCCGGATATCACCCAACCCAGCCTTGTTTCCTGTAGGACTGCGCCTCCCTTATCTAAACTTCTTTGACCCGGTCTCAACATGGCATAAAATAATTCGGCGCCCAGCAATACGTCAATCGGAGCTGGGGTTCCGAAATTCGGGTCAGCTAGTGCATATTCCCTTGGAATTTTCAACGATTCCTTTCGCACGCGCTCTACGGGTAGCCATGACGTAATTCTCGGTAATAAGAGAAATCTCGCATCGGTCGCATAGTCATCTATTCGCGAAAGGATACGAGATGTGATTTCGGAATCACATGTCATCCGCACTTGACTTAGTCCACTCACGGGTACGTCAATCTTTCTTTCCCGGATTCCTAATTTTTTCGCGAATTCTGTTGTCATGAAATTTGACTGCGAGCCCGAATCTAATAGAGCTCGACACCGATGCGAGATTCCGCGTGCGTCAACGACCTTTATTAGGGCGGTGGACAATAATACCTGCGATGTACAAGTCGCGTTTAATCCCACCGTTTCTCCCGCCCCTGAATTCGTCTCATGTACAGCGTCCTTGTGTAGCAGCGTATGATGTCTCCGTTTGCATCTGGAGCATGATCTCCATTTGCAGGAGCCCACCAAGTGCCCGAAGTTCAAACAATTGAAACATAGACCTGCACCCTTCACGAATTCTGCTCTCCTTTCGATCGTGAAGCCTTTAAACTTGTCGCACGCGTAAATTGCATGTGACCCTTTACATGCTGGGCACTTAGGCCCTTCGTTACCTACATACGTATGGGTACCTTTCGTGCCTCTACCTGCGCGGGTATTTCCGGACTTACGCTCCCTATTTTCATTAAACGCGTCGCGCCTCAAGCTTGCCGATTCCGCGGGGATATAATCCTCTAATAATTTTCGTCTACTACGTAGGAAATCTATCATATCCTTTAAGGTCGGAATCTCCTTATGCTGACAAAACTCTTTCCACTTAAATCGCGATTCGCGGTCCATTTTCGTAAGCAACAAATACACAGGAAACGCTTCCAGGTATGGTTTTCCCAAAGCTTCTAACGCCCTGTAATGTTTTGTCGCTTCCTCACTCAAATGGATAAACGCACGCGTAGGCTCGTTATCACAGTTGGGTAACTCACACCATGCTTGTACGCGCTTGTTCAAAATCGCGACCGGATTATTGTATTCGTCCTGGAGAATATCCCATGCCACCGCGTAGTTTCGGGCAGTTACTTCTAATGACTCTATTTTATCCGCGGCCTTTCCGGAAAGACATGAGCGTAAATACGTCAGGCGTTGATTGTCGCTAAATCCCGGGTTGTTGTGGATCGACGATTTGAACGCGTCAGAGAATGCGGGCCATTCCTCGTATGCACCACTAAATTTAGGTAGCGTCATGACCGGTACTTTAATTTGAAGTTCGTTCGACGCGATGGATGAAGCTGGATGTGGTGTCGTATTCAATGTGCGCGGCTCTACTTGCACGTTGTCTCGAGCACTATCGACTCCCGATGTGCTGCGACTACGCACTATCCTTTCCGCCTTTGCGGTCACATCATAGTAATTTTCATCGATCTCTAATCTTTCGGCAAGGCGAACTTCATACTGTTCGTCGGATGCGATCAGTTCTAATTCCGATTGTATACTTTCGAACGACGTAAATGTGTCTTGTGTAGCCTCTAATCTTTTCTGGACGCCTATTACATCTACCGATGTCTCGTCCATATTATTAATAAATCTCTCCAAGCATGTTATCTTGGCCTTAATCGTACCGCGTTTGCGCACTAATTCACGCTCGCGAATGCTAATCTCTTGAGCCATTTTTTCAACACGTTGTTTTCAAGGTAAGGAACGCGGAGTATTAATACAGGAATATCGGCGCTGCTAAAACAATGTATTTCTCACAGTACCTGTGTCTCTTCGGCGACGCCTTCCTGTCCTCGTTTGTCTCCGGGTTGTCTTGCCCTTGATCTCTCCCAGTTGTCCTCGTTGTATTCTTCACCCTTTGATGAAGCCTCGTATCTCTTGGTGTCCTGGCTGTAGATCCGCACTTGCTCTCAGTGGTTGGATGCAGCCAATGTTGTCTCCAGTTCCAGAAATCCGGCTCGAAGGACCATATGTTTCGGCGCACGTCTCCTTCACGAAGCTGGTCAGGTTTGACGTGTTCCGGCTCGGGCAATCGTATAGTTGGCAATACCAAATATGATTGCCTAATTTCCCACACTCAGGGGAATCTATCTTATAATCACTTGGACACCAAGTCTCACTTTAACGTATATCGTTTATTACTACAAACTGGGGTTACAGATAACACTTCTATTTGTTAACAGGTCTCGGAACCATTTACACTGTTGTATTCTTAGTAGATTCAGGATTGTTTCTGCTCTGTTCTTAATGTACTCAAGTCTCTTTCTATACTTGTTCTTAATGCACTCAAGTCTGTTTCTATTCTGTCTCTCCGCCGCGATGAATCCCTTGTCGAAAGCTCGCATCGCGGGGGAGAGCATGTAATTGTCCAGTTCTATTGGTGGAGCCAAGTCGAAATTTGTCATTGGCTCCTTACCGGTTTGAATTTTCCTATTGGTGGATTGCCTTGGTCCCTCACATTTTACCGATTTAGGCGGGCGGATGGCATCGTAGCCGCTAGATCGCGATCTAACGGTACGAGCACACCTCAGCCCTAATCCTAAGATCCCGAGTTCGAGCACGTACCGGTAACAACCGTAATTAAGCCATAAAAAAGGCATCGAAACTCGGGTGGCAAAATAATTAACCAAATTCTCGGACTTCGGGTAGTCCCTTATTTATGACCAAGGCAAGCCCACCATTCCGCAGGAACAAGTATCATATAATAGTTTTGGTACAATTTATATTTACGACAAAATATTATTCCAACTTCTTCGTACACAAGTGAAATTATTTTTCCATGGAATAAAACGCGAGAAGAAAGTATCGCATTAGTTAGATTCTTCAAACAGATTCTTTGTGAAATTCCACGAAAATCATTCGTATGATTATCTTTAATCATACTCGATAAGTTTTGAATACCTCAAGAATCAGAGTCACGATCAGTGACCGCCCTGTAAATATGTTGATACAAATCGATTATTTAAAAATTGCAATATTCACGAAGTTCTAGAAACTCATTTATTGCAGTGATAACTTAAAAAGTGAGACTTCTATACTTTGGATTTGTTCCAAATTTTTCTTACAAACGTAAATTTGTTAGTAAACGTGGAGCATATTGAATCGAATACTTTCCATTGCTACTTAAACTTCTTATCGGACAATCTGGTCTCAATAGCTTATCTTGTAGAATATTATTGGAATATCTTCGGACACTATCTGATTGAACTGTCTGACCGGCAGTCTACGTTACAATGATAATATTTCTTTTTAGCATATTTTCAACTTTGAAAAAATATAAAGTAAGTTTAAGTTTAAACCAATGTAGTGTCAGTAGACGAATATGGTTTGAAGCTTTAGTGCTCTAAAGAACTTTGTATATAATTATATTTTTTAATAATAATAGCTGCTCTAAAATAATAACACTCGTATAGCGATTATATAATAGGTAGTGAATGTTGCTTACAAGATAAGAATTCAATACTATTTGAACTTTGTTTGTATTAAAGAACAAAAGAAATTAAAATGTTACAAATAATGATAGAATATAATAAATTTTATTAACACAAAAATCGAGGTTCTTTCTGATTCCGATCTATAACACTTCCGCACTAAGGATTAAAGTTTTGCGCTCCTGTACTATATTTTTATTAAGAAATCGAGTTTGAATAGAATCCGAACGATAAGTCGTTAACAGGTACAGTTAACAGGTTTGAATGACGATTAACATATTTGTAGCATATTGATTTGAAGTATTGGCAGTAAAACCATAAGTTTTGTTCAGTGGTGAACTACGATGTTCGGGAGCGAACTGCGACCCTGACCAACAATCGAATCTCAAGGAGACCGGCGAGGTGGTACAGGAAGTCCTTCTTAAGAACAACTCGGGCATTTATATATTCTTTATGTACCTCACGTATAAAGCATTATTCTCTTTATTTCACCAAACTGAAATATTAAATCCTGCAAATTTGAAATCCTCTTCAAAAATTAACAAATAACATCTTGAATGCATGATGGTCTTATAAATAATTGTGCCGGTAATTATGAAAGTGGTCTAAGCCACTTTTCCGGAAGGACCGATTAAAAACTTTTTAGGATATAAACCAATACAATCTTCCAATTTAGAATCTATTTAGTATCAACACCGTTCAACATCATTATCACAGCATCACTAGAAGTTTTTCATATTAACGGGAATTTTAAATATATTTATTTTAAGGGGCATAGATATAAAGTGACTTAGACCACTTTGGCAATCAGCGGCACAATTATGCTAAGCGAATATTTGTCAAACAAGTCATTTAATTACCAATATTAAGTTTTAGTTTTTCTATGTATAATTTAGAGTTAATTACACTTCGTTATACATATTTGTGATACACCTTCTTTCGTTTTCTACACCTGCCGCTCTATTGATCGTAAGAGAGTTTGATTAGTTTCATAACGAAATCATTGAAGCACTCAATTATTCAATTAATCGTGTCATAGGAATGAGAAAACATTCGGAGGGAATCCTAGCGCGCACAGGAATTTAGTAGGAAAATGAAAGCGGAGATAATAATAGAATTATAAGGTTTTGACCAAGCATAGTGCTTCGATCAATAGGATCTCCTTTTAATTAAGCACACTGTGCGTAATCTGAAACGTAAAATTAAAGTGGGGAGCACCCTGTACTTTGCTTTTAAAATTGGCTTTGTACAAAATTAGGTCACGAATTTAAGCTTATAGGTTTTATGAAGAATTTGAATTGTAAGAGAATTATGATATGAATGAAAATTATAATAAGTGTACTAAGTAAGACTTTGGTTGTGTCCTTTTCAAAAATAATTGCGTATTTAACCATTGTCATGTTTATCCGTGCATGTAGTAAGACTTGTAGGGTAAAACAGTTTATGACAAAAGTAACAAATTCTAGAAAGGCGGAAACAAATTTGAAAATGTAGATTTCCGTTTCCCTTCTTTAACAACGGGAACGTGAATCACTCATAAATCTATATTTCCTGTTCTTGAAGCGTTATGCTCGCACCACTTCAAATTAATTAGGTCGTGTCAGTTGAAATCTAAGGTCACGGAGTAAAATCTTGTACACTTATTAATCGAACAATTACCGTTTATTCCAAAAAATATCAATTTCCCGTATACTTTACACTCGTCTTTTTACTAAACTTTATTGAAACACGACCATGCTTAACGCAATCGTGAAAGTTGACACGTTTAACATCAATTATGCCAATCTAAAGGTAAACTTAATCACTCAACAATTCTATGAAATTGAAACTTCTAGTTTCCCTCGTTTCTCATTCAGAAGGAAGTAATACTCATTATTACGCGTGGAAAAACGATGATGACCTATTTGGGTCGAGAAAGGATAATTCTCTTATATTCCATAAGTAAGGCACTAAGTATCCAATTCTAGAATTATCTAACCTAACAATATTCATGTTTTAAAAATGTATGGGATTAATTTGATCTGAATTAGTTAGAAAAAGTTAACCAAAACACTTGCGTCGACCTATTTTCAAGAAATTTATATTATTATTGCAGAACGTGTTAAATATTGAATTAGCGTAAGATGTATGCTGCGCGAAGCCAACATTATTGTACTAATAAACTGACGTATTCCTTCCACGTAAATGTCAACCGCGTGTGTTCGCGACTAATGTCAAACTGACGACTGTGTGCAGAGTACACACGTGTGTTTGAGTCATGATTCTTGGTAACTACCATTCGAGGTTCGATCTCCAGGTATCTGTAGCGCACGATTAAGGTTTTACCAACGTCAACTAAATATAATTCGACAGAATGTATTGAATGTATTGACAACTAAATAAGTGACCGCTTTCCAATGTACTGCTAAATCAGAATTCCACACAGCTGACTATGAGTTTGAAAACATCATTCAAAAGAAATCAATTAATATTTAAACACTGCATAAATTTAATACTTTTTATATTATAATTGCAAATGGGAAATTTTTCATATTCCAAGATCTCGTTTATAATTGAAGTTAGTGTATAGTATCTGAATCGATAACTATCCTTCATTTCGTTTATAAGATTATGATAATAAAACGGCTGAACTTAAACTTTGAATTAGCGATTAATCAGATTTTGCTTTTCTGTCGATGTGATGAATACTCTAAAATTTGATATAGATACTTTAATGGAAGCTTCAATGATATATATGTCTTTGTATTATATAATAATATCTAATTGTGACACCCGATTCATGCAGATATTGCTTCTTTATTTTATTACTATAACAAGACATTTTATATTAAAAGGTTAAAGAATAAGTTCAAGCAACCTCAAATGTCTTATTTCAAATCATAACCATGCACTTTTCTTATCACTTAAAGAGGACATGATCTATAAAGTGGGCTAAGCAATTACGTGAAAACCGAGTAAATATATCCATTGTGAGTCCAGGCGTTTTATACGGCAGGACGCACAAATCTGCGTACCTTCGTACACCGTGGTCCAGATGAGATCGCGACTCGTCGTAGGGCAGGATGTGACGTCAGAAGGCCCCCGGTAAGCACCGTCCGACGGCGACTGCTAGTCAATTGTCTTCTTTCGCTCACTGACACACACCGATTTGATTGGTACAGGGACAGTCGCGTGGACACGCTCGTCGCCACGCTCGTCCACACGCTCGTCAACGTGATCGCACGGACACGCTTAACCACGCTAAACTTCTCCTTCTCCGCCTCTTTTACCTCCTTCTTCTCTTCTTCCTTCTCCACCTCCTCCTCCTCCTCCACCACCACCACCACCACCACCACCACCACTATACACCACCGCACAAACCACTTACATTACCACCTCTACAATCACCTCTACTATCACACTAAACCGCCGTCACCTCCATCGACTGTTCTCCTCCAGTTGCTGCTGTTGCTGCTACTACCGATATTACTACAGCTGCTGCTACTGTTACTGCTTCTAGCAAGCAGACACTAATTTATTAATGCCACTCCGACCGCTACTCTCCGTTACTCATCACGGTTTATTGACTTTCATTGCGATCCCGTCTCGCGTGACACGAAAGCTTTTCGCCCTTTTCCTTCCCCATAGGGTTCACCCTTCGGTCTTTCTCTCTTCTTTCCTTTCTTTTTTCGATTCTTTCACCCTTTATTCCGGCCTTGGTAAGGGGTACTTCTCTAATCGATCCTACGCTCTTAGTGGGCACTTCTCTGAAAATCGTTTTAAGGAGCTTTAATACTTCTTTAGATTGAACTTTGATCTGGTATCGGGGTTAGACTTTCACACTTATTTTTACTTGAATTGCTAGAGATTTTGAAATTTCTGGCAACGATACTTATATATATACGAAGCCATAATTTATTATTATATGTCAGCTATTTTGGTTTGAGTTGAAAGCTAAATATTATAAATTCTTATTTCTATGTTTTCTTTCTATGTAATGTTCTGCAACTGTTTAATTATTAAATCTTTGATACGTATATAGTGGATTAAGAATAGCGCCGTTAATGAATTTGCAGTTGAATAATCGTTTACTTTAATTTTGGTGTTATCCTAAAATTAGTTTAAGTTGCGAAGTACAATTGATGTACGAGTATCTATGTACACATGTTCTTATTTAATTGCATTATCGTTCACAGTTCTAATACAAGTTGGGATAGTTTTATTAACTTAATTTCGATAATACAACCGTCGAATTTCATTTCTTATCTTTTACGTTTGTTTGTCATAGAGTGTCATAAAGCCTTTATTAAATTTAATTAAGATGGATGTCTGTATTCGTGAGTACTTCGAATCGTTTTAGTACTTACTTCAAAACTGTGATTGCGTGTGAATCCACAAGTCACGGGGATTATTTTATTAGATTTACTGATCATTGTCGTGTTAGTATCTACATTAAATTTTGTTATTTATGCATTGTCATTATCACCTAAGTGTTAATGTACCAAAGGAAAGAAAGGACCTTGAAGGTACCTACAACGGAAATGTTAATTGTTAGGATTAATATTATTACCGATAAGTAATAACAAATTAGGGTAGAATCGAATCCCCAGATCCTTCATTATCGTTTTAAGATTACATTGACAGTGAATCCCTTACTCTACCTTATTCTATTAAATCGGAATCTCATTAATTAAAATAATCATGTAGAAATAATGTTTGGTACGTGGTGAATAAATTTGGTTTGTTATACGCCTGCACACGAAGTTCAAAATATGTTTTGCCAACTTGAGCAAAGTAGATCGAGCACTTTTAAGGGTTATCTATATTCTATCTTCACCTTTAGATAGAAAACTCAAGAATTTAATGGGGATTAGTCGTGCAGATGGTTCGTTCGTATTTAGTGACATAAATTCATGGAATTAAATGAAGGCGTCATTTGCACGATGACGTGCAGAACAAGTGTTATACATGATATATTCCTTGTTTCGAGGCTCTCTCTGTATTCTCTGTGACCTAGGACGCTCAGCCTCTCCTTTTGTTGCCAGGAGATCGATATATCGAACAGAACCAGTTAGAGTGGGTCATCGCTACGTGTACCTTTCAATGTGTAACTCCAGGAATACAGGAAAATTCTCCTGTTCACCTTATCATATCTCCATCAATTAATCCTGTCGTTAATATTCCGTAAGTAGTTCATTGTTCACGAGTGATTAATCATATATTGCCCGAGTTATTTCAGTTTCGAGGGAAATGGTGTTAACCTTTAACCCACTAACCGCGGATTACGAGTTAACTCGTCGAATCTACTCGGCTTTTCTCGAAGTTTACGAATTAAATTACAATGATGTCTCTCATAATTCTCAACTTTCGATATGTACAAATAACAGTGACGAACAGTCAAACCCATATACACGTAGTAATTATAAATATATCGCACGGATTTATTTGTTTACTGATGGGTTTTCTTACACGATACAAGCTATTACGGGTTGTGGCATGGTTTTCAACTTGCCGTCGTTCAATTATTTTCATACGAAACTTAAGTTAGTAATCTTCCTATAAAGAGTTTATATATTATACAGGTTTTGCACTGCAATTTAACCCTTTTTCAGATCATATTCACATTTGTGCACTCCAAATTCAATCTTTTGGAAAAAACTTTTCTACAAATTACTTTTCTTAATCTATTGTAATAAGAATAAAATCCAATATAAAGTTCTTGCTCCGAAATAAAAACTGTATTAATACTTAATCATAAAACAACACAAAATGACACAAAATTAAAATAAAAGACAATACTTATTTAACACCAAAAATATTTAAAAATATTTCATTCATACAAAATATTTACAAATATTTCATTTATAAATATTTTTGGTGTTAAATAAGTAGTTTATGTTAATTTTACGTCGTTTTGTGTTATTTTATGATTAAGTATTGATACAATCTTCATTTCGGATCCATAACTTTATATTGGATTTTGTCTTTATTACAATAGATTAAGAAAGCAAAGTAGAAGAGCTTTTTGCAAAAGGGTGAATACGATCTGCAAAAGGGTGAACTTGGAGTGCAAAACCTGTATATATCATGTATTATTTTAATCATTGGTAAAGAATTAATGTATTGAGGTCTTCATCAATTGACAAGAAACTAAGGCAAATGTAGATCAAGGGATATAAAGTATAATAAAGTATAATAAAAATCGGAGATTCGAGGACATAAAAGTCTCTTTAGCAAAATATGGAGAATTTATTGATAGAATTTCAATATGTGAATTCTCTATTATTCGCTGACTATCAATATTAAGCCAAAAACTTTCTTGTTTATCATTCAATCAACATAAACACAATAGATCGGAACTGAAAGTGATTCTAAGAACTGACGTTAGTTGCGTGCATAAGTCTCATTTGATCTACGAATGCACGACAAGTCGTGGTCCTTGGCCGGAAGTCACGTAGAATGTTTCCTCACAAGTTTTTTTCTTTGGGAGAAAATAATTTGCCTCTATTCCGAAAGAAAAGGTGCTAGTTTGCATAGAGGAAGTCGATCTTGTTGAATCTGGGCGCTAAACACGCCTTTCGTGAAAGGAATCAATTAACCAAAGAATTAAACGATGAGTCAAAAATGCGCCTAATACCATGAATGCATAATTTGCCGGCTCTTCTTTTCATCCTTTTTTCTAGCGATAAAATTGAAGAATGTACAACAATATTCTCTTTTTTTCTTCTTCACGTTATATAGGTATTTTTGTTGTAACAACAATCATTTCCCCACACAGGTAATTAATTTGTGCATTATTCTTATAAAAGAATATTGCTACTAATCATCCTGATATATTAGGGGTACCGGAAAGTAATCAATTCGGGAGTGGAGAATGTTTTCGCACAGAAAGTTGGGAATTTGATATTTCAAAAAGATAGTTATGGCATTGGAGGACCGTCGGTCATGGACCATAAATAATGATGGGGATTATCTAATAGAATAATGTTTAATATGGAAATGTGTGAAAAATGATTAATTACTTTCCGGTACCCCTAACACATTCCTTGTTTTATTAGTATCATAGTCTTCGCAGAATGTTTGCTAATTCATAGGAATTTCAAATCTTGCGAGAGAGATTTCCATTCCTAGAAATCGGCGGTAATTATGAGTGAATATCCAATACGTCATATACGTGCTATACCTTGCTTAGCAGCATCTCGCATTTATTCAAGGTAAACATAGCAAGCCAGTTGTAACCAGATCTGCGGCAACAAGAAGCAGAACAATTAGCGCGAAATGGAAAGAATACTATTCTTCTGCATGTGTATATCATCACAGAGCAGACTTCTGAAACGTGGGCTAGGTAAATAGCTTGGACATTTCGACGTTATTTACGCACCATTACTATCATATAATTATGTATTAAGAAATAGGAAAAACGCATTCTTCCAGTCGAAATATTCGATTTATAGCGAATTCGTTTGACCATTTTTATGCATGAAAATCTCGTGGGATAATATGTGGCTTTAAAATTCGAATAATTAAGGTATCAGTTTATTAAGTTACATGAAAGGATAACATTTACTTTACGGACGCATAATGCATAACAGTTTCCACGTGCTTGCAACAAGTGTCCGGTTTACTCTATCATTTTTCGGACAAGATTCTACTTATTATAAAATAAGTAAAGAACAGAGCAAAGACGATTTGAAAGGTTTTCTTTGAAAATTATAAGAATAATATAAAAGATTTATGACCTTATGTGCATAATTAAAGTGCTTTATAAATATGACCTGCTAATTGGCGTTATTAATAAACGGGTTCGAAAAGTGATCGATATCGTTAATTCCCTTGTGTGGGAAACAAAAGTCTTCTTTTTGCATCGAAAATTACGATACGCACTTTTCATTTATATATTTACAGCTTATAATATTAAATAAAGTATATTTATAATTTTGATTTAAAACGTCGCTTTAAGTAATTAAATAAAATAAACGTTAAATATAAGGGTGATATGTTGCCAGTTTAAACTGCAATATGAACAATCATAAACAACCTGTTTGCTTATTGCTGATACTATTCAATACTAAATTAATGTTCTTTGCTGATAATTCCATTATCACCCCAATTAAGGTTTATGAGTGAAATGATATTTTATTTGTTACGCTGATGCTTTGTAGAAGTCGCGAGGAAAACAAAGTCCATTTTTCAGGAACGAGATAAATTTTCGATATGTTCCCCGCTAGTATTATGTAAATTTTATCACCTCTACCACGAGACCTTAACGTTACACAACTCCTCGTGTGTGATAAAATGATAGTTTCAGAAAGCAACAACTACACAACTTCCCGATTATTGTTTTTGTAGGATAAACAGAATCTTCCCCCTTGTTTACATTTATTACCCTTCAACGTTTAATTTAATTACAGTTTTTATTCGTAAGTGAATTTTTCTTTATCAATGTGTTTGGTACTATTAAAATCGTACTTTTTGTCTCGAGGTGGTATGGAAATTGATTACATTGCGAATAACGGATTTCCTTGAGGAAACTCTTGATTTAACACTAAAAAGATCGAACTTATACCGGGTTATATTTACACATTTAATTGTATAGAAATGATGGCTGGAGGATCCGAGTTAATTAATGAATTGAATTACGTGCGTTACGTATATAAAATCCCAAACAACGTACTGTTGGATATTGGAATAATCTTAATAAGAAGTGTAGACCGGCCATTTTAATCGCTTCTGTAGCTTCAGTCTTGTTAAACATTTTTTTGTATGTTCAATAGACTCAAACATTTGATCGTATAACTTCTTTAGTTAAAGAAAAGCACTTTTCGACTCGATGACTTAACCTATGCAATTTAATTCTTTTATAACGACGGCCTTTTAATTAGAGCGATTAATAATCTCCGTGCGCTTCGCTACTTCTCTGCAAGTACATGACACTCAAACCCTCATTCTCCGTGCTTAGTTAAACATAAGTTATTGAGTATTATAATTAAGTCGGTATTTTGAAAAATAATTCCCACCCCCTTTTGTTCACTCCCACATAGCAATTTTTGTATTCGTTTTTCCATTTAGCATGCCACAAACCTGCCACAAAACATAGTAGAAAGGTCTTTCATACACTAAATTTAAGCTCCTGGATAAGCAATGAAAAAGGTTTGATCGATATCAGGAGCAGGATAACGCGGCATCAACATTTCTATTTATCCAAATAATAAAAAAAGGAAGGACGCCACTCTGTTTAATTTGAATCGATACTCGTTCCTGACGTGTCCGTGGAACAGGGCTTAATTCCATCATTAACATAATTATTTTAATTGAAATCTAAACTTTTCCTAAAATAATCGCCTTCTAGGATAACGTGCGTAATAATAATTTGCATGAGTATCAGATGTTGAAATAAACGATATGAGATATACACTTACGAGGTATAAACGTAGAAATGTTGTGAAATGAAATGCAGTGTTTCAGGAAAAATCACACATCACGTTGCTCGAAGATTTTCTCTATGCTATTTGCAGTTAATTAAACACCGATCAACGAACGCACTCGCGGAAGCCACTGAGCCGGTTTTATAGAAAAAATCCATTAAACGAGTGAAACCGCTAGAACCGCTTGCATCGACCGTTTAAGGCTTTTCAAATAGACTGCATAAGCCGGTAAAATTGTCTGGAATCTTTTTCACTAGGTTTTCCTTCTTCTCTTTTCTTCACTCGTAACTTCCCTCTCGAAAGACTCTCTCGAAGTGCCCGGCGCGACGGAATCGCGCTCACGACTGGCACATTAAGTTACTCTCCGCGCGCCTGTACTACTACCAGCCGCTTCCTCCACCCACTCGACCAACCGCGTAACAATTCTGGGTGCTGTTGGCCGAATCCCTTTTTCTTTTTCCGTCTTCTGCTTCCAGCACTAGGAAAATTCAAAGATTCCTAGTTTTCCATACAGGACATCTGAAGTTATCAACTTCATAGAACTTTCTAAGAAATACTTCATGAATGCAGATGAATGGCAGAGTAATCCAAAAGAGCATCATTATCAAAATACATTCAATATTACTAATACTTAATACCAATAGTTAATACTAAGCAATAATATTGTTCCTATAGAATATACAATAATAAACATAATATAAATGAAAATGATCGTTCGAGATTCAATATATTTAAATTCGTTATAAATGGAATGCTATTGTAATTAATATGTAATTATAATGCGCGTGGATGTTTGCAGCTCTGCACAGAAGCTTTTATGTTTTTGAAAATATTCTGATTACTAGATCCTCTAACTGAAGGGTCGCTCAACGTGAAAGGTATATTATTGAATTAAGGGATAATTATATGTTAAACAAAGATGTAAGTTTACTAATTAAATATAAGTGGATTTGGATTTGGAAGAGTGAATGCGTTTTTATCTAACACATACATCCATTATGGAATATATACCTTATTCAACATTCAATATCTAATAGAAAGTTATAAAACCGAATTTAAAACGAACTTGTTGAACTTTTTAAGGGAGTGTACCCTTAAGAAAACGATACAAAGATCTACGTGCCAGAAGACCGACACAGCCAGATAAATACCGATTCGCTCGACTGTTTGCCCACTGATAATCACCGCAAATGTGCGCCGAGTAGATTATAATAAGGGGCAAGAAAAATAAGAACCCAGCATTCTTATCCATTGAATATACTCTTTGTCAGCTTTTACATGGATGTATCCTTACAATAAACCATCATACTTAACAAAATGATTATTATATAAACATTTTCTTTCATAATATATTAGTACATAATATATTAATATATTTATTAAAAAAACTCGTAATAAAAATAATTTTACAAGCAGAGGTCATACTGTTAAAGAATACATATTTGGATTCTTATACATTGTGTTACATGTTCTGTTTAAAACGTGTAGAAAATAATTTATGGAATAATGTACATTTAATAATAATTGATATCTATAACATTTTTCAAGGAGATAGAAAATTGCATATTGAAAATAGTGAAAATAATTCACATCCAGTGAATTGACAACCTTGAACCGTTTTTCTAATTGATATTAAATATGGTCTGGTTTCAGTCGAGTTACTTATGAAGGGAGATCTGCAAGCAGACTGATTTTCTTCTATGATGGTGGTCTTCTGAGATTTTCACGCTGCTCCTGGATAATTGACTCGATTCGGAGAATCTCAGAGACGGGAGAAGTCTCACATACAGGCTCCTAACGTGAGGGATGCTAGAAGTGTAATAAATAAAACTGACAACGAGATAATAGACAAATTGACCCTACACACATCCGATGCGCTGTTAGTCGAGTATCAGAAGGTCGCGTTTCGTGCGCAGTAGAGGGGCCGCAATTTTTCTCTTTCTCCACCCACGAATAGGAACGCAATAAACCTTATTTCCTTTCTTAAGTTCCACCGTGGAAAGTTCTGCTTTAAACGTTCTTTGGCATTTTTAACCTCCAATAATACGTTCTCCAACATGTTATAATTTTAAGCTACATTTTATTGCACACTTATTGTGCCACTAATTCTATAATCGTTAAACTTTATTTGAATTCATAATAAACAGCTAATCCTGATTACATCTATTATAGTTCTTCATTTTATTCTTAACAAACCATTTCTGTAACGTTTTTTGCGTTCTCGTGAGTATCACGGAATGATCTAAACAGTAAAAACAGTATAAATTAATGCAGCACCGATTAAATAATATTAATAAATAAATATATAACAGGTTCTATGACCGATTATAAATTAATCAATAAAGATTCTACTGTTGCCATCATTAATCAAGTGTAATATTATATAATAATCTAAAAATGGTAAAGGATACTGGTTTATGTATAAGATACTTGTAAACAAATTATTCGTGTATAAACCACGTACTTGATATTACATATTAATCATGCGATTTATGTGTCTAAACATTACTATTATGAAATAATATGGTAAATATCTAGAAAAGGGGGGGGCTTCACCGATTTCGATGACCTTGAAATATGTTGTCAAGGACAGCATTCTGAGTGACTTTTTCCTACGCATATGACTACCGCTCGGTCTTCGTTTCAGAGATATTCGCAAAAAACTTGGGTTAGGAATACTCTTCACAAACCCAACTTAACTCATTGACAATAATCATTTTTAATGTTAACAAAAAAGAGAGATTAATGAACCATTTGGATGTGGGCCAAATGTGGCCTCACGGCGGTCGGCAACGCTAGAGTGAAGTGCGCAAGCGGCAGTTACCCAGCTACAGTCTACACACATAATATGTATGCATGCGGTGTGGTACACACTTTCCTAATCTAAAGCCGTGCGGCGGTAATATGTATGTATAGAAGAAAGTTGGTCAGAATATTGACATTGACAACATGCTTCAAAGATCAGCGAAAATAATATTCGTAAATATTACTATATTAATGTTATATTAAATAAATACTAATAATACTAATAATGCTGGGAATGGAAATAGGTTGAAAGACAAAGAATATAAAAAAGCTAGCGTTAATTCTCACAAATCATATAATTCGTTGCGCACAGTTAATGAGGTCTATCTGTAATATTCTTCTAAATATTACGATTGTAATATAATATATTTAAATATTACTGTATTAACGTTATATTGTGCATCCGTGTACTGAGAAACACTGTATACGTACTAATAATGCTGAGAGTAGAATTAGGTTGAGAGACGGGGAATATAAAAAAAAATTAGTGTCAACATTCATAAATAATATAATACGTTCCGCATAGCTAATGACGTCTATCAGATGAAAGAATACTATAGAGGACTTGGAAAGTAGGAGTTAGCACGAATAGAAGTTTGTGGAAGGTTGTACTTTCGAAGACGTTATCAACATAATGGAGCGCGAGGGTCAGATGTCTTTTTGTCAAAGGGAAGATTTGAGAAAGGGAGAGATAAGAGGGATATGCTAACAACGGGCGAGCTGCATTCTACCGCAATTGGCTAACACGACGGAAAACGAAACTGCTTATCGAATTGTCCAGCTATCAAGATCATGGGAATGACAAATTATCCGACAATTTTATGGGGCCACAATAAAAAAATATTTCCTGCCCGCTGAAAGAGCCACACATTTTTCAACATACTGTGCATTTTTTTTATCACCGTATTTTTCTATTCTTTGGGTGACTACGATTTATGATAAGAAATAGTTAAATTGCTAAACGTAAAGTTATAACATATTAAAATAATCTTCATATTAAAACAGAAAAAAATATCAAGAAATTAATAATCGTTTAATAATTAACAAATTACTTGGAGCGGTTAATCAATTTTTATAAGAACAATGATAAGCAGAATTCTGCAAAATTGTCAAACTTTGCTGTAGATTAGTATACAAAAATTAATAGTTTTGACGCTAATGATCAATAAATATCATACATTATGATTTGCAAACAATAGGCACAGGTTTCAATTCTGGCCTATTTAGTAATAAACGAACATATTCATCTACATGAAAGTTGTGTTTTGGACTTTTAAATTTGATGTTATCAGATTAGAAATAGTCAAGTTCCTCGAAACTGAAAGGTATGAAATAATATTCATATGATAAGTAATTCAATGATCATTCATTTTTGCTTGCTCAGGTGCTTATATTCGATCGCAGCTGCACGCAACTATGATAAAAAACATTGATAGTACGACAACGGATTAGTATGTTATATCATATTATATACATACATATATTAACTATCAATTCGGAACATGTAGTCAAACATATTTTATTTTATAATAATAATTTTTCTAATATAATTATTAACGAATTCACACATTAAACATGTTGCTTATATTTCTAAATGTTACTAGTTTCATGACTCTTTCGTTTTTCCGAAGTTACGCGCATGACGCTAAAACAAATTCATTTCCAGTTCACGGTTACGCAAGTTCTTCCTTTTATGATCACCGACACGATTGCAAATAATGCGGGATGACTTAGATCAATATCGTATATTAAGAAAGTAAACGTAAATGAACCGGTGAAGTTTATCAGGTGGTTCGCATTCGCCTGATTAAGTTAATTACGTAAATGAGACTCAATTGAATTTCAAGTCTAGTTTTTAATATGAGCGACTTGAAGCGCGTTATCTTTGATTGTATATTGGAAATAAATTAATTGTAAGAACGGAATAATACGTCAATAAAACGATTAAACTTTTCGCTTGACTTGACCATTTTCACTCCACTGATTGGATGCTTAAAACACGAGTGACAATTTGATAGCAGGATTAATATGGAGATTTAAATATGCAACTCGATTGACAAAATACTCGCTTGGATTAAAGAATACCCGATCGCGTGCACGGCCGCTTCAACCTAAGTTGCACGCAAAATTGTTAGGTTGTATAATCAGCTTACGTCAAGTAAATCCAAGCAAAGTGGATCGTAATTTGCAACGCAGTTACCTTTTATGCTTGGAGCACAGAAGTTGTTACTTATAAGAATCGTATTATTACAAAAACAAGCAATTTATTCTTGCAGTCATTTCGACAATGTATTCATAAATATTTCTTGACAAAACTAAGATAACTACTTCACTTTTTCTATTAGAACTAGGAAACATAATAAGAAAGGTTGCGTAGTTCCGCATCACCAAACTAGTGTATAACAGAGTATAATACATGATGTCTTATGTTAATTTATGTGGCATAATTAATTAATTCGTAATGTATGATATCAACTAACTCGCACATACATATAACAGTTCTGCAGGAAGTAATAATGTAATTTGCAATTTAACTACATTCTAATACAAGTCGCGGATTCTCAAAGAATAGAGATAACAATAACGTGGTAAGGAGACAATAATAAGTTCAATGGTATCCAAATCTTTTTTATTTGGATTCCGTACGCAATTAAAAGCTGCGGAAAGCTCCTAACTTGTAGGAACTGACCCGCTTAATCGAAATCTAACGAGGCAACGCTAATTAAGTTCGACTGATTACTGATCGCTAAAACGGTCGACTTGACAATGTTATCGCGTGTGTAAGAAACAGCTCGTCATCTTTATATGATAATTGCTGTTAAACCATTCGACCCACATGTGCCTCTAACATCAGCTCGCACCCTGTTTAGATACTCTTCGTTAAATTGTTATTTGAGTTGCGATATTAAGAATGACGCTATCGCCATTCTAATATATAAAATATACGCAGCTTTTATACCCCCACGCGCACGCGCGCAAAATATAACTCATTCGAAGCGTGTGAAAAATATTTCAGTTTATAATCTTAATTTAACAACAATGCACTCAGTAAAATTAGATAATCAAGTACTCTTTTGAAGGTGCAATTATTAATTTAAAATTACTTTTAATGAAAAAATGTTTTAGGTTACAACTTTCATATTTATATTTAGTTTAAGATTTTCTTTGCTAATAAATGAATATGTATTTTTATCTAGGATGTCCATTAACTATTACACGTAAGATCCTTATTATAGTACAAAAAGAAATCTCTATTTTATTTCTTATTTCTTGTTTAAATTGGTAGGATTATTTAAATCGCTGTCGGTAAGTACGATGGCACATAAGTAGAGAAATACTTTACCTTACAATTGATATTTTAATGCATTCTTCGTACAGGTGAATTAAGAAACGAGCAGCAGATCACGGATACTCTTTTCAATCAAAATTCCAGGTCTTTTTGTATATAACAATAATGACAAATCGTAATATTATCCCGTGCTTTTTAATTTACATTTTAATTTATGTTTCTTGAACAAGTCCCGTGTGTTTATCTTTTAGAAATAGTTTGAAGTATAACAAGTCCGATATATTTTATGTTATACATTTAAGTTCGTCTCTTTGATGTTTTCAAAGGTATTAGTCGGAATAACATGTCAAATGATATCCTGTTCAGTTCAGGACGTCTCCTACAGATGGCAAGATAAACTCTAAACACAGCGGTTTCTGGCGCTTCAAATCAATCTTGATTCCTTGCGAAAAACGATTGATGAGGTTAACGAAAAACATTATTAATGGCGATGATAATATTGAAATAACAGTAATAAATCAAATCATGGAAAGCTGAAGTTTGCTGTCGAATGAAGTCAAAATCGGAAAGCGGCTTTTCTTATTATTTAAGTACTATTTACAGTAATAAAGAGTTGATGGATTCCATTAGATGTCAAAAAATGATTATTTGCAAAGTAATTGTATTATAATTATATCGTACATAAGAATAATTTAAAGTCCATCACTGGCTTCTGTTATCTCCGCATATTACTTTTGTTCCAGTCTTCGTTCAACTGTCTTTAATTTATTGAATATTATATCAATTAATCTATTTTCCATCCCTCCTACGTTAGCTTAATATATTCGGAATGTTCAATTTAATGCGATTTAGTTTTACGTGATCCATGATATTTTAAAAGCGTCTATGATATGTGAATAAAAGCATTATTTGTCCCCATCAGACTTCTCTTTATGATCTGAAGTTTCAATTTATACTCTCGCTACCCTTTTCACTACCGCCATATTAAGTTTTATTTTATACTTTCTTTAATTTATTTCAATCAATGAGTATATGACAATGATATATTTCACGAACACAAATTATAATGATCAGTTTTTTAAATGTTACATGATATTAGTTCGAAATGTTCAGCATTTATGATACTATAATATTGAATTGGAAATTCTGGAAAACCAGCCAAACAGTTTATCAGCTATACGAACATGTACTTTTACATTATTGTTCAGTTTAAAGATCTATTTGAAAGATACTAGAAATGTTTTCACGTCTATTCAATCTACCGCTAAAATACTATCAACAATTAATTTAGAAAACACAAAAATACGTGTTTGTGACGAATACAAACATTTTGTTATTAAACTAGGCACTCGTACTTATAGTCTTCATCTTTATACATTGAGATACCGTAAATATGAAGAAGAACTTTTCCAAAATAGCATAAGCACAATTGAAATTCTCAAGGAAATGCAGTAATTATAATCACGCTCTTTTCAGTGTATTTCTTATCTTGAACTCTGACAATACGTTGAAGGTTCGTTAACGATCCTACACGACTTCCTCGAGCCCTTCGAGCAAAGCATGTTCTCTTACGGTTAATTATTATCCGAGTGCGTGAATCGCGCGACCACCTTCGTCCCACAGCCAAGAACCCGGAACTATTATATTTCCTAACTACAGGATTTTTACTCCTTCTTTTTCTCTCTCTCCCGCAGATTCCGTCATCTATTCCCTCATCTATTCTCCGCTCGTTTAGTAAGAATCATTGGCTTCGTGCTTAGAGCGTAGGCGGAGTCGGAGTCGGGGAGGTACACTGCGGAACAAGTGAAATTGTATCGCGTTCAACGTTCCACATAGAAAGTCCTGTCTACCCGGTAAGTTAATTCTCGCGATTGACTTACAGAGCTCGCGTTAAATCCAGAAGCTAAGAACGGGGTTGTACGATGATCACGACATTCGCAGATTAGTGGATTGCGAATCTCATATTTTGCAACTGGTTTTTACAATAGGATCCTTAGCATCCCGAAGTTCTTATTCTTCATATCATTATATTTGGAGATCCAAATTTTAGGAGATACTTCACGGATGTTCAATATTTGAAGTAATAAGATCAGAAAGGTTACATGATTATATCTGAGGAAATAATATTTAATATACATATGTATATTGTTTTATTGCCTGCACTATCTTATTCTGACAATGAAATGTTTCGCATAAGAACTATAAACATTAATATTGAATTATACCGTTAAATATATTAAATAATTAGAATAAGGTATAAAAAATATATCTTCCGGATATCAACACGTTTAACAGTCATCGATAATCAGGTTCGAGATTCCAATCGAATGCAAATTGGAATTTGATTTAAGAGCAGAAGACAGGAAGAAAAGTTAATTGTTAATATCGTTCGTGGTTTGACAATTGTTGTTCCATTTCTGTGAGGTTAAGCATTTTGTACAGGAAAGAATGAATTATTCTATCCATAGTTTTAATAAAAGTGAAATTCTTTCGGAGAATAATTTCATAATAATTACGCTGTAAAACTAGTTGTAATGCCAATTGGATTCTCTTTATGATTTTCGTAGTATTTATTTATCGAGTTATATATTTAAATCTCCACATTATTCGTACTATGAAATAGTCACTCGTATTTTAAGCATAAAATCAGTGTAGTGAAAATCGTTAGCGATGACTTACAGTAAGGTAATATTAACTTTTCATAATCTTCACCATGTAATTATTGGTCACTGATAAGGAGCGGGGGTCATTCGCAGTTTGATATTTATTTTTACATTAACTGGTATTCCGTAACAAAAATTCAATAACCGTATTTCACTTGTAGGTAGGCGATAGATATAATATAGAAGGGTATAGAAAGGTATAGAAAGGAAATCCTATCTAAGGTATAAAATGGGCTACCAGCTGTATAAATAAAATAAACAGTGAGATTAGTAACAAGATAAAAAACTTACAAAATGCTACGAAACCGCTTAATATTTATTTTCTAACAAGGAGAAAATACTTAGAATCTGACGCGAACGCTAGAAAGTCTTGGATCATTTAAGAATATAATGCTCGTGGTGGTTCGGTTCTATAAAAAAAGTCTCATAATTCAATGCATATTTGCTTAGAAAGTAATATCAGTTTTATTCAAGTAACATAGCACATATTTCAATATGTAACGTTTATGAAAGTTAAAGAAACAGTATGTCGATAACTTTTCAGGGTTAATTGTTGTTCGAACTGCCTTCTATAACGTGATTGTCAAGAATAATTCATTATCGTCGATTAATCTTAAAATTAATTTTAGTCCCAATCTTTGATTTTAATTTCACTCAAGTTAAAGATTCGAAACTTTGCAGACCACTTAATCATGAAAACAGTTTCAATTTATTTAACTACTTAAGTTTCGAGTTTATACTTACATGCAGTTTTTAAAGCATTTTCGTATAATTCACTTATTATTACAAAGTTTATTTATTAATCAATAGCAATAAGTAAAGGAACGGAAAAGTTCATTTCTGTGTAGTTTGCTTATGATGTCAATAATTCCTTGGCATTTATTGCTGACACTAAACTAAAACTATTATAAGTGGCCTTATTCCAATACGAGTTTTATATAATAGAATATATTTTGTGGCCTTTTCTTGGCATGCTTGTTCATTTGTTCATTGGTGCATTTCAATCAATCGAGTACGAAGAATGGAAAGGTCATAGATTCTCACGTAGTGGAAATTATCCTCGGATAAGGAGTGTATGCGAAATGTTAGTGTTGGCTATCGTGGGTGGTGGCTACGGTACACCGTTATTCGCTACACCTACCTTTATTCCTTTATTCCATAATGTGGCTCAGAGTCGCGGGGAACGTTTTAGCACGTATAATGTTTCGTATATCATACTTTTCTTCTACATTGAACGTTTTATTACGGTTTACGTAAGCTGTCGCTCTTAATCCCGGAGGTAGTCTTCTTTACTAGAAGGACCCTACTCCTTCTCTTTTGCTTCTTGCGTAAATTAGCTCGCGCTGGTAAATGTCATTCGGGAAACGGAGAACATTTTGTTTCGTGTGCAGAACAGATCGTTTTAAGGTGCTCTTACCAAATATTACGATGTGTATTGTTGCGATAAATTAAACATTGAACGCAAGTCATTATTAACATCTTTGAATAAACACATATATTATATTTTAGTAAACTTTAGAACGAACGTAGATAAAAGTTTATAAACATTTAGGATGTTTTTCTATTATGCGAAATAAGGAAGCGGTTTCGATAATATTTGACATGAGGGTGATAACCCTTTTTTATTTTTTCGAACCTTTACTTTTCTATCATTCCGAGTGTGGTTCGGTCATCAACGCGCGGAGATTCTGGACAATGATTTAACTTCACTTTGTACATGTACAATTGGTATTCCGTTTCTCATTTTCTGTGGGTTACAAGTTCTTTTTTGCATTTGTATACGAGTATTTCATTATTTAGTTTTCGCGATAATTTCGTTTGCAAATTCTTTTACTATGTAATAAATATTTTAAGATGTTTGAGATTAGCAAATCTCAGTAGCAACTTTTCTATTGCCTTCGTCGGAGCAATTTCTTTTAAGTATGTCCGGACGGTTATTAACATATTAACTTCACAGGTTTATGAAATAATCAACTAAACATCGAAATTAAATCAATGAATCAATTATAATTTTCAATCAATTATAATTATATTCTAATTTTTCTATAAACCAGCATTATGAAATATTATTCAAATTGTTTCATATATCGCTGTAAGTCCAATGTAAACTTACCAGGTTTAGAACTCATTTACAGTTTGAAAAATTTAATTTGTTCCTCAACTATATAATCGGTAAACTAATAATTACGACGAATTTGGGCTAATATCTATCTATTTGTTCTAATGAATTAAGAAGTCATTAGGGTTTAAACGTTGTATAGAAGTTACACGAGAATTACCGGTATTCGAAAAGTAATCGAATAATGTTGGTTTCGCGTGTGTCTCCTCTTTTTTTCTTCTGTGAGAGAAAGTACTACGCGACATCTTTTCCTTATAATTAACCTGACAAGAGGCAAAGATATTCGCAGCGATACGAATGTAAGTATGCAGTACTTACATATATGTATCTACTTAGAAGCGCTACTGGAAAGTACATCGCACTTCATTCACGCCTGTTCATTGAAGTTTCATGAATTCTCACCCTTCAATCCCATTTCAAGTGGATTAAGTATAGCAATTTGCACAAATTTTTCATCGTTAAAAGTGTGCATTTAAACCTATTCTTTATTCGTCATGATTTATCTAGTGATTATGCTGTAATTATAGATGTAAAAATATATAGTTGATTAGAGATCATAATATGTTTTTGTAAATATTTTAGTATCTTTATATTGTTTCTAGATAGTAATAATTTTCAAGCACGAACCTCAATTTTAGAATGCAAGGGACTCTTGTATTTTATTGTTAGATAAACGAATTAGAAAAGGAACTGCATTGGACACACTTACAAGAGCGCTCTACTACTTGTTAGAGTTCAATTTATCCTTATGTTATTAATTTACGCGTGGAACAAATGTTTTCCAATGCTGATATGCTATTATATTTAAAAAACATTCAAAACCCATTTCAACGCCCAGGACGAATTGATTTTAAAAAAGCACGCACTAATATTGAAATCCCGTTCTGTTAAAATTGTTGCTTAATGACTGTTTTTGAAATATTCTAATATGCGAACTACATTAGGATACAAACTTTTTTTTATTATCTGGCAGTAATCAGCGTGCGATGAACTTTCGAATAAAATTTCAAGCTCTCAAGGTACAATCTACACATTGCGTAAAACTCGTTTAGTTCATTTTCCCTCGTTACTGGAACGATTAGAGCGGTGTTATTCTTTTTCAGTATTTTAATAGTTCAACATACGATTAACTTTCGAATACCACGCTTCGAATTCAAAGCTTCGGAATACATCTTATAGGGAAGGTTACGTAAAACTAGCGCAAGTGAATTTCCATCGTTACAGGAATGATTAGAATGGCAAAGGGTTAACGACCAGCGATCGGCATCCTGAATAAACGGGAGATCTGTTTTCGTATTCGTACCGTTATACAAAGGGAGAGTGCGCGGCCAGAAGTAGGAACTACATGTGAGTCAAGATCAGTGAAAACGCTAATTATCACAGAGAAAACATTAATTATGTCGCTGCTACATCCTACTCTCTTTATCCTGGTATCTTTACCTCGGTCTATCTCACTTCCCTTCTTTCTGAAACCACGTCTCTTCTACCTTTGCATTCTTCCTCGACGTTAACTATGCGAAGGACTCCCACGACTGGAGAATGCTGCTCAAGATCATGGACTACGGCCGTGCCAGTCGACGACTCTTTTAATTAATTCCAACATTTTCCTCTCTGTTTCCATCGTGGTGTTCGAAACCTCGAATCTTCAGTACGACATCGACAGTTAAATATGTGTCACTGTGAATGTCGTTAACGGTAGTCGTGTTTACATACACGATGTACGTTATGGCAGATCAAATAAAAGGAACGAAGGGACAGTAAACTTTCCACGAATAATTAAAGTCCCAGAGGAACGTCCGAGGTGTTTTAAAAATAAAGGGTTACTTCTGGTTGGAGATAATGTTAGGACATCAAATTTATAATGGTAAAATTCGAATAATCTCTTTTATCAAACGTTGAAATGAAATATGAAGTAAGTATGTCTCTGGATAACAAAGCCGTGTAATAAACAACACTACCAACTATTTCCAATATATTAGAATAATCGTTTGTGTCCACGCTGAAGAAAGATTATAAACATATTTGCCATAATTCCCATGATAGACATCGGTAACAATCAACTTATAAATCGATTTCATTCAAAATACGGTAAAACGCGAACTATGCAAGCGGTTTTGCGTAATCGAGGATAATTAAGGCAGGGGAACGCGGTAGAGCTGGGTGATTATAGTTAGGAAATTACTATGATAGAGAATCGCCGGTTACGTTCTGTATGGGTGAGTGTTGTGGACCAACGAATAAATATGGAGACAAGAAGACGTAATGAGCTACACTCGATTGTTGCGAGAAGAGAAAGAGAGAGATGGGCGTGCTTCGTTCCCCGGCGAGAAACACGCTGGATAAGGACGAGTGGATAGAAAATATGGCCATGATATTTACTAACTCGGCCTCCGCGTGAAAGTGCCCGCTCTTCGCTTTATACCGTGCTCGAAAGAACGCGCAGGATTTCATGTAACGGGTGACATGACCGAAAACATGAAGTAAAAAAGGGAAGCCGCGCTGTAAGTATGCTATTAAATCAAACAACATATTCACGGTCCGTGAAACTAACGCATTTTCCATCCATCTTTACTAGGTTTGCTTAGTATCATATTTCTAGGTATCATATTTCACTTGATTTGAAAATATAGGAAGTTTCTATACATTTTCAATGGAAATTATCTGCTGTAGAATTATATAACGTTCACTAAGCTAATAGCATTTATAAGAATAAGAATTCAAACATTACTAAGATATTGGAGATTGAAAAGACTCCGCATTGACTCGGAGTTTTGCTTTTACGTGTTTATAGAGATGTATAAAATATTCATTGAATGGATCCTATCTCACTACACCAAATCGAAAGAGTAATTGTTCTATAAGAATGTAAGGAAAATAAGGGGATGAAAACGTAGTCAGTGATCATGAATTTCCGCCTTTGCTACTCTTTCTACTCTTTCTACTCTTTCCAGAGATGATCTGTAATTGAAATGTATTCCCAAGAACCCCGTGCGCTTCACACTTGAGTATCTGCAGAAAGGAACTATATTATCATCTAAACTAGCCGTCGAAGTATCTCCACTATGTTAAGGATGTAAAGAGAACAAATATCTGCGAGGAATCTCGGTTATTTGAATATCTATTAACCCGGCATACTGTTACTCGAATACCTATCGCTTGAATGTGCGCATCTTCTCCTAAATGCACTTGGAATACTAATTTTAATAGGAAATGATGTTGATGAACTTTGACGATGAAAGTTCGTTGGTTTCACTTACAATTAGTACGACTTCCATTGATAAAATAACGTAAAATAATAAAGCAACAATGGGGAAACTTTACAATGTGATTTCTTCGGTAATTACATACATCCAGTCAATGAATGGTTCACGGATTTCGAGAGCACAATGAAGAGTACAAAGAAATATACTTCCTGATAGAAGTACAATGAAATTGTGTTTGACAATTAATATTGGATATTTTCTACTAATATACTTATTCTTTCATCTTAATCAAATGAGAAACATCTTAACTACATGGAACTGAAATTATTTCACTGTATTAAGATAGTTACTATCGATAGTAGTACATTAGACTTTCCATACAGAGTTCTTTAATTTTAACAATTTCCGTTTCTGGTTAATTAGATGGACGTGTGTTAGATGTTCGTGTGTCGGAAAGTAAGTATACTCATTGACATTTGATGTAATATATTTCTTTCGAATTGAAATTGAATGTACTTACCGATGTACTTCTCGAGACATAATCCTCGGAAGTAACCTTGTTCCTTGTTCCGGAAGTAATTTTGGTCGCAGCTAATTTCCAGAATGACTGAAGGCGAAGATACATGATTGTCTTGACGTGGTTTCGATTGGGAAAGGTGATTCGTAGTAAGAATTTCGATGAAGATATTCCCTAACATCGAAATATCCTTAAGGTCTCTCTGGTGCTTCTTGCAAACAAGGACAGAAGGGAAGGGGACGGAAGGTTGTATAGGCACCTTTCTCGCGGTGCTCGCTATGGAATGGCAACAAGAGAGGAGGCTTACTCTGACGTCACATTCTCTGCACGGTAGTGCCGCTATCCTCTCACTTCG
Source organism: Nysson spinosus (assembly GCA_910591585.2). NCBI lineage: Eukaryota > Metazoa > Arthropoda > Insecta > Hymenoptera > Crabronidae > Nysson > Nysson spinosus. The sequence goes on from OU342830.1 coordinate 2,580,782, forward strand.
CCGGCGACGCTCGGCACGTTCGGTTCGGTTCTTTTCGGTTTCGAATTCGAATTTCTCTCGATTCCTCTTCATTAAGTCCCTCTTTAATTTAAATACGCATTATTTCACGTTCCGTGTAAGATTCGAGATTCAATCGCTGTCGATCAGGATTAGTGCGACGTATCGTACGCGAACACGAGAATAGTGTGAAACTGGTAGTGCCATTTTATAGGGTGTCCGGGTGGTTTTCCGGGTTCGCGACAGTGTGAAAACAGATTATTGTTTTTGATTGTGCCATGCAACTCTGGATACGATTTTTTAGATGGATTAGGTGGCAGTAAACGGTAAGTTCGTCTTCCCTTGCATTAATTTCTTTTCTTGATTAATTAGCACGAGAAATTAGAATTATTCACCGTATTCGAAAAAGTCTGCAAATATGTCGACTTCATCCTGAACAATTATAAATAATTTCAATTCATTTTGTAATAATTCTAAGTTTTGCAGTAATCGTGACGTAGTAAGAAACTTATAAAATTGTATTATTTCGTATCATAATAATGCGGTATTTAAGGTTTAAAAGATATACAATTGATAGTTATATTTAGTTTAACATTCCAAGGTATAAATCTTTTTCTTCGGAGAAATCTGTCGCTCTTAAAAACCCTAACCTTTGCGATGTATATGCAAGCGTTACTTAATGAACTTACGTAGACGCACCATGGACCATTGACCTTTAAAAGTCCAAGTCTTAACACTAAACTACCAAAGGGGTCAAAATGACTTGTCTGCCATTTTTTGTTAAACTATTCGAATATACCACGGCGCAATGTTTGAGATTTGATATACTTTTATTTTATATACATAATGCAAATAATTGGATCCAATAACGAACTTAAATCCTCCAGCCAAATTTTATATATAAATAAATATTTAAAGATAACTGTAATCGACAGTTTCGTATTTTCATTGCGAATATTTCAGAATACCTGACATTACGTTAAATAACGCAGTTATCCATTCGTCTTTGAGTACAAAAATTCTCAAATAACAAAAAGTGATAATAATCTATATGTATATACAACTACTTACTAAAAGGTTACACATTTTAAAAACACTTGAAAATGTTTACAACTGCATAATGGTATGAATGTGTTTCGATAATTGATACGAGCATCTTATATTACCAATATTATTTTGCAAATAATCATTCGCTCCCAACTGGAGTATCAATGCACAAATGTAAAGGATCTAATATACGAACACGAAATATGGACAAAAATATTCCCTTTCGCCTTCTCAATATAACACAAACAAGACGTTGTTATGGAAATCATTGAAATATGAATTCGCTTGGAAAGCATGTTCACCAGCGTCCCAAATTTTATGCAATTTTTAAATCGTCCGTAGAATGCCTATTATATTAGGAAGACCATTTCTACCTGCGTATTGAAATTCTTGATGTGTGTATGTTCCCCAGCTTACAGGAAAATATTCATCCTAAAGTCTTTATTTGGTACCCTTTTTTCCTTGAAATGTTTAATGAATAGAGAAGAATTCGGTAAAAACAACTTTAAGAATAAGGTTTTTCGAGAGAATTTAATTCGAACCCCCGTGTATCGTTTTCTATAGTAGTTTGATTTACGCCGGTCTCCTGGCGTGATACGCGATATAATAAGGTGACAGGGAAAATTTTAATGTTGCTTTGATTAGACTGATATCTTTGCCGGTTAATGCCGAGTGTGAGAGGCGTAGGTATGCGAGCCATGAGATCCCAGTACTGGTTGACATTCCAGATTATTCCACCTTTCTAATTGGCTTTTATATAAACGTTATTTTAAATTAAATTCAGAGAGTGATATAAAATTCATCATCCACAGATGTAATATTTTTATGTAAACCTGTATATTGAAGGTCAGAATTAAGTTCGATTCGCGATTATTACTAACAATATTGTTATGCCAACTTATTTAGTTTTGTTAATTTCCTTTATTGGGCAAGTGAATAATAATTCAAAATACCATGTAACTGTATTTTGTTAAGACTTATTGTTGGTCGTATAACAGACTGCCATTAATAGTTTCATTGTTTGTGACATTACTTTCATTCGGTTATTATCAGTAACGTAATTAAGTTCTACTTTCATTTCATGATTTCCTTGAGTGGATTATTGAAAAGATTATCTGCTATTTCTAGCACAAAAGATCTCAACTTTTTAAGGTGTTCTAATTGTAAGTTTAAATGCTCTGACGACGTGTTGGGTAATCTTCGTATACTTTAAAGTTCCTGAAAGTTGTTTTTTGTTGGTCTTTGAGGTAGTTAATATTCTTGGTTTGTATGTTGCGGCTGGTAGAATAGACCAATGTTGAAAAAATTCTTCTTATGACCTCATGTTCATTAGGTTTAAACTACACCCATTAGTCTTAACTGAACATCTAAGACGTAAGCACCTAGGGCGGAAACCTAATTTATCCTAGGACTTCTTAAACAAATTACTTTCGACTGAAGAGGGCAGCAATCGGTTGCCGAAACGTACGAATCAAATTTAAATAAAGAAGAATTTTTTCAACATTGGTCTAATCTACCAGCCGCAACATACAAACCAAGAATATTAACTTTAAAGTTCCTTATGACACGCGTTATTAATCTTCCTGTCGATAATTCTTTACGCGCTTTATTTTACGTAACGAAACTTGTTTTCCTTCTTGAATAAAATGTTATTTGCAAAAGATAGGCTCTTGTAAAAAGCGAGTTCGATTTTCAACGGAAATGTGGCCATTTTAGTGGCTTTGAGCATATCCTGACGAGAGTAATTGGCACCACCGTAAAACGTTAAGTAGGAGTTCAATAGCATATTTTTTTAATTGATTTGCAGCATGCCACTTATTGTTATTTCTTTCCGGGGGAAAGATCTATAGATACCAATACTTTCTCATCGTAGAAAGAAATGAAAGCGATACTCGTTGTTGATGATTAATATTTAAAGGTATAAATCTTGAACGTAGTTAATTCTTTGTATTTGCAAGGCAAAGGACTTTCAGTATTTCATCTGTTAATGTTCATCTTATTTCGTCTTTAAATAGAGTTTAAACACGTTATTGATTATTCCTTTTTCATCGAGGAATGAGTACAAGTGAATATAATGAATGTGTAATTATGAAATTACATACAACCTTTACACGTACTCAATTTGGTTAAAAATGAGGTACCTACATATTTGCCATAGATCCGTGGTAAAGTAATACTTTTTTTTGTAAGCTTGTTCCGATAAACAAGGATAATCCAATACCAAGGTAGAATTCTAAGTAATTAAATTCTTTATAACAAAATCCGTAACGTATAGCTGTACAGAAAGACAACATTTTGTCGAAAAGAAGTGTTTTAAAAAAATGCACGTTAATTTTTATTGAAATAAAAGAGACGCGGAGATGATGTTCATAATTACGACTGGTCTGGGTAAGTCATAATTTTGCAATAAAGAATACCGGACTTGGTCTGTCACGCAAATTATTTGCTTCTATTTCTATTTATGACAAGAACTAACGAAACCAGCCTTAAGCGCACTGCACAATGCATTGAGTGGGTCTGATTGAATTGATCGATATCTCGCTGATTACATCAGAACCGGAAAACGTAGGACGTAATAGAACAGAAAATAACTTGTCCTCTTGTAAAATGTAAACTTTGCATAAGTCGAAGGAAACTTGAGATCCCATAATGAGATAATTTTCTTCATAAAAGTCTCTGTTTCCATCTAGAAATGCGGTTAATCAGAATATATTAATTATACCAATTACAATTTTCTTATGAATTCGGATTTTCCCAATGCATTCGTTGGAATGAGACTAGACTGGGTTGGGATATAAAAATGGACCTACATATAATGTATCATATTCATATTTCATTCAGTCCAAAAGTAAGTTTACATGATTTTCGTGAAATACAAATCTTAAATATTCATGTTAGGTAATAAGAATTTCATACCCTTTCCAAATTGGAATGATTTTTCTCACATGTGATAGTGTTTCGACATTTTGCTAACAAGAAGTTTTCAAGGTACTTTTCCTGGTACGCGGTAAGGTGTTCCAAATGATTTGAAATTGATAGCGATTCGTTGATTTGATGTTGTTCATCGTAAATCAAAAGCAGTTTGCATCGTTTTATCCCATCACTATCTAGGATAGCCGAGAAATATTTCGCAATCGACTTCCACGAATCGCTCGCAGCCAGAACTGGAGGCTTTGCGATGACTCTAGAGCATCCAGTAAGTCCAGTTTGAGTAGGCATCCTGACTTCTCTGCCTTGAAGTGGATTGACCTCCACCGACGGGATTCGTGATAGGAATAAATTCACCGTCGAGCTTAAACTATGTATTCCAGGGTGAAACACGCACAAAATCGTCTCCCTTGGTTTTTCAGACTTTTTCTACCAACAGACTAGAATCGAACATGATTTGAACACAGCTTTGAATTACTAAACAGGATTTTAGAATCCAGTCAGAAACAAATGAAATTTCAACAAGTTTTGGTGAATCGAACGCAACGATGTTTTCGAATTTTTGTCGGATATTTTCCATGGATATAAATGACGTTCTGGGTCCATCGTAATATAAAATCTTTGGAGACAATGTTTGAAGATACGAAGAGTGCTGTAACGATATTGTTGTGCATTATCTCGAAACAGATTTTCGGAATTGTTATTCTATGTTTTTCAGAAAGAATTGATGTTTGAATATATTTATCTGTTTTTTAAATAATGTTGGTTATCAGTGGGTTTACCTGAATAAAATGATAATAGGCGCTTGCAAATACTGAATAGAAACGGCCAGGTTAGTGATTTGGAAAAGGCATTTTCAGATATTACAGTTCTACTTGTTGAGCTATATACATATTCATACTTATTCATTATTTGCGCTATGTTAACAAAGTAAATAAGTATTATTTTCTAGTTTAACCGAGAGCTACTTATAAAATAGTGGAAGTGAATACATCGTCAAAGAATATAGAAATGTCTATTAAAAGTAGGAGCCAGGTGTGTAATCGATGTTGAAATCAAAATCGTGACAATATGTATCTTCATTAGAACACCGTCATTGAATGTGTATTCGTAGATACTTCTTGAAAATAGTTACATGCACTTTAATAAATAAGTCATAATTTTAATGCAGTACTCCAATTATTTATCAATAATTGTATTATTATAATAGAATGAATATAATTATTAATAATAGAATTCTCATCGATAATTAATTTCACAAAAATGCTGTCTCTAAATGAATATTTCAAAAGAAATTCCACACGTGCTGCCGACTTATACTCTAATTAAACTGTCTTACTTTCTTCATATTGTTCATATTCGATGAGAGTTATTTTGGCATCCAAAAGAACGTACAGATAAGAAGTACCTTCGAGTACCTACGTATTAAATGCCGAACCGTGGAAGAGATTCGCATTAAACGGTCAGTCGCCTTTCTCTGATCAGCCTCAATTTGTTAAAAGGACGAATTTACGGGATGCGTAATTCATAGGAAGAATATCGCCTCTAATCGAACCACGCCGACCAGTTAGAAATGATAGGGACTGCCACTTTTCAGTTAGTATGAATCGCCGACAATCGATCGATCCTGGCGGAATTGATCCGCTTCAATGGGAAACTTATGCATGCCAACATGCCAATACTCCACTCTTATTTACTGGATCGGAACGCTGTGCCGTTCGAAACCTAATAGACCGAATAAAGATCATTCTTTTCGTTTCTTTCTTTCTGCGCACATTTTTCCTTCTATTGTCACCAACATTGTTGTATATCGTATTACGTGTGCGAGGGAAATCGATATGAATGTCCCCTTCATTTGATGACTATAATTCGATATCAGATACTCAATATCAATTGCAGACATTCGTTATTTTATTTAATGTGCTTTAAAAAATACCTAATTCAGAATGGCTTTTGGCACTATTATATGTACGTCAAGTATCAGTAGGAACAATTTAAGGTTTGGCTTTTAAGAAATACCTTACTTACATGCATGTGGCTAGAATATGAACGATGCGAAGTTAACATTATATTTAAGCCTCTTATATTTTGTTAAGACATTTCATGGAATCTAATAATATTTGTGAATGGTCTTAGATTATTTTGTTAAATTCTTATTTTGGTTAAATTGTCTGAATATTTATTCTGTTAACCTTCCGCAAACAATGAATACGTATGAAGTTATATATGTATGTATATAACTCAACCAGCAGATTCAAATTGTCCAGAAATGTTTTTTCTGAATTACTAACTTTGATTCAGTTATTTACTAAAATGTTTCCAAACACCCATTTTTAATTGTGTTTATAGTCGTTCCTAGGAGGATCTTGATAATTAATTCTCAAACTATGTCGTACGAATTTCCATTTACTTATGGATACATATTTATAGCAAGAGAAAGAGAAAGTAAACAAGTACAATACATTCCCTCTTATCTGGTCTCGCTTTATCCGGCCATTTTTGGTCATGTTGTTACTTCATGAAAAAAGCAAATGAAAATTGCTGATTCAATGATTACTGACGATGTTGAATTCTTTATGCTAATGATACTATTTTGTATGCTTTTCCGTATTAATTAGTCACTCGTTTATCCGGCTTAAGGTCCTGCCCCATAGAAGTCGGTTAATCGGGAGTCTACAGTTATTAATATGCTATATTAATAGGTATTTTCGCAAGACCGAAAATCTCAGAAATACAAAGTCTCGTATAATCAAAGTCAATTATATCAGAAATTAGTGTAGATATCTGTCACCGCGAGGGACGTTAAACAGTTACGTTAAAATATGCATATACACTGCAAGTTAATTAGAATGATCTCTTTGCTCCGTGAAGAATAAAATGCAAGATGAGCAACCACCAGTTGCGTCATCATAACTCCTTGATTCCTCGTGCACTTGACCGCAGAAAGAAGAGAAGGAAGGTGCATGATGAAGAATAAAAATTACTGCGGATAATCTTGCGAAATTTAAGACGATGCGGTAGACGCGCCGAGGAACAATTACGAGATTTTTTTCAATTATTCTTCCTCGTTATAGCCACTAGGTGTATCATAACCGTACGTGAATTTTTATTTTCTAAAAGGAATGTTTAAATACTTCCTTTTGTTAGTTACGTATTTATCTCTTATTGTTATTATGTTCTAATTAGATAACTCGAGAGTTTAGTATTCCAGATACTGCTTTGTATAAAAAAATTCTTATCGTAACGTTATAAGAATTTTGTAATTGAAATGTCTTTGTTAAATTGCAGACACCGATAATACAGTATTAATAATAATATATGTAATATGGAATTCCTAGGGTATTTTCACCTTCTTTCGAGGCATACATTATTCATTTAAAATTGTCAAATTTTACAGTATAATTATATAGTAAAGTTACAATTAACATCTTAGAAGGTGTCGTGCTTCAGATTCTGCTGATTCGGTATTTTCGGTATTTTCGGTATTTTTAGAAAGGCGTTCCTCATAGGTTGCAAATGAACATAATTGAGATCACATGGTTTCAAGTCATATTTGGATAGGCGCTTCGAAGAAGAGCGAAATCTTTTGATGAAAATCTCATAAGTTGACCTAGACAGAGGTATGCATGATAATTGGCTTCGCACGGAAACGGCCAAAGAAGTTAAAAAGTTTGCTGTTACTTGCTCGGATATTCGCAGTAATTCAATAGGGTTTGAAGACCGGGAGACCATGAGAACTCGAGACAATTGTGAAAGCATTGCGGCAAAGATCACCAGCGATTGTTTCGTAGAAAGTAAACACACTGGGAAGAAAATTCGAATTCTTTGGAGAATACACTTTTTCTTGTATCACGCGACAAAGACGTGGGGCGAACATGAAAATTTATGTAATTACATGCTTAAATTTAAGAAGAATCGGGTCAAACCTTCGTACTTAAGTATAATCTGATAGAACATAAAATATCTCTTTGAGTTACACTTTCGTGTAGATTAATATCTTGCTTCAGCATACTTTTTAGCAGTAATAATAGAAAACGAATTTTAAGAAGCTTATCCTTGTTGCGGCTCAATACGAGGCTAAAGTTTACAATTCGGTTTTTGTTAAATCTAATTTATAAAAAGTTAAAAGAAGCCAGAGGGTACATCAGAAACTTCAGAGGAGTGTTGGATTTAACTACGCCACTGTGATCTAACCACCTTTTTGTCGTAGAACTAATCATTCAAGTAAAAAAGCATTCAATCAAGTAATTATTGATTGCATTTGCATAATTATCGATCGAATTGTTCATCGATTCAGTAATCATTAATGTGCTGCAATGGAAATGGATATAACATTATGAATTTAACAGCAAACTTGGGAGATTTAGTAGACTATTATCTCAAGAATCAAATTCGGAACAAGAGTAAAAGGTACGCATTTTTGAGGTCCTCATTGTATTGTGTTTATAGCGTTTCTTATAAAATGGGAGATGTTGATTTACAAGAAAGAACGGGCCCGCATTTTGATCGTCCCCAAAAGAAACGTGGTACGTTTATCCTCGACAAGCAAATACATTAGTGCCACAACCTTTTTGAGAGTCACGTTGCTAACTTCTTTCCTCTCACCTCTCTCACCATCGTGTTATCCACCTACGCATATTCGCACACTTTGCGGATTCAGACAGTGTAAACCGAAAAAAATAAGAGTTTTCGATCCTTAACCTTTGCAGACGATGACTGTATCGATGACAAAGATTTCGCAAACCTGTAAATACTGTGTATTGACTTAACAGTTATTTTCGTGAGAATTTAGTGAGTTTAATGTCTCATAATTGATTCCTCGTTGAGGTAAATAGCTGTTCGTGTCAGGATCAATTATCGTTTACCTTATAACTCTTGGCTGATGTACTCCTTATTTTATTTCTATTTAATTATTTGTATTACTGACGTTATTTGCGCAGAAATTAAAGAGATTCACATTTAGAATATAAATCTAATTTACTCCTGCCTTTTTCATGATATTTTTTGTAATACACATAACCAATTTAACGACTTAGATATTGACGGAATAAAATTAAAATTAATTTTAGTTTCCACTCGAAAAGTCGCGACAGATACTTAAAAACTAAACGACCATACTTATTCAAATTCCCTGCAAAAAGTTTTATTTTTAGCGAACTCCAAAGTAAGAACAGATGCCAGATACGCATAAATGGAGGAGGTTTTCGTCCTTCATCGTACTCCAACAAGGATCAGGTGGTGAATGTATAATAGTTGGAAATTTATCCTTCTTGCTGGTCAGATATTCGGTTCGCTTATGATGTTCTGGAAAATTTCTCCCACCGCATGATTTATGATCATTTTATAATACAAAACCCAATAACGTCTTTATAACTTCAATATTAGTTCCACTAATAAAACAATTACAAAGCACTCGGTAGAAAGTCTCGAAATAGAGAACTTCTTCAAGTCTATCAACTGTTTCGTCAGTTTGCTGACTCATTGTCGGACGACTAAATAATACAACAGTAACTGGCGATCACCGTCCAAAGTGCCGACAAACAGGTTTCCAAAAGCACGAGGTCCAGATACGTTGCGCGAAAAAATAAGAGTCGCCCTTGCTACTTTCCAAATCTGATCACGTGCGACACTTGTCCTTGGATCATTCTATTTCGTACGAAACCTACTCCTACCAGGGAACGAATCATACGTGGATTGCTATACCGTATTCTATCATTCTCTATCTCCGTTATACGAAATTCTGGCAAACTTCTGTTTGCATCCATAAACTACAAAATAAAATTTGCCATTTAAACACCCATATAATGAACGATCATTTCCACAGTAGTTACCAAATTTAATCTTATCATTCCTATTGTAAACACCAAACTTAGAACAATGATAATTATTATACTTATGGTAATTAAGACACAACTTGTATACGGTAAAAACGATCGATATAACGAAAGTAGTTTAGTTCTAAACTCATCTTACTTTTTCCGTATTCCAACATTCTATTAATAAGTTGAAAATCTAAGTATAAAATTGGACGTGGAACTTCAGGTTTTTCAATGAACTAAGTAAAATTGTATTCAACAAGGATCGCGTACCTGGACGAAGGTGTGACGACACAGTTGCGTAAGAAGAAACCTAGTAACCTTTTGTATTTCGATGCAACGATCTGCTGAGAATAACAGATAATATAGGTGTATTTATATGTATGTATGTATGTACATACATCGCTTATGTTAGTAGCGCGGTAATGGCAAGCGTCCTGTTAAGGTCACTTGTTTGATACTGTCCGAACAAGTCACGGTGAGAGAACAACCGTGCGTGACAGACATGACGAATTCGCGTTCCCGCTGTGGAAAAGTATTTAACGGATGCCAACACGGCTGTATAATCCTCTGCGTCAGGGTGGTACATATTTTTCCAATGTATATCAAATCAAAATTCACAGCTGGCCCATGGACTTAAACAATTTCCTGTACCACAAGAAAGCAAGTGTCTGTTATTTTATCAACGATTTCGATATCTTTATAAACAGATCTGTAAGTCTGACGCCCAGCGAGAGATCCATAGAACCTTGAGGTAGTCCTTGATAATATTTGAATATTATATTTGTATGTATTTCATTAATGATACATGTGATACACATCATATTTGAAAAGATAGTTATTTATCATATTTCAGAATATTAGCATTGAACTACCATTTGAAACTATGAACAGATGAAGGATTCGTTTTAGATCCTTTATATAATTTATTATTCTACAATTTTCTAAGTAGCGCTCAGTATGATAACCAATGTAAAGAAATTAAATCGACTCATTACATTTCTAAGTCCGAGATAAGAGTGTTGCAGTCGCTTAGTTATATAGGTAAGAATAATTCGCTCTGAAAACTTCGCTGCACATTCTTATGCATATACACATATTGTTCCCCATATCTCAAGGATCCGCTTTGTCGATTTCCAACTTGGCTGCGTTCCATTTCCACTGTCTTTTAAACCAATCGTGGGTAAAATCCTGTTGCGATTCAATGCAGGCTTTCAGGTGCGACCGTTAGTCAATCGAAGAATCTCAACCTCTCAATATTATTCTCTATTTTACACGACACACTTGTTCGAACAGTTTATACTCGGGGCATTGACTATGTAATTTATATACACTTTTCATTAATATATATGTATGTTACGGAACATCAAGATATAAATTAATTCTCTAATAAGAAGAAATACTGATGTAATTTTTTATAATGCTTAAATCATATTGTAAGCACTGAACTCGTGCATACGTATATGATGAAAGTATACATACGTGTTGTAAACGAAATTTCTGAGTTAAATTAGTGAGAATTTTATCACACTGAACTGAAGTGCGTAATAAGTTCTTGGTCAGATTCGTTTGAAATGTAAGTTCATTATTGTACGTGTGTGGTACTTTGTTTCATTTGGTATTCTTTTCAATGTGAGATCGTAGTTATTAAACCAACGTGTTTAATTCAGTCACTCAACCGGATGCGAGCGTTAAATGTAAATTAATTGATTCAGCGTGAATGTCAAATACTCGTAGTCGAAATGCCAGATAATAGATAGAAAGGTTGAGCGCCCCTGAAGACCACGTTACGCCACACCTGCAAAGTATGTCAATAGGCGAACAAACAGTCGAATGCCACGATGTTCTTGATGTGGCTAAACCACTCACGAAAAGTAACTTAAAAGGCAAAACTTTCGGGTTGCCGCGACTAGCCGGTATTACGTACTACATCGGCCCGACTCACTTCGACTCCCTCCATCATCATTTGGTCAATTCCTCCTTGACAAAGTAGTCCTTACGACATTGGGATTTGTATTGTTACGAAAGACGAATCAAATCTGCAATTCAATGAACCCTCTCAAAAATTGTGTTTTTTTTTATTCCCGAAAAAATAATTACATCATAACTGGCAATTGAAACTAATGATAAATTAGTAACGGTTAGTGATCATTGAAACGTTCATAAGAGCACGCTGTGGAAAAACTCGATAAATTTTCAATAATTCCACGATGGTATTACTCTATACTCTATACTATAGAGTCTATAGTAACGTACTCTTACATTCATCTGTATTATATTTTAATTCTTCAGGCTTCTTAAAATCCATAGATTTTAATCGATCGAATACACTTTGAGGTATGAACAAGTATTATACGTACCGTAAATGCTTCTCCGTACACATACCACGTCTTAATTAAAATGATTTATAATTAGTAATACGGTAGCAGTAGTGGTAGTAGTTTATTAACGAAGTGAAGTTTAAAGTGATTGCAGTAAAAGCTATTAACCATTTCGATACTACCGACGACTATAGTCGTCCGAAGTTGAATGCTCGCTGCGTACCAACGACGTCTATAGTCGCCCAGCGTTGAATGCTCGGTGTGTATTAACGACGACTATAGTCGCTCATAAAAATTACGCATTAATTCATGCCTTGTTAGATTGAGCAGAGCGCAGCCTGTTATCTCCTTGGTTACGGATTATTGTTATAAGGTTATAAATGTTATAATGTATTCGTTGTTCGACTGTCCGTACGGCGAAAAACAAAGCGGTATTGGAAAGGTTGAACCATATTTAAATAAATCAGAACTACATATTGCATATACTTTGCTGATGGAACATTTCCAAGAAGGAACGTTTGATATACAGGTAACCCTCCTACAACACGGTAGATAGGTTCCTAGAATATGCCGTGTTGTGGGAAACCGTGTTATATGAGACCCAGAGCTAGTGCAAAAAGGGGGGTTACGTTCCAAAAACTTATTAAAAACAGATATTTCTTTTTAAATCCAAACAAGCAACTTCATTTTTATTAAAAATATTAATATATGTACTATTGTATTACCACCTATGAAGTGCGGCAATAGATCCAGCGCACAACAACTCAACAAGCTTGCGACGCAACACCAATTGTTTTTTATTTTTGTATGTATACATATGTATTGTGTGCCCATAGTGTATAATTTAGATTTCTAAATACACACACACACGTTAAATAGTATAAGCACGGTGTTATACCAGGGTTTCCGAAAATTTCTGATCGTGTTAGAGCGAAACCGTGTCGTAGGTGGCCGTGTTATACGAGGTTTTTTCGCAAATGTCTAAACGTGTTAGAGCGAAACCGTGTTGTTGGATGCCGTGCTGTAGGAGGGTTACCTGTATTTCATCTTTTCACTGTGAGAAACTTGTGTTATGTTTAATTGATTGTTTATACTTCGGGTGTGAACATTTCCAATCTCGATTAGCAGAGTTCAGCGCGCCGATTTACGAACGGAATTTTAAAGATGCCGGCTTGATCCTTTTCAAATAAGAAACTTACGTTTCCAGGAAAGGACGAGGCAGAAACGGAAGGTAGAAAAGTCCCGTAAGACGAGGTTGAAACGTGTCTCCTTCATTTATCTAGTTAGGTAATTAATACTGGTCTGGGTGGTACAGATTGGAATGCGGCACGTAACCTGTAAAGATCTTTACGACAGTCACTTGCGAGTTACTAATGATGCTCACTCGAATCACCTTTCTCGAAGAATTCAGCTGTGTTTTAATTCCAAGTTTATTTGGAGTTTATTCAATTTTATTAGGAATATTATATAATAAGAAGGAGTGTCGATAGCAAATACTCAATAATCTTAATGTATTATTGCAAACTTATCATTCCATTATAAAGTCATCGAAGAAAATAAACATTATTAAATGATGCTATGAAATTTCATATTTTCCTCTTGTTTTTTATATCTGTTTTCTTGTACGCAAGTATATCATTCAAATCATAATTTTATCGTTAATAAAAATACGATAGGGTTTGTTTTACTTTTGAATAATGTACAAGAAATTTTCAACATTTGATTGCTACTGCTATAAAAATCATATTCAGATGTTCAAATTACGTATGATAAAAACATTCACAATTAATTTATCAAGTAGAAAAAAAACAATTTAGGTAAATCGTCCATTCATTAGTCTTTCACCATGATGGATCATTAAACTCTTATTCTTTTGACCTTTCACTTATCGATTTACCAACTAAAATATCTACAAATCTGCCCTGCTTATATCAGGGCACGAAAAATCAAGTAAAGCAATTTTCACAACATTTTCGTGTCTCTAAATATAACTTTGACCTTTATCAGTGTTTATCGCCGAAGCATCTAGGTATACTTATTTGCTACAGTTTGGTGTCATATTTATTACTGTATAACTAAATTTGTTTATTACCTATATACGTAATCACTGTTTGGCGTCTTGAAGGATTTGTAAAATTAATGGAAAGGGGAAAGGGGAAAGAGGATGGATGGATGACCCGTTTAGCGCGACTACCGATAAACCGTTGCTCACAGGGAAGACTCGTTCAGCAAAAAGTTGGTGATGTGATGGGCGACCGGTTCGAATTCTTGCTATCGAGAAAGGAAACATCGACTTTCTGCTTCTCTCTCTTCCTTTCTGTCACTGCCGTCAGTCATTCCTCCTTCCTTTCTTGTTTATCTTTTACGTACGAATTCTGTACGAATTCTCATGGTTACCTTTTACAAGGAACCTCTACGGCTCAACACAATGATCTCTATTCTTTGTTATTGTCTCATTAAACACTTATATTTGGCGATGGAAGGTGAATTACGAATTACGAAAATAAACTGGTAACTTGGTAATAAATATTTCTAATAATTAAGAAAGAATGCAATCTGTCATAGGTTTAAATATAAAACTTGAATATGGATTTATTTCGGATGTAATGATTGTCATAGTTAATGAGGTACCTTATTCTAAGCTGAGGATTTTTAAATTATTTCCGAGGTGAATAGAAATTTTACTAGATTTTTGGTTGGTTTGTGTACGATTATACATTGGTCTCTTGTTATTATATTTACAATACTACTGTTACTTGGTCATTGTTTCGGGTAAATTATTAACTTTCGAATCTAATCAAGAATAAGAACAATATATCTATCGTGCCCAAGCAGCACTAACATTATTCGCACAATGTACATATATTAAGTGCTTAATAGACATCTTTGAATACATCATCTACAGTGAATACATCATCTAACTTGAAAGGAAGAACGCCTAAGAGTTTTGAAGTATTTACCTTAGAAATATAGAATGTGTTCCAAGTATGCTTGTCGTCAGACTTGACTACACAGTTTTTCCGTCGACCTTGTTCGACTATGTACACGCTAGATAATACAGACTCGTGTGTTGAAGAATATACTTGTAGGATGATTGTCTGGTGGCAGAGGCTATTAACCCTGTCTCCAGCGCAGAGCATTGCACGAGTCGCGGCCATTGTCTTCGCTTTCCGATTACTTAGACACGGCTTCAACACGATCCTCACGACTCATCTACGAATATTCATCGAGCAATCCAACGAAATGAAAGTTGGCCTCTTCTTCAGTTTAGTGTTAAACTTGCGTGACCATCGGTAATAACTTCCACTCTACGATTAACCCTTTGCTTTCGATGGAGAACAATTTACCAGGTAGAAATTGGTATTAATAAAGGCGATGTTTATGACGATATTAAATTTGAGCAATCTTCATGCAATTAATATCAAAGTATCCATGTCTCCATTTAGAATTAATCAACTCATTTTTGTCGACTCTTGCGTAAGCAGGATTTGCTACAGCTGTGTCGCAGAATATTGTGTACGTGATGAATATTTATATATTTTTCGCTGTATTCTTCTAAAGAACCGTTTTGAAACAATTTCAAACTTGTCTTTGTATTACACGTGTATGATTTATTTTTATTAATAGCGGAATTATGAAAAGAAGAGTAAGTTGTCGTTTGGATCTTGCAAATCAATTGAATAATATTATTGAACCGTTTTTAAAAATTCTTGTTTACTGTTGCGGATCCTTTAAATTTATGATAAATCAAATAATGCGTATTCAACTGTTCCAATTATAAACATTAATTTGAATTAGGTGCGCTACTTTTCAAACACTTTTTGGTTGCTGTTTTGAGATGTAATGTTAATAAAAATGATGGAAAGTCAACGAAAAGTTCTTAAAAGATATGTATCGTGAACGAAAGTTGTATTTGATGAAATCATATTTGTCCGATGAAAGTTTGACGGAAGCCTCGGTTTATACATAGGTATGATACGTGTTCTCCATATGTAGCAGAGAGCTCTAAATATGGGAGCCTTCTCTTTGACCCAAAGTAAAGGGAGCGTGACCGGCACACCATTCGAAGACCATGCGTACAACTATTGCATATGGTTGAACACATCCATGTATTTGTACGCACGCACAAGTTATCGTACGTACGTGAGGGGAAAGAAATTATAGAATACCTAGTGCACTTTCCGAGTCAGCTTTACAGTCTCAATCGGCCTTCCTTGAATATCTTATGTCTACCGTGATAAGCGCGTCATACTGTAATCTTCCTTTGAGTTCATATTTTTAATGTTTGAACTATAAAAAAATTATTTCGAAATTAATTTTGATAAAACGACAAACTTTGTTTTATTTATTTATATTTTGTGATTATCGTAGAATAAATAAACTTGTATTCTAGGTTAGCAAGATTTTCTGTAAGGACTAACTGCAATGTACATTTATGATACTTACGAATATTTTTTAAAATAATATATCTGCTGTACATGTAAATTGTTGCTGCAAATTCTTTCTAACTTTATTATTTAATAAGTAGTTGAATATCAGAAATTCAATTCTGCAGTGTTCTTTAATACGATTTTGAAAGTAAGAACGCGTTCTATCGAAGACGACTTGTTGAGTACCGTTATATGGTTGATAAACTGGCGTCCGGCACGTTTACAAATCATTTACTCCATTAACAGCAAACGTTTACGAATACCGCGAAAGTAAGTCTCGTTTTACAACATGGAGTTTAAACGTGTAGCACGAATTAACGAAGTTTGTGGTGTCAAATGGTTCATATTAAGTTTCATTAAGTTATGTACGGAAAATTAACACTCGTAGAATTAAGAAATATTTTACATACCAATTTAATTATGATTTGAATCCATAGTTTTGAGGCTTTGAAAATAAGTTCACATTGTCTTAACTGAACAACTAAGACAAAAGCACCTAGGGCGGAATCCTAATATATTCTAGGACTTCTTAAACAAATTCATTTCGACTGAAGAGGGCAACAATCCATGCCGAAACGTATTGAATTCAATTTAAATAAAGAAGAATAAATATAATATTCGTCTATTCTACCAGCCGCACCTTCCAAAGAACTAAAGAATATTAAGCTCACATTTTTATACAATTCAGATTTAGAACTATCGTAACATATTCATATTCGATGGCTCCTTTAAATTATTACGAGCTATTCTTCGTTGATAATGAAACTCATGATACACGAAATATTCATTAACTGAAATTTAGATAGGAGACGAGCAAAAATGAAATGTTTTTTTCAAAGCGTTTTTAGTGAAATGGCAAGGTGACTTGAGTTGTTTTAAACGAGATTGGTCTCGTTTTGCATATTATTTTCGAGAACTATTTTAAATAAAGTTTTTTGAAGGTGGACTTGTTTTGCGCAACGGTACTGTTATTTTCAGTTACTGTTATTGGGAATTAATATGTGGTGAAGAAATAAGTATTTTATTAGTCTGCCGAAATTAGTATATTTCAAATCTATAATTAAAATAGCTATGATATTAACATACTCCTTTATCGTTCCTATAGATATTATGAAGTACCTATAACGCTTTATTAACTAAAACGGGATGAGATTTACTTTGAGAGTATTGGTCGTATGATTAACATATCAATTCCAATATTTATGACATTCATTTGAAGAATAAGTACATTTTCAATGTGCATAAAAATATTATTTAATGAGTTTCTATAGTTTATCATTTTAAGCGAGATAAATATTATTTTCAAGAATAGAAAAATATAAGAACTATGTAATTGTTCCATTATGAATTATGTGATTGTCTTTGAATTGAAATGTCATCAGAAATTCGATTCAAATTTAATTTATATAATCTATGATATAAGTTATTGGAATATATATTCTTTGATCTATATAGCATAAGTCAATTATAGTATAAATTAGGTATGTTTCCTGTTGGGTACATCAAAACATTCAGTTAGTCGATACATATGTTATATCGCATCAATAAATGACTTCCTTGTATAGTCGGGTCGAAGCTTGTTTTGATCCCGTATTCATCTTAACGAATACGCTGTCCGATGTTTGCCATGACTTATTTTCAAAATAAACGAGATTGACGAGATGTTGCTAGGCAGCCACCATAATCAGACATAGATCCTGTTACTCGAGTCAGAATTAAAGACTTCGTAATAAGATGGCCATTTAAATTTAACGCGGATTTTATAACCTAGCGTCTCTAATACCATCAGTGCATACACTCGGTTGTCTGAGATACTTGACACTGGATCATTCTAATTCCATTAATAACTGTTCCTTTACGATTTTACTTTGTCGTAGAATTCTGATTTTCTGCGTTGAGCAAACATTCATGGCATACTAATGCAAGATTCTTATATTGTGTTTGAGATAAAATGCTTTGAAATGACAATGATTGATATTCAACATCATTTCTATTATATATTATAGAATATTATATATATATATATAATATTCTTTTAGTATTTTAAGATATAGTTATAAAGACGGCAATCTACGATCTTGTAAGAAAATTATTTTATACATTTATAAAGAAACGTCTCGGTGAACAGATATCTGCTTTCTTCGGTCGCAATTTAAATTCTATAGTGCAAAAACTAGATATTGAAACTGTGAATGAAAAAATATACACAGTAATTTCGTTAAAATATTGTGATTAGCAATCTTTATGTCTAGATCCTAGGATATTCTTTACAATTATTTTATTATACTTTACTTTTATTCTGTTAATGTATACAGTATACAATGTAATATATGCCACGTGTTAAATATCCCCACTTGAAACACATACTGCTCTTCAGGCGCAAACAAGGCCGCCATCCGTACTTCCTATTCCAACCAAGTATTCTTCCGGACAAATGAGTAAACTTGTAAGCCTAATATCTCAAAAACTAATTGAAATCGGTCATACAAATGACAAGTCAATGAATTCGTCTTGAAAAAGACTATCAAACGATCGGAAGAAAAATATATAGTTTCATTTAATGACACAAACTTGACCTCCATACCTTATTAAATAATAAAGTTGAAAGCAATTTGCTTTTGTCAAAAGATGTCCCCCCTTGTACCATGTAATGTTCATGTAAACCAATGTTGTCTATCTGCAATACTTGAGGAAATATTCCATTATAATAAATGTCATTTATATATATTTCTATGATATTTAATGCGATACAAACATTTATTACACAATGAAAATGTCATGACTAAATGTTGCATTTCAAGTTATTTACAGGTGTTCCGTGTTAGTAAATGAACACCGTCACCTTGGTAACGTAGAAGTATACGTAATCAAAAGTAATTATATAAAATACTTTTTCCTTAAGAACACAAGTGATCAGAAATATATTTGATAGCAGAGTTACGATTATTTCGTAGAATAGAAGCTAAATAGAAGCTGTATTGATAGTAGACGCGGCCCGGTTTTCAATATGGTAATAGCTGCCGTCGCGGAAGTTTGTAACAAGTGATGAAATTACATTTTCATGGTGTATTCATTTTTCTCAATTATATCGCTCGAGACACGTCGAGATGCAAATTTCTCTGATAGCATTCATAATGACAAGCATATTTGCATTTATTACGACTCTCTAATGTCTATAAATCTGAAGGTCTAAACGTATCATTACACATTCTTATTGGATATTTGTAAACGTGTATTGGCCGAAGGTGAATGAACTCTTGAATTCTTTCCATCTGAACTTACTTAATTTCCTTTAGGATGTAGAAAATATAAGCAGCTAATAACAATTATATAAGAAAGTAAGTGGTATAAGAGTTAGTCACATGAGGGGAGGTCAAAAAGTTCGCAGGATGAGGAGAAGGAGAGCAAATAAGAACGAATTATTATTTTTCCTTTTCAATATGTTCTTCGTTGGCCATAATAAATTGTTCACATATTTCAATTAGTTTATTTATACTCTCAAAAAAAAGATTTGTTTTTGGCTTCAAAATATGCTTTAACAGCCCTCTTTAACAACTTGACTTCTTCATTGGTGGAAAATTTCGTCCCTAGAGGCTCCTTCTTCAATTTTGGGAATAAATAATAGTTGGAAGGGTCCAGTTCTGGTCTGTAAGGAAGGTGGTTCACAATTTTTGACAAGTTCACAATTTTATATCCACATTTGCGTAGGACAGCTTGCGCAACATTGCTTTTACATTCTGGCGCATTGTCATGCAAGAGCAGCACACCGTTGAACAATTTTCCCACCCTTTACAGCTTCCTTCAACCGCTGCAGCAGGCTTTCGTAATACCTTTCCGTTATTATTCTTCTTTATCTTTATAATCAATCATCAAGATACTCTCATCGTCAGTTTTGGGCGATTTCTGTGGTAGTGGTTTCCGCTGGGTGTCCTAAGCGGGGCTCGTCCTCAAGCGTTGGCTGACATCTCTTCTAAAATGGTTTGATGCAGTTTTCCTTGCTTGGTAAGGAACTTAATGACGGCATGAAATTCATTTTCTCCATTCTTAACGATTTCCTCTAGATTGATTTGCTTACTCGGCGATATCTCAGACGTTAATTGTCACAAAGTTGCTGAAAGTTGGTTTATATACTAATAATGAGTCACTCTACAAGTGCTAGGTAAGCCAGACATCAAAGTCCTCCTCCAATCCTCTTATTCCGCGAACTTGTCGATCACCTTCGTATATATGTATTGGGTTGGCCAATAAATAAGTAGTGTCGGATTTTTCCGTAAGAAACGGTTTCTGCTGTTTTTAACACAAGAAACTACTCGTAACCTATAAAACGCATAAACACTCTAAAAGCTGAGAGTTTAACGTATAATTTAAAACCAGTACATTATAATTGGTTACATTTTTTAGTGCATATCTTGATTTGAAGATGAACAACGAGAAGATATATTTTCGTGCCTTTATGCTTTTTTCTTTTCACAAAGGTAAAAATGCGGCACACACAACAAAAAAGATTTCTGATGTGCATGGTGATGGTGCTGTAAATTAAAGATTGGCGCAAAGCTGGTTCAAAAAGTTTCGTGATGCAGAATGTACTTTTGTTTTACTGGTATCATGTAGCCGACAAAGAGCTGAATCCAACGACCTTGAACCTCAAAATTAGGCCGTATGATTTTATCGAAGGGACATTAAACGCTCAAAAATACGTAGCATTTCTAAAGGAAACCTTACATCCATTGTTGGAAGAAGTTTCATTGAATGTTCGCCGAAGAATGTGGTACCAACAGGACGGCTGTCCCGCTCATTATGCTCATTATGCACATTGACCTATAAAAAACTCATGGTGACTTTGCGATTTCGGAAAATATAAAATTTTCAAAAATGAAATTGCGTCCATCTGATGGGGCGCTCGAAATACAACAAAATGTGTTATAAACGTTTTTGATACGATCAATAGAAAACAAGTAATTTGAGGTGATCATAGTTATTGACTCACCCTGTATAGTATGTACCTACACAATCGGTCAAAATTTTGAGATCACTTGCTTTGTCTTCATTCTAACATTTACTTTAAACATTAGAATGAACATTAAAAGTAAATAGAGTATAACACCTTAGTCCATTTTATAATGTTACCATAATTGTTAAACTATTTTCTTGCCATGCAGACACATATTGTATTGGTACCTGGGTGTAATAAGGTTTTGTTACCTTTAAAATCGGTCGGTTTTTAGTGTACCCACAAGAAATTACTTTACTACAAGAAGGTTGGTGAATTATGCAGCAAGAAACATTGCACAATAATGAAAAAAGGCGGATACTTCGACGAATCGCGTATTAAGCTAAATGTATAATTAATATAGAATAAAATATACGAAATTTATACGACTCTTCTATCTTATAATATCAACACACATTAATCTACAGATATACCCAAAGAAAAGTATCCTATTCCATTTTATAGACAAGATATTTAATAATTTGCTTAACGACAGTAAGTGACCCCAAACTTATGGCCGGTTGTGTGTGTACCTAAATCGACGATTACTAAATACGATCGTTGTATTATACCTTATTCTTATTAATTTCTTTCATTTTTAAAAATGTTTAAGGATCGTGTAATACTTTAATCTTACTAAAACCTGGCGGCTTCAATGTGTGCAACACGATGCTTTTTTTATAGTTGATCCTTTCAAGGTTCTACCACAGAAATGGCACGTAACAAACATTATTGGTAATCGAAGTAGTGATTTCGCAATGACTTAAGGTTTTAAGATTTCTCTCTTTCCCTCTTACAGTATGATCTTTCTTGATCGATGAAACTTGAACCAATTAAATATCAATAATATAAAGGCGTAAACATATCTTCCGTAAAATCCATAGCATGACATTAATTTTACACTCTGCCCTTGAAGCTTGTGAATAACTATTTGAACATTTATAGTAGTTTGATTAGTTTTTATAACACCTCGCTGTAGACATTTACTACTCGAATACAATTATTGATATTTATTTTGATCACGCCAAAGTAATGATATTGTGTTCTATATCAAGTTGTAATACGTCCTTAATAAATTTTAATTCAATTTTATGTGGCTAAACATAATTAATACATCAACACGGGCA
Source organism: Nysson spinosus (assembly GCA_910591585.2). NCBI lineage: Eukaryota > Metazoa > Arthropoda > Insecta > Hymenoptera > Crabronidae > Nysson > Nysson spinosus. The sequence goes on from OU342830.1 coordinate 2,603,438, forward strand.
ATAACCGTGCTTATTTATCGAAAATTCACAATATTTCGTGGTTATGGGTCGTTTAGTGGATCACACAAATTATGTTAGTGAGCAGAATAAAAACGGAAATCGATGACCGTTAGTAATTTCCATGGTGTTTGCATCTGATTAATTGAACTACAAGAAATAGACGCCTAAGCCGCCTGAAACTCGTATGCATCGCCGGAGATGTGGAATAAAAAATCGATCAAGAAATCTTTAATCAGTCCCCGTATATGTCAGTAGGAAATCCGGTTTCGGATAACTGTGTAAATTATATTTTTATTCGGAGTAATTGAATAAATCAAACTTACTTCTGTTCTTGTAGCCTGAATATTATGAAAATCACTATTAGAATATTGAATAGATTTTGAGTTAATCTTATAAAAAAAACGCTATTGATGTAGCTCATAATTGAAGTAGCTTTGCTGGAAAGACTTTTGTATTTTTAAACGAGTCTTTTAAAAAAAGTATACTCTATTTTATCTTATTGTTAGTCTGAAAACTAGTTTATTTACAACAAATTCTTTTTATGTTACTATCTCAAATAGTTTCGGTCAACAATATTTAAGATGATTACTACAAATATTATTTTCCTACACAAATAAATTACATCTGAATAATTGAAATTAATCTTACAAAAATGGTTAATTATTATTTACGTGAAAACCCAATCTCGTTAATTAAATCGGATTTGACATTACGATAAATATTAAAAGTGTAGGGAATCTCTACTTATTCGGGAAATTAAAATGTTAGTAGACTCTCCATTAAAATTATAATATGCCAATGATATTCGAGTTGACAAAGGACTTTGAAATTACCAGAGTTTAAGTAGTCAGTGATTAGTGCGAGGTTTGGAGAAAGGTGAATTTATTTGCCGAGAATGTAATTTATTATTCGTTGGCAATCACGGTGAGAAAGATATACGGTATGAGAATGATGCGCGCAACGGGGAGAGAAAGAAGGAAGAAAGGAGAGATCGAACTTGCGGAAGGAAAGAGCGTTTATACATGTGTATATTGCATATGAATATATATTGTATATCCGCGATGCACGCCCGAAGAGAAGCCACTTTCATGGATCGAGAAAAGCTGTCTACCTACATCCTACATAGGAGTGTTCTTATGCATTATGCCTTATACGCTTTAAATATCATGAAATTTATTTTAAATTACTCCTCTCGATGATCACCGAGGACTTACGTAATCTGTAATCGTAGATACTTCTTCTAGAATTCGAAACGTAATATTCGATCTTCCCATAAGTTATTTGTCATTCGTAACTCTGTATTCGGTAACCGAGTAAAATACTTTCTGCAATTAATTTCTTTTCTGAGTTCTGTTTTTGGTAATTATGGTTCACTTCTGAAATAACTATACCACTAATGTGACAGTATTTGTGTTCAACAGACTTAAGAATTGTATATATATATATATGTACACATATGATTTTATCAATTCGTTCAATTCCGTCCATTCGAGCTTCAGGTAGCTGAAGCATTGTCGCGCGTCAGGAACTCTCGATTGGAAGAACTAATCCCGCGGGAGGCAAATGGAAACTAGGTTTAATAACGTTCATCCTAGAGTTACATCTGTAAAAGTGTGCAAGTGACTTACGTACGAAGAGAATCTACTTTCATGAAGTGAGGAAAGCCGTTTACCTATATTGTAGGCGGGAGCGGCCTCGGGAGCGGGATACGAAGAATCTAGAGGAAGCCGGTCAGTTTCGTATGAATCGTGGCTGACTTTCAGATTGCTTCCCCTCATGCGTGAGCAGGCTTGGGTTTCACGTGCGAGGAAACTCGTTCGTTTCCTTCCATCACGTACTTTCGGTATCGAGGTAAAAGCAAGGAAAGGAACAAAATTGTGTCGCTACTTGTCGGAAATTTCCCTCATCTCGAATATCGGTTACTTCTCTGCTTTATATGGTATCGGAATGAATTAGTAATTCCATTCTGGAAAAGTATTTTACTTATTCATTCGAAAAGCGTAAACATATGTACTAAAAGAACTGTACCAACTTTCCTCTTTGCAAGTACTTTTTAATAATAAAATCATGATTAGTGATATTCTAGCACATCACAACGTGATCATTTCAAATGAGACAAAATTGTTTGGAAATAAGTGTTGTATTATGTACATTGAATAAAAGAAGTCTACGTGATGCAATAAATTACAGAGGTCACTTTGTAATCACGGGTGAAAACGAGGAAAATGATAATTAGTCCCCTTGAGATTGCTATTTTCCGTACTGTACTATCACTGTGATCCCAGTAATGCGATTCAGTCTGCTAAACAGAGATATGAAAGTAAAATGAAGTTATACTAATTCTGTCTATATGACTATTCTTATATTGAAGACCTTCATTATTATAGTATTATTTCCTTTTTTTCCTTAATATTTTACGTTTCTATTATTATTATTATTATTATTATTATTATTATTATTATTATTATTATTATTAGGGAGTTCTCGAAAAGTACAAAGTAAGGCTAATCGAAACGCACGGACATAGTACAGTTCAAAAGTTTCCGGTCGAAAGGTGTTCAGGATGTAATAGAATCGAACAATAATTTGTATTTTTCAATATAATTATTCTCGATTTCAATATTGAAGAAATAATCTGAATTTCTATTCTTGCAATTGTCTAAAACTGTATGTTAGGGCTGGAAACTTTTGAACTTTACTAGTATACTTAAGAATCATTTTTTCTGTATAGAGAATTATCAAAGCATTATCGATCTATTAATTTGGTAGCCTGCAAGAGAATTCTTTATTAATTGTAGGGCTTAGAACCTAAAATGACTTCTTGTTGTTTAATCCACTTTGTATTGTTTGATCTTTTTCTCGATTTCGGATGAAGAGGAATTGTTATTTCCTAAAATTATCAGGGTTATCTGATTTGATTGTTTCAGCATCTTCCTCTGTTTCGGTCAGGGGAGCCGTAAAGTGGCCGTCGATTTCTCCGACTATTGCAAAATCAATACGCCTCCCTTGTTTCTATCCAACATACATTCGCAATGTAATTAAGCCGTTCTAATTATCCGACCACATCCCATTCTCGATAGTTAAACCGTGATGCGTAGTATAATATATTCATACTTAAAAAAAAAAGAAAGTAATTCTAGGGTCTAAAATCTACTCTTAATAAAAGCTAACACTTTTCCTTATTTTTCCTGCGCGAAAATTTTTAAGCCTAGCTAAAATTCTATGAGGATAAACCGATTGTGGATAGGTGTTTGAGAAAGCTGAGTTCTTAGTCTTAGCACATAGTCTTATATGTATGTACGTAGTTTCTTGTAAACAATATATTGCACTAGGCATTCCTCCTGGCATTTAAATTTATCTTATTGCCGGTTGATTTAGATCGTGTAAATCATACGGTAATTTCTCCGTATGTATCGATGATCTAGGGGACTAAAAAATGGGTGAAAGAAAGGCTCACTGACCTAGGATCGAAGAGAAGCGGTCGGTGTGGTTGGTCCGGCTGGTGGGTATGAAAGTGATCGGACCCATGATAGTCGGACAAGTGGGTCAGCACGAAGTCGAGCCTCGAACTGGTCCTCCAGGCGCCGCTAAATTTCATTTCTTTTTTTTCAGCACGCGTTGAGAGTCCATTTTACTATGTGGACATTATTCTTATTTATTATCAGTCAACCCACTGGCCAGACTTTATTGGGACCCCTTTCATCTCTATTTTCTATGATCACGCGATTTTCTACTATTGACCTGTCTTTTATGATTCATCGAGTGGATTTAGTTTTTGGGTCAGTTTTTTGTATTCTGTTCATATAGCACATACAAAAGTCTATCTTTTATGATGATTTAAAAATGTTTCCTGCTCCGTGCATCTTTATTAATTAGATTATACACAAATGATTCTAACGTTAATGTTATTATACGAGTTTACAGAGACTATGCACACTTCCTTATAGTTTTCTGCATGTGCTTATTGCACCGTTCTTTATTGCCTGCATATTCTTTTCTGCAAATATATACGTCGATAATGATGATAACGATACACCGAAATGTTTATTGTATTATAGTTCTCTATTTGCGTGGTTTATAACAACGTTAAAATTCTTACCCTATTTGCTTCGTTAGATCTGATTCCTTGAATGCTGGAAACCTTGACGAAACACACTAATTACTCTCTTGTAATCTTATGTAATGTTGTTTTTAATATTAAGACTATTATTACAAATAAATTTCTCAAATCAGAAGTGTTTGAAATATATTTTGAGTACTATTGGTGTTAATTTTTAATTTTTTTATATATAGTAGGCTATAGACTTATTTACAGGGAGCACAAAAATTAATTAATTTAATCACGTTAGTAGTGCAAAGTCAAATAAATTGTTTTATTAGCGAATATATAATTGATTTTTGCGGAAATTTTGTGATGGGCGCTGTTCGAAGTACCTGTTATTTAAACGTCAGGAACCATTATGGCACCTGCGTATCGATCAAATATGCGTAGTCAGAAAGGGTAGCCGTTTTACGGTACATTGCCTCTCCACTTCTCGTAATTTTCCCCGAAGGCTTTAAAATATAATTAACTCGAATACTATTCAGTATCTACGTGCGAGTGCACCACATCATTCATTTAATGTATACTTTCATTAACAATTACGGCGTATTGTGTCATTCTTGGAATTCTACTGACTTCGATAAGTCGGAACCAACTGCTATGCACCTTCATCTACAATTGTGATTGAAGCTAATTTAGGTTATAATTCCCATTTTTCCCAGTTTTCTTTGTCCTTTACAATTCAATTTACATCTTTAAAAAAATGTAACATTTTTTGTACTCTTATTTGAGAACTATTCAGTTTCTGAGACAATTCCTTCTAATATGACCTTGCAATTAGTCACTTGATTATTACCTACAGAATTTTCTAAGCAACTTCTATTTCTGATAACACTTCTTTGAAGGTATTTCTTATGTTTTATGCGGATTGTATTGTTCATTCTAGCCATTTCCTTGAATGCCTTAATTAAGTTTGTGCTTTTATTCGTACTTCGATCAGCAGGCTTTCTTAATAAGATAATTCCGCTCTGTTTTTATTAAGATTATCTTGATCTCCTTTTCTCCCGATCTTCGTACCTTCCATCACTTCGCGGCGATCTCATTTGCTCTCTCTTTCTGTCTCCACGCCGATAACCGTTTCGCTGCAGAACCGTTATCAGGTCAGCCAAACCACTTATTGAGATCATCCACTCGATCTTCTAATGGATACCCACGAAAATAAAATTTTGCATGGAACTGTGGATCTCCATTTATTTTCCAGACATGCACTGTTGCACAGATCGCAGATTTTATTATATCGATTCGCCATGTACCAGTTTCTTCCCACTAGAAACACCCAAGGAAATTGCAATCTAATTCGTAAATGTATTAAACTGGTCATTTATAATACGCGTAGTCAATCTTTCGTAGTAAATTTCTTTAGAAGCTGTACTTAAGTCCACTTCGAATTTAAAGTTTTATTATAAACTGTCTTTCGAAGGATGTTTCCTTTCCGTAGTTAATTCTATAAATTATTGTGCCACTCTTCAAGACTGGTTAATATAATTCGAAAAATATGATATCCAATTAAAATGTGATATGAAAATGTGTATGGAGGTTGAATATCGCCGTGAAAATGATATCAGGTATATGTGAACAAATTAGATATTTTATTTGAAATGAAGTTGCGCATAACTAATGTATTTGATTACTATAATATAATCAAATAAATATATCGTAGCTCTTTAAATTTTAGAGTACTAAGATTTTGAATAAATTTGGTGCCTCCAACCTTTATTATTTATTCTTCATCTAACCAAATCTAAAAGGCAAATAACAATGAATGCCGAGACCTTAAACTGAAGATTTATACATTTTGTAATACCTGGAGCTTTTTATTCGGAACACGTATCATTATTTCTATTTATCGATTGATCGACAAACATACATCAACAATTTAGAAGGAATGGTCAAAAGCCACGGCGTTCGAATACTTATGAGCGGTAGTGTATGTTAGATGTACACAGCGTACACAAATGGCAAGTACATTTACAACACTTGTATAATTGTAACATCTAAACCCTCTTAATACCCAAAAGCCAAGATATAGGCACCAGCCTTTGAAATTTGGACATTTCTATATTTGTTGAGAAATATTTCTTGATGGTACATAACAAAATTGTAAGCCACTAAAAGGATTAATAATCGTACGTTTCTTTGTCAGGTTCATAATGAATATGAAATATTTTCTGATATGTGTCAATGTGACTCATACAGTGAGATTTGAATCGGAATGATCTCCATTAGGCTGACAAGGAGGACCTTTCTCTCGCGAGGAGACCGTAAAGATCGAGCTTAGCGAATAGCTGATCGGCAATGGGATCACTGTATCGGAATGCGCGACGCGGTGATTCTTAAATAAAAATCAGTCAACGACACGACGATGCATGGTAATGAGTCTCGCCAGTTCTGAGTTAACAGTACCCGGAGTGTACGTGCATCGTTCACTTTACGAGAGGTGTGTCAACCTACATTATTCACGTTCCGGATTCTTTCTCCTTTCGTTTGCCTTCGTAGTGGAACTCGTGTCTAAAAACCGTAACTATTTCGATCAAATTTCTTTATCTTTGCCATCTTTCGACTTCACAATTGATTATATCCATTGAGCCATATACTTTTTTTCCACATCTTCGGAAAGATTTCAAACCTGCTTACTGAAACTAGTTGCATATACCGCTTTAATTAATGCGATTTTTTCTACAACTATTCTAATATTCTTAAAAATATTTATAAGATGCGTGCTATATTTTAAAGCTAATTTGCAAGGTGTAATTAGGAAGATAATAAAAATTAATGAAACCTGAAGAACCAGGTTACAGAAGGGTTAAAGTAAATTGTGGTTCTACTAATTACTTGTTTTTCTTATTTATTTTCTTTATATGTATTTCCTAGCTGATTAAATCCAATTTACGTCTTTTCCGTCATTAAACGTGCTTTATTTTGAGACAACTTTCTCGGAACCGTGGTGTCCGTTATGCAACTGATAAACTTACCTGGTTATAATGAAGATAAATTGCTTCATGAAGGGAGAACATTCCTTTCTATCTCTCTGATATTTGTTTTCAAGAACAGCCCGTTATGTGCATTCTTGGTTACATAAATCTTATTGTTTGATGGTATAACGTCTGTTCTTTCCACTAATACTTCTGCGTTCATAATTATTTTCTTTAATAATCGCAATCATCCTGCGGGATAATGACACCGATTGCAATACGGGGAAACGGTAATCTTTCGTAATAAATTATATCGCACCACAAAAGAATAATCATAATTATTATTCACATCAAAGTTATTATTTACAAGCAACATTATGAATAACTAAGACTGAAAGTCATATATCAATGAACATCGAGGTCTTAAATCGGAAATTGATAAACTTCACAGTATCTGGTTCATTTTATCCGAGCCATGTATTGTTATTTCCATATGTTGATTGATGGATTGATGTATATATACACAGATTTTTACTGGCACCCAAGTTTCGTACGCAACGACAAATTTTCTTTTTTGTTATACGTTAAATAAAGAAACATTAAACTACATGCCTCTACGTGAATTTCAATCATTTAACACTATTTTCATGTTTTATAACAAAAAATTACCCGACTCGCTAGGTGTATGATTTTAAGTGACAGCCACTGTATATCCATCAATCAAAATATGGAATTAAAATTAGAATAGAAATATAATATTTCAATACGCACTCTCAACCAAATCAACCACACCCCTCCGCTCTCCCTACTCGACTCCATTCTTTTTTTTAAACATCCATCACCGTGCACACTCCGCTCGTCAACTATTAACCCACAAAATTAAAACCTTTAAACTAATTCTACAAATATAAACTCAAATTAACTACAATCCTATATATATATATATATATACCTATCCCACGATTTAGCCGGTACTTTTTATATGCGGCAATTAATCCCTTTGATTACAGAGTCTTTTTATACGTGATACCAATTTACACATTCTCATCGGTCAGAAAATATGTTTTTTATTTTTTATAATCTTTAATGAATTTACTATACATACGTATATGAATGAGGCGCAAATTCTTACTCAACTCTACAGATTGCATCATTCTGAACTTTTTTTGGATTGTAGTGAACATGTTTAATAGATAAATTTAATAAATGTACAAGGCGATGTGACTTTGTGCCAACCAAAAAGAAAAGGTTATTGTTTTGGATTACAGTACCGATACCCACAACCGATCTTTATTTGGATATTTATTTTGGTTTTCCTGAACGTGCATTACTATTTTTTGTCTGAAAAGATGTGAAATAAATATTTTTATAACTTGTATCGATTTTTTTCTTTGGTATTGTTTTCGTACTGCCGAACTATATTTACGCGATTTTCTGCCGCGTTAACAAGAACCACGTGTATATAATATATGCGTGTGTTGTATCTACATACATAAGCTATATAATGAATAGTAATGGTTATCTATGAATTTGTGACAATATGAAATTATATTAATCAATACTCCTTGTTGTTTTAGTTAACATGGTAAATATAATAGATAATGTGTAATGCTGATATCGATATTACAAACGCAATTAAAACTCTAGCCGATACTTAGTACTTTCGTTTCCTTATACAAAGTCCGTTCTATCTTTTTTATTTCCACGAACAGTGAAGATTCAGCGACGCGTATCTTGTAATTCTTCTGTAGTGTTTCGTCGAATATTTTCTTGCTCTATTAATTCAATATTTCCAACCACTGCACGCTCGTGGAATTAATGTGTAGAGCTCATTTGCATCATTTACATCGTTTCTTAGATACACTCTTTATAGAACTGTATACGTGTATTGTAATTCGTTAAGAACTTTCTTTCGCCAAGCTTAAGTACAATGCGATAGAGTTTTTATAATGAAGCTGGAAACTCTATTCATCATATATAAACATGTTTGATATTTTCTATGGTTCTTTATTCGACCCAAAAGTAATCTACTTTAGAAGGAAAGAAAAGTAAGTTATGGAATATATTCAATTCAGCAGAATTTGTTTTTTAATATAATTAAAATAAGCATAAGTAAAGCAGAATTAAATAACGTAACGTAATTTGGCATATAGATAACCTTTTAAACTTAAACTATTACTTATCGTTTCGTTTAGTATGTTCAATTCTTACGACTTCTAGAATAAAACCATGCACTCGTGATCGGAAGTTCCAATGTACCTGAAACGAATACTTTTTAAAGATTACTCACCTCGATAAAATTATTCAATGAAACCTGGTATAAAAACTTAAGAACGCGAACAGAAAAAGGCCTAACATGCTATAATAATATATTATACAATATAATGCAATGATACTGCAATTTATCTGAAACTTTCTCCTACTAGAAAGTAAACCTGAATACGATAGGAGTTAAACGTGCTTTCGTTACATGGAATAAACCCCGTGCTAATTAATTCGAAATTATGCGAAATCAACAAAACCATTATTCCAAGTCGATGTAACGCTGTGTGATTAACTCTTTAACGTCGAATGAAAATGATTCTTTATATGTCGTTTTCACGGTTGCCGCCCGAGATAAGTCAAAAGGAGAGTAGTAATAACATAATGTATACAATTATGTGTAATAACTTTATAAATATGTACCATCAATTAGATCATAACTTCACGTTTTTAAATAATGCAATCCTCATACCAAGTAGTGGTGTAAGGGGAATCATTAATGATATGGAGAAAGTTAGTAACAACAACTTGATGGAAGGGAATTTCATTTACTAAAGAATGAACTGACATAGAAGTGAGGGAAATATAAAAAATGATGAAATGGTTTTATTACGTCCATTCATAGTAATCGGTTAGGTATTGTGGAATGCTATTCAAATTGTAATTGCATGACACAATTAACAATGGAATTAAATGAATTCATTGAGAAAATTAATTAATTCAATCATTACTCTTTCCTGGATTCTACCTACTGGTATACCAAACAATTAAAATCCATGCCTTATAAGCGTACCACTTCCGTCCCAAAATTATTTTTATATAAGAAAATACTACTTACACAATATTCATTTCAGGCGTATATTAGTAAGATATACATGTATGTACAATGTACATATGTATAAGAAGTTATGAAAATAACATTTATGGTTCTGATGAAATATTTTTCGATGTTGTCTGTAGATGTGTCAAAGAATTAACATTTATTATATTATATATTTCTAGGTATACCTTCTATATATATTTTTCATCAACTTCCTATTTAAACTTACTTTTATGCATAGAAATGCTACTTATTTCATCGATTTTACTCACAATAAGAAAGATATGCACGGAGATTTAAAAATATGAGATTGGTGGTTTCAAAGCAAATGAATGTAGAATCGCATTGAATCCATATTTCGTCGAGGTTCGGCGTTGTACGTAACGTCTGGTAAGTCCGGTAATACCGGTAAATTAGCATTTCCTAGACGCTTTCTAGGTCCGCCCGAATGTCTCGTCTGGCGCGACGAAAATTGCGCAATTGCGATCTACCAGCGAGAGTGAAATTACACGGTACCATTGTAAGATGTTGTAATGAGATCGAAATGATTATGCAACCGATCAGCATTTCGGTGTGATTCTATACTCTCGGCACGCAAATGCAAAACCCACAAGTATTATCTTCGAACGTCTCCACCTGAGAGGAGAATGCATGTACGGATACTGGTTCCTTCTTCCTGCATTTTGCAATATTGCGACTCGTATGATATATCAGAACAGATTTCTAACGAACTCTTTTTTCACGCATGTAAATGCGTGGAAAGTCGAAAGTTCAAACCTGAACGGTGTTGATTATTAATTGGATGACTGAACTCAACAGGCGTTTCGGCGTTTCGGCGTTTCAGCGTTTCTCCATTTTCCCAATTATCGGATTTACGTGCTGTAGCCGGAGAAGGATTCCAGCAATTTGACCTCCAGAGTATGATCTTTCTGCTCATGTCTTTCATGTTTGCAAAGAATAATTATAAGTGTTCGATGTTGCTTGTGTTTTCTTTTATAATAGACAAATATTGATATTCTGTGTGGTAATTTCTCATTGCAGTTGTCGAAGTGTGAGAATGCGCAGATACGAAGATCGAAGAAGGCTGCGGACAGGAGCTTCGAAGAAGTCGAGGGCTGCGTCCGTCGCCGGAAATGACCATGACGAGCGTGGCTGTCGCCCCGGGTAGCCTCGGTACCCCTACAGCTATGCTTACCCCGAAAATGTATCTGCAACAGGGGTTAAATTCTAGTTCTGCCTCACCCACCCCCGGAAAAGTAAGTTTTAGCATTATTTCTGGCAACTTGCGGTGATTACTAATTATTATATTATACTAACTATTATAGATCAATCAGAATAAATGGTAATTACTATCCACTGTTCTTACTGATACACAAAAGCAAGCAACTTTATAGTAGAATGATACAATACATCTTTCATCAATTGCATATCTTGTAGGAAACTATGTAGGTTATGGAATGCAGTGGATTCCATATCTTTCAATTAAACAAAATTTATTTCTTTATTTAACACGTTAACTGCCGTGTCACCCGTATTCGGGTGACAGCAAAAGTTCTCATCAGGCCACGTCACCCGTATTCGGGTGACAGCAAAAGTTCTCATGGCCTGACGGGGGGCGTGTTGTAAACACGCGTGGCAGTCAACGTGTTAATGATAATGAGGGCCGTAAGTCAACCGTTAATTAAAATAACTTAACATAATTTGGCATACAGATAACTTTGTAAGCTAAAACTATTACTTATCTTTTCCTTTATTATGTTCTATTTTTGCAGTTTCTATGTTCTCTCCTTATATATATCACACATTTTTCAATTCATTTATTTACTCGCTTGTTTTCTTTGCGAATATAAGCGTAGAAAAGTTTGATATAAACAACATGGTATTGAAGAATTCTTGTATATTGTGAGGATTTTCCACGGTATTTGTATAATTTTGCAGGATTTGTGGAACGTCTAACTTTATACTAATTGGAGGACCTATTAGCCTAAATTATTAGCTAGGAAAAAATGGCGTTACACAGCTCGAGTTTTGCATAATTGTTTACGGTTTTTAATTCGTAATAGCAGATGGCGGAAACGTTGGCATTCGCGTTGGCAATACAGTCCACAGAGAAAGTGTGCGCCGTCAGATTAATAATCGCAATTCCGAATGAGCTGTTATATAATTCCGAAAGGTATGAACGCGTAATGACCTATGTATGTGTTTTTGCTGCGCAGCTCCTTCATAACATATCATTGAACCTGTCAATTATCATCATCTTTTCATTATTTTGGATTTATCTATTCATATACGGAGAAAACAAATGAAAAATATGGCAGTAAATAATAACTTGCATAAATTATTAATTTGTTGCATAACTCCTTCGCAACACTTCGTTGAAATTGTCAATTCATATTACCCTTTTACTCTGTGCAATGCAATCGAAAATATTCTTCCGATTTATATATTAATATTCTGCTAAGACAAATGTGAAATGTGAGAGTAGTAATTTCTATAACAACATCGATATAATATCTAATGTTTATATAACAAGTTCATAAATAAATATCAAAAGGAAGATGCTAGACTTGGTTGTGTCATGGTTCTTAGAATAAAAGAAACATTTAAGTCCTTCTTAAGACATGGTTATGAAGGAACCCTGAAACGCGAAACGTTTGTGGAAGGACAAACTTGCTCTCTCGATGATGTAAGTGCACTCCTCTGTACGGTTTTAATTCGTCGTGTGCCCTGACAATGGCTTGCTCCGGTTTTACCTTAAAACCAGTCCTCGCTCGTGACACCGAATACCAGTCGTTGTGTGTTTTGCACGTTGGGAGGACACCGGGGTTCGTCTTGGTTAGATATCCTTGTGCATCAGTCTTTTTGGTATAATATGAAACATCGTGCAAAGCGGGGTACAGCAGGGAGCCGATTATTACGTTATTATCACTATTGAATAACTATTGCCGTGAGTTAGATTGCTATTGTGTTATGTGTTTCTATATCTCCGTTTATATCAGTGATAATAATGCAACACATTTGGTGAAGCATAAAGATGCATCGATTAAAGAACTAACAAAACGCCAGGATGTTGGATCGTGTAAAAGTAATTAAAGATTATTAGTAAGTACGGGTATTCTATTAACTCGTAAGGATAATAAATAGCTAGTCGACAATTTAAAAATTCGTTATTATCGACACAATAATATTTCGATGAACTTGGGTCAAAGGATTCTTCAGAATGTTTACTAAGTTGTAAATCAGTAAGCATATAGTTCATGAAGGAGTAACAATTAATAACATTGGGCATTTGAAGATTACATTTTTCATACGCTGCATGTATTTATATTCAGATACTTGTGCAAGGCCCCTGCAGAATGAAATTGCGAAATGCGATACGTGAGTGTATTGAAATGGTGTGCTGTTTTCGACAGAGTGTGGTTGTTGGATGGAGACATAACATGATTGCATCGAAAATATTATATAATTAGTAATTTATACTATTAAAGACGTAGAACGCGTAAACAATAAGTGTTCAGTATCGACGGTAAATCATGTGCACAGGCATCCGCGTGAAAACAATGACGAAATTATGTGCTCTATCTTTGATGGATTTACTGTGGACGTCACGAATCAAGAAAGCGATAACAATAATGTTGATGATATCGATGTACCAAGTCATTATGAAACTCTAACACATTCGAAGATGACGAGATAAGTCATTGAGATACAAGATGGTTGCTACTTTAATCTTTTTTCAAACAGTTTCATTAAATGTTGCAAATGACCTTTATATAAATCAGTATTTTACTCGTTGTGTAGATAGATTTATTTATATGCAACAACTATGTTTGTATCCCAATCATTCATTATCAATTATAGTGTTTCTTACATGATGTCGTATTTCGCGAATAGTATTTGACTCACAAAATGACAGCTGTTTATCTTATAACAACATTTATAGTAGATTACATTTGCATTAAAGTACACGCATTGAATAAAAGATCATCGAGGGATTATTCCGTATGAAAGGAAAATGAGTCGCTTTCTGACTAGGACTTATTGGTTTTCGGTTGCTCAGATTTGTATTATACAAGGTTTTAATTTGTTTAGTGTATTTATGTACTATATACACATTTAGGGAATATATATATACATGTATTCCTTAAGTTTATCGGCTTTCCGTTCTTGTTCGAATATTACTCTGAGCACTCCAGTAAGAGACTATGCGCAACCGGTTTTGCGTTTGGCCCACATTGCCATGCTGCGATAGAACTTTCGAGACATTGCGTTCCAGAAATTTCTTTTCTTTACATTCAATCGAGTGAGTTGTGATTTCGTGCCACTTACTTAATGCAAGCTTAAAAATCATCTGCTGGTAGATTGTAAACAAATCTTGAAGAAAAGTTGAGTGATGTAGTAAGAGTCAGTTTGCAGTCAATTTCAAGTAAAGCATGATATTTGACATTAGCTGCGTTTCCATTTAATTGCTGACCCCTAACATACCGTGCATTTAATTAATAATATACATCATAATTTAATATAACAAACTCTGAAAGTCTTTGGGCAGGCATCATCTTCGAGAGAGTTTTCACGGATTAATTAACAGTTTGAATTGCACGGCAGGCAAATTCCTATAATTAAGCACTATCGACTATGAAGACTTAATACTCATTCGCTATTTTATAATTACCTATTTGACTTTGAATATCTGGGAAAAAGGAACTGTTTCGTAGGAGAAGCCTCGCGTTCAACATAATTGTGAGGATAAAGCGGAGATCCTGTGGCGAGAAGAGTCGAGTCAGGATACTCAGGCTAAGATTAGCGAATCGTTCTAACGACTGAATGCTGGCTGTGAGTAGATTGTGTAACTGCAGCCTCAGACGGCTATAGAGGCAAGCTGGTATGATGCATCTATGGTGCATCCGCCGTGACCCCGGTAGATGAGCGTGCACCCGTGTCTCATACTTCTCTTGCCTACAAGATCTTCCACCGATACCTCGTACATAGTCATCTGCCTTACATTATGTATATTGTCTTTTGCCATGTTACTTGCGTCCTATGCCATGAGAATTATGACAGCTTTTTGCTTCGTAGTTATTATTCACATATGGCTGTGCAACCTGCAATATTAGTTGGCGCTAAGATGCGAGATTAATTTGTGAGCACTTGATACACGATGAAAATTAAATGCGTACATAAGTGTTCATAAATATGCAAAGAATCGGTCACTGCTTTTAAATACTTTGATGTGTTATTTCATGTTGGTAGTTTAATAATTATCTATGGTTAGCACTGGAAGGAAATATGTAATACATATGTTTATCTTAAAGTAGCTTGTAAAATATTGACTAAAATATTGAGCTGGAAATGTACTATTATACATTGAAGTAAATGCAAACCTAATTATTTTATAGAAGTACATTCGCTTAATATATAATTTATATGTTTTCTAATGGAATTCTAGATACATCCTTAAACAGATACGTGCGGAAAAATCAATGTTTTGTATAATTCTGATCTTCTGTTTCACCCTCATATGCATATTTCGATAATCATCGACTGTGGTTAGTATCGTCCTGAGTATTATTTAGCAAAATGTGGAAGTCCACTTTCCCTCGATGACGAAGGTCTGAATCAAGATGACCTCGAGAGATGACCACCTTCAATCCGCATAATGCCTTCCCATTCTTTTTCTTCACTGCATCCTCATTTTCTTTCAATTTCAATATAATCAAGGAATATTCTTCCTGTATTGAGATTCATTTCAATTTCTCCACGTGGATTCCTTTCGAATTATGTAGGTTTTTTGTGACATTTTTCAGTCTTTCACTCTTCTTATCTTAACTCTTCGTCATCTTCAAAAGACAAACGACTTTGACAGAACGAAAGGCGATCTTCTTTCTTATATTCTTAGTATTATTACACAGTTCGAAAGAGTTTGTGTAAACCGAAAAATAATTGATTGCTTTTTCAGAATATACGTGAAATCAAACTTTCAATAGGTTAATACGAAAAATATTATAAAGGAATCAAGTTCTCCTTCAATTTGCTGCAATAATCAGACGATGAAACAAGTGTCTTTGGATTACGTAGATACTTCTATGTTTAGAACACGGCTCACTTTCATCATTAATCAGTTAATAGAATGGATATCTGTATCTGTTGGCTACTTCCAATGCGTTGCACGAAGTGCTAATATTGGAAGTTAATTGCACCTTGCTCACCAACGTTCTCATATTTATGTAATGCATTTTTCTTGTAAAGGTTCAGTTAAAATGTACAAGTGATCGAAAGATATTTTGATATATGAAATCCGGTAATTATTATGAACTTTTTGCATTTTCTAATCAAGCATTCAATGAAAGTGTTCCAAGGCAATGATTATATAATATAATACTATACTGGAATATGAATTCCAAGCGTTCCTATCATGGCGAAGGAAATGAAAAAAATTGATGAAAGAGAGAAATAATTATTGTGACAGTAATCTCAGTAGATACAATCGATCCATATATCCAGGTTCATACAAAATTATTTTCTATCAAAAAATATAAATATTTAGGATTGGCCCGCACGTCCGTCTGACCTAAACATCATTGAAAATGTTTGAACCGATTAGCCAGAAATGTTTATACAGGAGGAAAGTAATTTAACACAGAAAAAGAACTAAAATGTAAAATTATTGAAAAATGGGGTAATTCACCACAATAGGAAGTTGAAAAATTATATAAATCGATATCAAATTGTTTAATAGGACTACCACAAAGCCAAGGATTTATCAAAAAATACTAATAAATTATTTATTAACTGTATAGACATATTTTTCATATAGTGTGCTATCATTTTGTCGCACCAGTTTTGGCCCTCTTTTACATTTTTCTCCATAACTTTCGTAAACATTGTTCGATTAAAGCGATTTCGTATGTTTACGTATAATGAGGTATGCAATATATTGAGTGGAAAAATAAAAGTTTTCTTTTGTGTATCTCCAGAAATAAACAAAAAATAAAATCGGCTATTATTTTGTCAAATGAAAGTTTTGAGAAATGCAATTGCTGTGCCATAACGGAAATTACTGGAACCTATTGGATCATAGATCAATTATATCGTGTTTCGCACGATACTACGATATCCTGTTCCGAGTAATAATATAGGAAATGACGGTATTAACTTCACGTTGGGGAACATTTATTCTAATCTTTTACGTGATTTTATACAATCAATGTCTGTTTCGTAAGAATTTCATAATATTTTTCGCGCAGAAATATTTCCCATAATCTTCCTATCTCGTTATGCTGATTTTTTAATAACTATTTAAACTTAACTAATAAAAGATAATTTATGAAAATGGTGTAGCATTATTTACTTTATTCCTGGAAGAATATTTCAAAGAATTCAGGAAAAGATAGATCATGTTGTAAATTTTATCAAGTAACTACAAATATTTATATAAACGAATAATTATCTTCGCAGATATATATTGTATATATTATAATAATCTTGTATACTTTCTTAGTATTTATAATATTTTTATACTGCAATACAAGTTGGTTAGAGACTATAATACATTAGTTTGTAATTGTCGGAATCAATCATTTATACTACCATCTTCATGGTGGTACTACGTTGTTCTCATCTTCGCGTAATTGGCACCTCTCTACTTCCGGTTTCTGGATGCCAATGCGTCTCGGCTATTACCAGAGGTATTATCTTTCAACGTTTAATGTTGAAAGACATTCCTTCAACTGCGACTCATTGTTGAAGGGGACAATAATATTTATCATCCCTATAACTGCTTGTAAAAGCTTTTATTCAACTTTTAAAAGATGTTCAAATTTGATGTCAATTAAATTTAAAGAAATTATTCAAAGTTTTTACGACAAAATGCCTTATATTTTTTGACATCGTAAAATAACTTACAAAAGTCTTGCATTATATAAATAATTCGATATAAAGATATTTGGAATTTTCTTTTCTGTAATTTATAAGATCCGAATAATTTTGTTATATTGATAATATCAATTTTTATTTTATTTCATTGATTTCATTCAACTGCAACTCATTGCTGGAGAACAATAATGTTTGTCATTCTTATAACTGAAAAGCTCTTGAAAAAGATGTTGAAATTTTATCATCTGATATCAATTTTTAACATTTTAATAACAGTAATGAAATGGCTTCCGAGAGAGATCACGTGAGAAAAAGACTTTCACGAGAAGCACAGCACTGGTAATCCGGCATCCGGTTGATCGAGCTTAAACCCGGAGCTGGGTAATTCAACTTGTATCTGTACTTATGAAAAATTAAGGAGAAAAAGGAGTCTGATGAAAGGTCACTGAATCTAATCTATATTGACCATATTGGATTTCGTTGGCCACGCCCGGTTCTCTCGTTTCACCTGCAATATATTTACAAGGAGTTGCAGCCGTTGCAACCGTTGCAACCGTTGCAACTGCTGTCTACACAGGCTTACATTAGTTTCTTTTTGTTATTTCGATCGGTGCCGCGTATAGGCCATCGGTCGAGCGTGTATAAGCCGCTCCTCTTACGTGAGCTCGTGGAACGAGACTTTTACGAAAGTCCACAGATCGACGAGAAAGTAAAGCGTACCTCCTTGTTTGCCCTCGAGCCACCAACCTGCTCCATTTTCCGACCTTATGTGCTTCGTTCGCCTTCTTTCCACCATTGCAGCTTGCTTCGTTATTTGTAGAATAACATAAATATCAGTAACTGTAGCGCATTTTCAATACACGACATTAAGTAATTACTTATAGGAAATGTATTCGTACAAATGATTTGGAAAATTTCCAACTTTACAGCGTGCTTGATTATTTGTATCACATCACGAATAAAAGAATTTATTGCATATTTTCAGTTTGTGAAATTAAGAAATTCTTACACTTGTTAATACAAAAATGTTCGTATCGAGTAATTCGTAATTTCGAATCTTTATTCGGAAAATTCGGAATATTTCATTATCCTTGGAAGTAAATTATCTTGAGTTAGAAGGGATCAAATTGTATAAATTAAGAAAACTTTACTGTGATATACCGAGGGTTAATGATCATGGAAACAATCATTGACGTTACGCTAAATTTATTCCTTTAATAAGAAGAGTACGGTAACTTAACGTTTAATAATGATCTATTATTAGAGGCCATTAGATATGGAATCATGGCTTTCAATGTTCTGACATTCATTATCAATCAAGCATTACAAATGAGTTTGCAGTAAAATCTCTTTTCGGAAGAATTTGTTGTCGAAGAACTTACTAGCAAATTATATAGTTGAAGTATAATTTCATTTCACCCAATATGGCATAATTTCGTCTTAATCAAGTTAATTGTCTGAGATTTCAGTGTCAAAAAGAACTTGCTTCTTTCGTTTCCTTTTCTTTCTATTTCCTTTATATTCTTGCATCACAACTTTTTCATAATTCGGCTCGTATTATTGTACATTGTTTCAGTAAAAAACAAGAAACATATACTAACAATTAACCTTTCGATGAATTTATGCTACTTTTTGATCATCTTTCATTTTGTGAAAGAAGTAAAAACTAGTTTCTTGCAAGTTCTTCCATTGTAATCTGTATCCTTTCTGACAATTGAACCTTGATAGACAGTGTGCGTATGCAAAAATAATACGACAAGGATTTGTTTGTGGAAATACAGTCATTGTTTACGTTACATTCAAATATTACGTAAGTTGAAATAATGCCTCGAAGGCATCATAAATCCAACGAAAGGTTAACATTAAATGTCGTATAAAGTCAAGTAACTATAAGATTTGTGTTACTTTCGATGTATCGTAGTTCCCTTTATACTCATGGCTTTATAACTTCAAATATGTCAAATCAAATTTGAAGAAATTATTACCATATATGTTTTGGCTCGATAAAGTAACTTGCAAAAATCTTAAATTTTATAAATGCACGGAGATTTCTAATTCAATACAATGATATTCCATCTACAATTCATAAAATGATATTCGGATAAGATATTTTTATATACGTCTAACGAAGATATACTTAACGATATTTGGCAGCTATATCAATAAATTGTGCCAATTATTTTATTTTAAAGGAGATTAGAGTGTGTGACTACAAAATAAGACTGACGTGATAGTTTTTGCTTGTTTCTTTGGATAATTCTCATCATACGACAGTATAATCGTTATCAATCAACTGGGCACACAGACGTTTAAAAACAAACTAACTTCTGAACATTATTAAAATGGTCGGAAAAACGTTACTGTCCTCTGCATGCAAAAGATATTTATGTGAATTGCACGGAAGTAATTTGAACGACAGGTGCAGCTGTGTGTGCAACTGGGAACAAATTATGTGCAGCTGCTTCTTAAAAAGATGCTACCTCATATACTACCACTACAAATTAAAGAAACCAACATTACTTTGAAACTTAGAAAAGATATTTGTCACTTAATACGAAACAAAAGCGATTCATTATATTTGATTTCAGGTGACAAATATAAAAGAAATTGAGAAATTATCACCTTTTTATATTTTCACTCACTTTTAGGTATATACTCACCGAAGATTCTACCTTATTCTAACCATTAAAAATTTAAGACACCAATCTCGCTTTGAAACCTAATAAGAAAATGTTCCTCTAATATAAAGAAAAAGAGTCATCACGGTTTTTATACATAAGTGAAAAGTAAGAAAAATAATTGAAGAAATTTGCCTGCTTATCCATGTACGTTCATTCATGTATATCTCGACTTAAAATTCTGTCGCAAGACTTCATTGAATAACGAAATAGAAGACTATGTTTTAATGCAATAATTGCATTATCTTTATAACGATCTGTTACGTCGTGATGATATCTAGTTTTCCATTTCCTTGGCAGAAGATTAGAAAACTTTATGTAGATGCTGTCGATTGCCGTTGTTTCCGTTCATTTTTCGCAACTGTCGAAAGAAGGAGGGCATGCATATGCATGTATATCCTTCGATCATTTTCCTGCAGATCTTAGATTATCCTCGGCCTTCTCGCACGCACGACGTGTACCTTGCCGTGGCTCTACTTTGTCGTTCTTTCTTTTATAATTAAACAATAGACAGAGGCCTTGACACGGCGCATTCGTTTCTCGGCGTTGACCAAGGATTCGCTTTTCTTTCAATATTTCAGCAATTCTAACATTAATACTGTGACCTTATTCTTGGGAATTTAATTTCAGTTTGTGTGCGGTGTGCACTATGTACTTGCGGACGCAACTGAGGTGGTTGCAAACTCATCAATGTATACAAGTATACATTGATTAATTGACTCATTTCTATGACAATTTTATACGAACTTTTCGATATTCTATTTACACTACCGCTAAAAGTATTCGAACGAACACAGAGTTTAAGAAGTTTGCAGGAAAAAGGTTTTATACTCATATTTGCTGTCTAGAATGATAAAATGACAAGAAATACTAATATTAGTGACTACAAATTTCCTTACTTTGTTACTATTTTATTCCTAATTAGCGTCCGTATGATTAGCGTGTATACGATTTTATCAATAATAAGTTATTAGGACGATGGAATTTCAATCTTACATTCAAAAAACCAGAAATTGGTTTCTAAAGCTCTTTTATTGGTAATCATAACTGATTATCATCATTACTTATTAGATTTTCTTATTGTGAAATTATTTATAACAATTTTGTAAATATATCGGAATATACAAAATTATATAATTTTCCAAGACCTTTCTTATAAAGTATTTTATGGATTTATCATATAATTGGAATAATTAGCATCGTTCGCTAAAATAGCATATTAGCAATAACATAAATTTGAAAAAGTACTCAATCTTTTATGCATAATACTTATTATTATAACTTGATCTTTTCAAAAGCGTTCCTTATTACATTTCCTTACTATGTACAAAAACTGATCATAATTCATCGTAACGATATTTACATATTTCTTGTCTGAGAACATTTTGCATATTTACTTAAAACGGAGTTACTGTATCAACACATAATTCAATGTGTATTTATTCTACGATAAGGAAGGCAGTTAATAACTTGTTACTTTATTTTCGCACAAAAAATTGTATTCGGTCCAACTTTATCAAACAACCAGAACCAGAGGCGGAGGTATATGTTTCTTATCTATTGCATCTGATTTTTCCATCCTCGGAACCTGTTACTAAACGCATACCGTTCGAAAAGCGATTTTCTCGTGATTTTAAGTGGTTCATTTCTTGAACGGCGAAACACATCCTGGATATCAGCCGGGTCTCAAAACCAGAAGAACCAGACGAAGATCATGTTCCGTCGTTTTCTGGTTTCTCTCTTGTACTGTTTTCTCAAATTTTTATTTATTCATTTAGTATATACGAATGTATACTCTTACAACGATAGGGATACGTGAATATATACAGAAATAATGATAAAAATAAAAGTAAAAGTAAATAAAGTACGGAAATCTTGATAGAGTAAAAAAAAGATCGTCGTGTCTTCTATTGTTCTATATGAACTGTTTTTATTCTACAAATTGTAGAAGTCCAAACTTAATAGTATACTGTTTTTACACTACCGGCCATAAGTTTGGGATCACTTACTATCCTTAAGCAAATTATTAAATACATATCTTGTCTATAAAATGGAATGGGATACTTTCCTTTGGGTATATCTGTAGGTTGATGCATGTTGATATCATAAGATAGAAGAGTTGGATAAATGTCGTATATTTTATTCTATATTAATTATACATTTCGCTTAATACACGATTCGTCGAAATATCCCCCTTTTTTCATTATTGCTGTTTTACATATTTTTGACATACCCCAACAAGTTTGTGTAATGTTTCTTGCTGCACAGTTCGCCAACCTTCTTGTAGTAAAGTAATTTCTTGTGTGGAAACTAAATACCGACCAATAGCAATAAACGGACCCGACCGATTTTGAAGGTAACAAAATCTTATTATACCCAGATGCCAATACAATGTGTGTCTGCATGACAAGAAAATAGTTTAATATTAGTGGTAAAATTGTCAAATGGACAACAATTTTATATTCTATTTAGTTTTAATATTCATTCTAACGTTTACTTGAAACGTTTACTTTAAAGTAAACGTTAGAATGAAGACTACGCAAATGATCCCGAACTTATAGCCGGTAGTGTATATGGAGCGATTCCATGGAGCGATATGTATGGGAGAGTAAAAGAAAACTTGCAACGTAGCCTAAGACTTTTTTAAAATATTCTAATAGATGGTAACAAGTCGCTTTCTTGGTATTGGGTCGTTAAAACAATCGCGTCTTCCATCCCAACACATCTAATTGTCTCAGGTAACGAATGCAGCCTTCAATTGATATAGAATAAACAAATTTAATACAGATCAAAAAGCGCCGTTTAATCCTCCCTAAACCTAATAATATAAAAGTAACAACAGTAATAATAAGAACAACGAAAATTTGATAAATTTGTTGATACCTTCAGAAATCCTGAAATATCGTAGCAAAGTTTTTGTTCGATTTCATATTTCCTCTTCCTTGTAGATGTTTTGTTTTTCATCCAACTTTTGAACCGGACTCGAATGCAACGCACAGGCCTCAGCCTTATCGCCACGGTTTCACCAAGGGAAAACGTATTTAAATGCGATCTCGAATGATTCCAACCTTCGTTTACTTTCCCCGGAACCTGTTGTTCCTCCTCCTCCTCCTCCACCTCCTCTTACTCTTTCATTCTTGCTTCTTCTTTTTCCCTTCCCTTTCTCTTTACATTTCTTTCGCGTTTCTTTCCACGCTGCTAGAATTCGAGACAAATATTTTAACTAACTGACATAATTTCACAATCAATTTGATTCGTTGACAACTTTAAATTAAAACTCCGGTTGTACGAAAGATTTTAATTTAATCAGCATAAAACTAAGAAAGTTTAGTAATTGTGAAATACTAAAAGTATATTGCACAATTATTATACATATATAATTTATAATTATTACATGATTTATACATGAGTTTAGTATAAATTAAATGCAGGAGTCATTGAATATTACTTCTAACCAATCTGCTTAAGAAAATTCAATCTTCAATGTCTTAATTAATTCTGTCATTTTTTATTCATTTTTCTTCAGAAATTTAGTTTTACATTATTGAGGATTAAGCTTTGTATAAATTCTATGTGATAACTGGAAATGATAACGAGGTATGCTTCTTACCCTGCCACCATATTTGGCAAGGATATCCAGATGAAAGTGAAAGGTTTTGCGTACATGCCAATTCCTTTGAATGATAATAGCGGCGGAAATAATTACTGCTAGTAAGATCCTTGTGGAATAATAATGGCATTGCCAATTAAGCTTTAGTGTAACGGAAGAGCTATGTACATACATGTATCTATGTATCTACTAAAATACCTTACACCCATGAAAGCGAATACATTAAAAACTAAAGTAGAAGCGTTTAGGTATCATTGATTAACGTGTGTTTTAAATTACCTTAATCATTTAAAATATATAATTGTTATTCGCACAAATCGTTTTTACGAAATATATCGCCGGTGAATAATTATAAGTTAGTTCTCATATTGCAATTATGAAATCTTCTTTCTCGTTTTTTTCCATGGATATTCATTTGGAATTAAATGTCTGAAGCATGTTATTGTGATTGAGTCAAAGCCTATCAATTTTTTACATGGTCTTTTCTATTAATATTAATTTTGTAATTCAAAGATATTATTATTATTAACTGCTACATAATGAAGAAAGTTAAATTAAAAGGTCATTTATCTTCCTGAAGAGCTTCTGCCAACAATTTACCTGCTTCCCGAAAAACCATTTGAAAAAGTAGTACTAATAAAGAATAATTCTCATTTTCTCATTTTCACTTTTGATATTACAAATACCAATCGGGTTATTCATAAAAAATTAGCTTTTTCCTGAATTCAAGCAGTGTTAAAATAGTAATTCAAATCCATTAGTTTAATGTGACATTAAATGCGTAAATTAAGTAAGTTGAAATTTATTTTATAATTATATTGTTGCAAAATGTGGCGACCTTGAATCAAGTTGTATGATAGTTACAGCATGAAAAAGTGTGTAACAAAGAAACTATCTTTGTAAACATATCATAGTAAATATTTAATTTGCCTTAATGAAACACAATAATACGTTTGGTACATGTCATTCTAAATGAACATGCATGAAAAATGTGAGAAAACAGATTTCATAATTACACTATGAAAACTATTATGGTTTGTAGTAAAAATGATATATTTATCCACGTATCTATTGTATTATCTATCTATAATACATGGTATAATAATATCGTTGTTATAGAGGTAAAACACATTAACTACATTTTCGTCATTTTCTTCCTCAAATATAATAATTTAACAAACACAATTATAATGGACAATACAGGCAGAATAGATACAAATCGCTTGCTATATTGAAATATTTTATTTCGTGGATATTGACATTTTTATTATAAAAGAAATACATAAACCTCTGTAACTCGCTTAATGTGTTGTAATTTGTTTCAGAATTACGACACCCTGAGTAAGGGTAAAAAGTCGTGGAGCGTGAGACTTGGTCTGTCGCGGCAGAATCAAAATACCGATGATCCTGGCAAAGGGTGGGGCACCATAAGTGGCGGAAGTGCGGTCTCACGTCAAATGATCTACGGGGATCCATGGCGTTATGGTACGGTACGATCCACGAGACCTGGTCACGATCCACGGGGTTTCCTTACGCCTCCACCACCCCCGGGTGCACCGGTTCTCGTAGTATGTTCCTGTCCAGAATTTCTCAGCGGAACCACCAGAAAACTTGGCAATTGCCGCAAGTGCGGTGGTCACCGATTGGCTGGTTTACCTTTAGGAGGAACTTGTCGGCTTCCGCCAGTGTCTTCGAGATCGAGACCCAGTCTGGCGGGTGAGCAACAATATGTATTGTGAATTTTTATCTTCCGCATAAATGTCGAGATATAGAAACAGTTCATATTTGTTACTCATTGATATACTTTGCAAGCTTTTCTTATACATGATAAATCTTTGAATAGTGCAGATCTTTAGTTGTGATCATTGTGTTGTACACATAGTGTAAAGATCTATCCAAAGATCTGTTAATTTGGGTTATAAATATTTCTTATTAATTGTAATAGAAAATCTTGCTAACGAAATGGTAGACATGCACTTAGAGACATGTAGAAATGTTTTTTTCAAATTTGCTCGAATTTATAGTTAATTTACTTACAAGTGAAAGCATTACTTATTCAAGCATTATGTTCTGTACGTTCTTCTAGTTTCATAATAATAAGTGCAATAAGATAATTCTTCATAATTCTTAACTAGTTAGATTATTATTAAAATAATATAAATAAATAATAATTTAAAGCTGTAAATAGTGCATATACTTCCGAGTTTTCGGAAGATATCATTTGGGAAATAGTCTCTATAAATGCGAGCAGAGTGAAGAATAATAAGAATAATAATTGGTAACGATCAATAGGAGTCCTGAGATCCTCGATAGACGATCCTTACGACCTAATGCGTCGGAATCGATTAGTGGAGCCGAGAACGCGAGCCCGAAGTATATCGCCGACTCGGCCGTTGTCCCAGCGCGATTCTCGGAGTCAGAGTGTGGCACGGAACGGGAAGGAACGTAAGAGCTCTGTCGAAGGCACTTCCTCGAGATCGGAGTGGTTCGACAAGGAGGGAAGTACAAGCTACGAGGAGACGACACGCAAGTCACGAGCAGGCTTCACTGGTGCGTCCACAGAAGATTGGCTCGAGGAAACGCCATCGGAGAATTCAGCACGGAATCATTCGGGCACAACAGCCCCTGGAAGACTGGTTCGGATACCGAAAAAGGTTCGAAGTACGAGAAGCGACTGGTTGGATTGTCCACCTATGAAAACATCGGAAACCAGTCGGAAGAAAAGCAACCAAAAAGACTGGAAGGAGGGAACGTCGAGTACCGCTGATTCCAGAAAGAGTATCCTTGAGTGCGACGTCAATCCGTATTTACTACTAAAGAAACAAAAGGACGAGGACGATCTGAGCGACGACCTGTCGGACAACGCCCTCGAACAGGATGACGCCAGGCCACTCTCCAGCTTGTTCGATTCCTCGAAGGTAAAGTCGATCGAGAGAATACCGAATAGAAGTGCCGTAGCGGCGATTGGCGGCCAAAGAATCAGGGTATTCAACGAACCGCGAGAAATCTCCGATGACGAGGAGATTCAACCGGTAACCCGGGTAACCAGGATCCCGATACCAAAGGTTTCACCGAAACGACCACCGAGAAGACTCAAGGAAGCGAGACAAAATTTAAAAAGTATTCTCAAGCGTGGGAAAGTACTGGAAACTAAAAGAAAGAATGTTCTCTTTAACGTTGACAACGTAATATTCGCACCTGAGAAGCCCTCCGAGGCGACGCGATTATCCTGGAGCAGAATAGGAAGGATCGCTAATTGTACTGCTGATAATGAACAGCACAGTAACGATGAGTCAGAGGACGAGGAAGAGGAAGAGGAAGAGGAAGAGGAAGAGGAAGAGGAAGAAGATGAAGAGGAGGAAGAAGAACCGATAACATCGCAGGATCATAAAGAAAAATATAATTTTCTCACTGTTCCAAATATCAAGGATCCAAAAGTTGGAAGAATTAGATTGAAGGAACCAAATATTGACCGAGAAGCTTGCCAAAAACTTCCGATTGGTCGAGAGAGATTAAAGATAGATAAATTCGTACCGTCCTGTAACGTAGACTATACCAGTCACTCTAGGAAGACAGAGAACGGTGAAGCGACTCGAGAAACCGAGGAAATTCCACGGGGTACTGTTGATCGAGCGATCACCCATCCGTCGAAGCTTGAAGAAAATGAAGAAAGGAACGAGGCAAAGAAGAGGATAGAGGAAAAGGAAGCGATCATGGCCGAGGAGGAGACGGAGTTGCAAATCGAGATCGAAGAACTTAACGATCGCCTTCCTTGTATAGCTGTCGATGAAAAAGATCTGATCCTAAAGTCTGAAGGTAAGAAATTTAATCATTATTGGAGATCAGTATGCTAATCAATAATGTCTCTTTGATAAAATCATAGAATTATAAACTATGGTAACTCCTACATGTAAAGCTAAATATAGTCTCTCTTGAAAAGCTTTATATCTTTGATATTTATAGCATTTTTTAAGTATGCCAAAATAAATTATTAATTTACAATATATTATTAACTAACCTAGATGCCTCTTTCGAATTATATTGTTTTTGTCAGACTGAATAATAGTAGTACAAAGTATGATAATCTTCATTTATATTTTCCGGTTCTTAATTCTGCGAAACTCGAATGTACTGGCGTCAATGTTTATGCTAATTCGTGTAATTGATGGACCGTTAATATTACGAGGACTTATCGATGTATCCTTGAACTTTTGAAAAACGTACGCAGCCAAGGATAACAAGCACGAACACGATTATCCTAAGGAGAAATATCAAAAGCATAGTTGTACTTTTGTATCTGATATACCCGGGGTGGTTCTTCCAGTATGCTTGTCACAGTATGTTTGCTCTTCTGCCACGCGCAATCCAATTAAATTCTAAAATATGTTAGACATATTAGCTGAATTATATCTAGGTTATGATCACCGACAATGATATATTAAAGTGACTGTTCTTGATACTTGTCTGAAAGTTGACACGAGAGGACATACAAACCTATCTCGACAACCTTCGGCTTTATCCTCGGGCATTTTCGTATTCCCAAATCGAAAGGACTGTTGAAAGTTATATTGAAAAGTTTTGACATTCAAAGTGAATAGTGATCTTATATTAGAAAAACAAATTACACCATGTCACAATCTTCATTAATTACGATATAAATAAGACTGCTGTTAATGTTAATTAGGAGGAAGAGAATATTAGTAACTGCAAACTGTGTAATTATAGTAATTAGTTTCGGTAGAAGCAACACATAATAATGGAGACAATACTGACACTCTACCTCCATATAAATGGAGGTACATTTTTTTCAACTATTCCATAGGTTTTCTTGATGTATTAGATGTTATTATATTATTTTCGAATTTTTAGTACTGTTTTGTCTGGTACTACTTTTTTTTACCGTACACACTCAATCCGTTTAAACAAAGTTAAACAAAACTAAGCCAACATTTTTTTCTTCCATTTTTAATTAGACTATCAGTACATTCTTCCATTAATATATTCTGAGAAAGAGTAAATCATTGTTATATCTGACTTTTATATTTATTTGCATATCTGACTTTCGAAATACTTTTACAAATACTATTATTTTAATTCATGGGTGATTCTATTAGAGTGTAGGTCAATTTTGCGGTTAAATTAGGACAGTGAACCACATCCTTCCTTGTTTTGTTTGGAAATGGCAGAAAGCAGTATCAAATGCCATGCTCACCAACGGGTTTTACGATATCGTGTTCATGTATTGTACCTAAAGAATTAAAGCGGAAGATAGTACGAAAGTAAACGCGTGGGAAAGGTGTGACTGCTTCAAGACAATACCGCAAGCCACTGATTCTTTATTCATGAAAATAAGTGAATAGGGACTTACGATCCTCAACTGCAAATTAATAGATCTTAATGAACAACTGATAAGAGCTTAATAGAGATAATTTTTAATAGTTTCGAAGAAATAAATAAGTTTATTTCACGAAGCCTAACAGAATTTCAATAATTTATTTCAACTAAAAGATCAACGTATTTTTGATTGAATCGTGATAAAATTTTATTCAAAAATAAAAGAGAAGAATTAAAAAAGGAATTTTGAATCATTGAATTATGAAAATAATAAGAAAATTAAAAAAATTGAAAGAAATCAGTAGGAATATTTCAAGGTTCATATGTTTGGAAAAAGATATTAAGAATTGTATTACGTAAAGTAATGAGGTTTTTGCGATTACTAAGTAAACCGGCTTAGATTTGCATATGTTCAATGCAATTGTACCTAATAATCACTCGTTAAGTACTTCATAATTCACCTATCATATGAATCACGTAATTCTAAATAATTGTTCTGCTATGTAAATATGCGTCCATACCTGCTTGGTTTATGAATTACTCGATAATTTCGCAGATTCATCTTTCTTCACACATCACGAAAGTATAATTACACTTTTTAAATATCTCGCGCGTTTTCACTTCCTTTCGTTACTGGGTTGCATGCATATCGTTTTCTCACATTTTTATACTTTGTTCTTTGACCAGTACGATATTCCCTTTCTTTCCCGTAGAACAAACGCACACAATTGGCATTCTTTGTCACCTTTCTGGTACGTTTTCTTTCTTCTACGAATACTAGTGAGTTTGTATCCCATTTATATAGGCACATCGAAGAATGTCTATTATTCTGTTGTCGATGTTTTATGTATGCTGGATGCGACTCCCAAACCTACAGGCTTTTCACAGTCGAAATCGAAGGAATTGATATCTTTGGACATTCCAGTCTCCATCGAAGGATCCTTTCTTATGTTAGCTATTGCAATTCACCTATATTATTGTACTCATAAATCAACATCCTCCATTAATATAAATTATACAAATTCTTCGTAAATAATTCAGAATATCATTCACCAAATTGATTTACTGTGGTATGACAAGAAGAAATGGTACTAGACTTATCGAATTCAGACTTCTCAATTATTAAAATTACTGAAAATATTCGAAATTATATACCTGTTAAAATAATATATATATTAAAAGGATTTATACATATTTAAGATAAAATGCAAAGGTATTATTTGTATCATATTACATGCTGCATTTTGTATTCAAGACTGTTATTTAATACAGTACAATGTATGTACAAGGGTGTACATATTAATAATTCTGCACTTATTATGCATTATGATGCAGAATGTTCAATCTGACTTGAAGGTGAGCACAAGACATAATGTAGGTCAGTGTATTCCGCCGAAATCATATGTACAACTTCCGGAGCCCAAAGACAATAGAGGTTCATTCAGGGAATGAAAGTATCCTTGACCTTTTCGATAAGAAAGTTCACCTTTCGAAACAAAGTTATCCTATTACACACCGTCAAATAAAAAGGTGATGCATTCGAATGTGCAAAAAGACACAGGAATTTTTCATTCGGTTTAAGGATTACGTAATTCGTGTTTGAAATGGCAATATTGATGTCACGTACTGACGCAAAATCGCTCGCGTTGTTATTTGTTAATGATGTTTACAGCTTCCAAATACTTTCTTTTTGTAATAAACACTTTTATCTAATACTGATCTAGTAAAGTTAGCACACATTCAGGAGATTATATATCTTTATATATAATTGAACTAATTGTAAGAGAAATCATCTAATATAAATTAGTGGTAAAAAACCTTTTTGACGTCATTAAGATCTTATTAACTTTCATCTATACAAAATATGTATTAATTCATTTGTTCTCTTAGTTGATAATTTTCCGAGGTCATTTTAAGATCTAATTTATCATAATTGCGCTTCTAATAAACATCTTCGACTATTAAGTAATACAACAAATTGTCGGTAAATAATGTAAAATAATAGCAGTTTTCTGCTCGATTAGTACGTATTTTAACGTTCCTTCCATTCAATGTCTATTACGTTTATACAACATACCACTGGAATTCTTGCCAATCCACGTATAAGTGGGGCAGTCAGAGGAAAAACCGTAAAATTTCCAAGCGTTGAGAAATTCTGTTTTTATAAGCTACGCAGAATTAGTGGTCTTTTACTGATTGCTAAAGACACTTTAGAGATGTATGAATGCGCGAAAGAAATTATACGACAATTTCCACTTACACTTTTACAGATGTTTATGAATTGCATTCTAACTTTGTTTGAAATTTCATAAATACTATTTCAGTAATATCTCACGTGTATAAATAGGATTGATTTAAATTAGTATAGTTTTATAAACGACTTACGATTATCCATTTTTATATATTTCTTCGTTTTTCTCTATTCAATAATGCATCGTTCATTTTGATTTATATTGTGTTATATATTATATTATTTCCTATCTTTCGGTCAACTTCAGGATAATAATTTCAATAACACGTTTAAAATAATTAATCCGTTTACAGAGAACTCGAAGAGGTCATTATTAACACGTAGTCAGAGCGATCGGTTCTTCAGCAGGCCAGATGTCATGGCGGGAAACGTGCATTTTTCGGATACGATGCGCCTTAGCCTTTGCAAAAAGGTGAAAGGAATTCCTTCCTCATTGGATTCGCCGAAACTCTCCAGCTTACCCGAAGACTCGAAATCGACAGAAAATATGAATTCGAAGGAGGAAGCTGATATAGCAAATAACACGCAAGAATATCAAAAATCAAGCACGATAGAAACTCTCGAAGAGGACCCCGATATAGAAACGTTATTACATAAAACTGACACAGAAACTGGAGTAAATATGAGAAACCATGTTGACGAGGACAATGATCACTTCAAAGGAATGAGACCGACGAGCTGGTCTCCACCCCCTGGAAGGCAAAAGCATCGATTCAGAATTAGTGATTCTGCATTGAATCAGCAAGAATCGAATAATCAAATTGAGTCAGATGCACAAAATTGTTCAACTTTAAAGAAAACATGTAGTACATTAAAATTACGTAGCTCCTCGAAAATTGAGATCGGCTCAACGACCGCAGAAAATAACGTATGCAAGATCACAGTGAGTCCTCGTTCATCTCCTCTCGTTCACCGACTTCAAATTGGTCCAGGTATAAAAGGAGCTAGGAGAACTTCGATCTTAATAAACGGTGATGCTGCGTGTACCGATCCTAGTAGTCCAACTCCAGATAACAAAGTGACTATTAGTGTAGGATGTGAAGACAGTTTATGTAATCCCACAGTGATTTCCGTAAACTCCGAGAATCCACCGAGAATACAGAATTCCGTGGAAAACCGTACGCTGGTAATTCTCGACAACTACAGATCAAATATAGTGGTGGAAACTGGAAGCGAAGACCTGAAATCGAAACAGTTCAGGTCTGAATGCAGTAATAACGATCAAGAAGAATGCCCTCGAAAGACCGAAGAAATAACTGCGCGGAAGAATTCCTCAAATAATATCGAGTCACTGAACGACACCGAAAAACTTTCGAGATCGAATCACGAAGTCAAATCTTCCAGTTTGAATCAGTGCGCGAAATTCTGCGACCGAACGAATCGAGCGGAGCAAAGGCCTCGGCAGAAAGATTCGGAGAATTCTTTGAAACTGTGCGGTTTGTCGAAGGAAGCGTTAATCTCGAAACTCCTTGAAGATTCTTTACGAAAAGCAAGGGAAAATGGAGAAATTTTGAATGAGGATAGTGGAGAGGCTATCTTAAAGATTTTGAAACAGAGCTTATTAAAGAGTAAGGAATACGAAAGTTCCGAGTCGACTATCGAAGCAAACTATTCTAGATCATCCAGTTTGAATTCAGACGCAGATTTCCTCTCGACGAACCTTTTCCTCGAAGAAAACCCTTACGAGGTGATAAAAGAACCTATTTACGAAGAAATTCCCGATGAGCCTCCGCCATTACCTTTGAGTCCACCACCGACGGAAGATTATATCAAGGATAGAATATACTTCGGTGATATCGATTATTATAGCAAAGCAAATAACGAACAGTTCCTCGGAACTTATTTAGCCGACGATGTTTTTAAGAAGACAAATAACGAAGATATTACGGAATCCTATTTATCGAAGAGTCCAGAGGATTTCTTTAAGAAAATCTCTACATCGCCGGACGAAGAAAATATCTCGAGTAAATTTGAATTACTTAATTTCTTGATGGACTCGAAAAATCGAACTGTATCTGTGGAAGAGGAAGACGACGACGATGACGAGGACGAAGAGGACACGGAAGGAGATTTAGAAGCGTTATACGAACAGAAGGAAACCAGTCTTGGCGATCTCAGCTCGAAGAGCTCGCAAATCTCCAATGTCTCCGATAGCAGTGAGGAATGCAATATTATTCTCACTAGTTCCTCGGAAACTTCGAAGGTAAGTTCAAAAATATTCATAAGATTGCAAAAGCAAGAGAAATGGAGCGAGTTTGTTTGCCGATCTGTTTCCAAGTTTTTAGTGGATTTAACGCATTACAATAAGATTTTTTCAATAATATGGTATACTTGTCTCTTCCAACCAGAAGTTATGTTCAATTACAAATTTGTAAGAAAGAATTAAGAGTATCAATAATTTATCGTTTATATTATGCGATGTCGGAGTTTGTTGAGCTTAGGGAAGTACTCACTCAATCGTTTGAAATCTGTGTTTAATCTTGTAATTATAGTATAAATACACTAGTAATTATGTTGGCTTAACGACTGCAGTTGCTATAATAATCATAATGATTAAACTTGGTATATAGAGACGTACGATACCAGGAATTATCAAAGCATTTATGCTCGTTGTAATTTGGACAAGTTTCTATATTTAGTTTGTTTTTCTAAGAAGTTAGCTCAACTCGCAGCATTCGCAAATCATTATAAAGCCTCAAGGACTTTGGACGTACATTATATTAGGTTGGTGCAAAAATAATTACGATTTCGAAGTATCGAATTTAAAGACGAATCTCAGTTAAAATTATATTTATTAATCAAAATGAAAACCATTGGCAATCACACATTTTTCCCAACAAGATACAAGCCTATTTATATCTGTGGGATAGAATTCTGGAGTCCTGAAGTCGACGAATTCTTCGAATGCGTTTTGAGTTGCTTCTTGATTGTTGAAATGCTTCTCCCCTAAGAAGTTCCCGAAATGTTTGAAAAAGTGATAATCTGTCAGGGAGAGGTCTGAAGAATAAGCCGGATGAGGTAAAGTTTCATAACTCAGTTCCTTCAATTTTTTAAATTCACTTGTTGGACATGTGGTCGAGTGTTTTCATGAAGAAGAACAGGTTCTTTTCGTTTGACTAATGCTGGACATAAACCATGCAGTTTTTGGTTCATTTCTTCACTTTCCTGGAAATAATGACGCCACTTGGCGACCACCAAACAGTGACCATAATCTTTTTTTGATGAAACTTTGGTTTAGGGAATTGTTTTGATGTTTCTAGCGCGGGGCAGACTTTGTATCACCGAATTGTTTGATCTTCGTTCAGCTCATGCGGTACCATTTTTCGAGCTTTTTTGTTTTCCGAATTAAGTTTAAATGTCGAACAACTCTGTTGAATGATCAACATTGACGATGAGTTCTTCTGCTGCCTCTCGAGTTGCTTTACGTGGGTCAGCCTCAATAATCGCCCCTAAATCATTATTTTCAATAGCTGAAAAACATTTTTTGAACCAATGTTAAGTTGTACGTTCACTTATTGTCCCTTGGCCAAAAGCACGGTTGTTATTTCGAGCCGTTTCTGCCGTTTTATGTCCCAAGTTAAACTCGTAAAATAAAATCGCGCGAGTTTGCTTTCTTTCCGTTATTAATTTAAGGGCTTCAACTCGACAACACTCATAAAATGAATAGTATAATTAAAAATCAGTAGTGTCAACTTCACCCTTTCCGCAGCTAAACAAAAGGTAACTTGTAAAACTGGGGCCAAATTTAAAATCATGAAAACCGCAATGGTTTTTGCACCAACCTAATTAATATAATACAGTTTGTTTAAGGGTAGTCACATTGAGTTAATATAATCGGAATTAGGAAACAACTATCAAATAGAAATTCTTCTTTTCCTGGTTTTAAATGACACGAAACATTTCAGTTGTTTTTATATTTTCAAGTTTTACGTTTTAAAGTTCAATTTATCATTTCATTACAATTATTTCATATATATCGATGGAAACAAACATTTGCAAATAACTGCTCCGGAGTTTTGTAGATCATTAAAGATTATGGTGTCTATTTCCACAGGCGAGAGCGGTAGATATCGAGAGAACTGATAGCGGCGTTGGATCTGAGAGCAGTCAGGCCAGTAGCAGCCGGGGCGTACCAAGGCGTTGGAGAACCGGAAATGTCTCCTCGGGACCAGGAAGCCTCCTCGGTGGGATGCCACAAGTGATTTCCGGTGATTCAAAACTCTGCGAGGATTGCGAGCAACGGCTGGATCCTCTAATAACGGATAGGTAAGAAGACAGTTTCGCAATTTTACGGTCTCTTGGTTCAAAGTGAACCATAACAGTGCTTTTCTTTTCATTTCTTTACGTCGACAAAATTCCACAAAGATACAAGTTTATGAATTGTTTATAAAATCTGTAATTCTATAATTTATATACAGACCTTTCTATCTCTTTCCATCTATAAATATATGTAGATACATATATATAATAAATAAATATGTTATCGATAAGGTATTATAAAACAATCGTATCTAATATTCTACGATTTAGGTATAAAACGGCGAATTACATAATGACATATACCTAGAACCTACATATATTATTATTACAATATATATAATCGCTATATATAATATATATTTGATATACATATATAATTAATATTTCTTAACAAAAAGGAGACAGTAGAAAGAAATTAACACCAAGGAATACCTTATAAAACTGAGCGACTACTTGCTTTTCGTTAATATCTCCAACTTTCATCGTATATAAGAATCTTCGAAAGAAGAGATATTCTTAACATTTATCTCACAAATTCCTACACAAGAGTATTCAATAAATTAGCAAAATTTCGACTCCTCAGTATGGCAACAGTTAGTTACGTTTGTAAAAATTGATCATTTTTTGAAAAACATTATGATAAACTAAGTTCATAAAACATTTATTTATTCTGTCTGAATATTGAACCTGGTCTACTACAAGTTTATTATAATCTCCATTAAATCAAATGTATTGAGTATCAATGCGCGGTTACACTATTCAGGTAATAAAACGACATATTTATTACATCACCAATTTTCACCGATAAGGACCGATAAACGCTCGTCTTATTGGTAATTTGTTAATTATTCCAAGTTCTTCGCTACTGACTGACGTCACGGATAGTTATAATTAAAGTAAAACCTTCGTAAATTGTGTTTTATTATTATTCACTATTATTCAATGTAGATAAGTACATTTATCTATTTCCGAATTATTTCGAAATCAGCACTCAATGATCCGGAGAGAGGATATAACGGTCCAACTATTTCTGCAAACCGCATCTCGCTTGGCGGCCAAGTTTTATCCGTGGGAGATAAAACCTCGTTTCCATGAAATCTAGAGAAATACGCGTACACGTAGCTTCCAAAGCTAATATTCTGAACTTTCACACAACTCTCAGTAACCGCAAAATAGTTAAAAAGTTGCTAGATAGAATGAAAGGTTGGTATGTTTCATTTAGTTTGACCGAACGTGTTACGCAAATTTTATTAAAAGTTTGATAATATTTTTACGTACAAAATTTACATTCAAGATTTTGTATTATTTTATATGTAAATAGCGATCCTTTATCAGTCTTCAATATTTCTATTGTTTGTTATATTGTGAAGTTTGCAAATTAGTTGTTGTTATAATGTGACGTATAATGTGACCGACAACATAATGATTAAATAACAGAATATGAAATAGATAACATAATAGAATTATTGTATTCAACACAAAATCTAATTTGTGCTAGAAATTTCATAACATCATAACTAAGGTTTCATCTACAATTTTCATTATACTGAAACCACTTTGGTTGAAGAGAATAGTAAATACTTGAAATAAAGGAAAGTGGAACGCAGCTTGGAAAATGACAATTTAATATGTTAAATTTATGTACGTAAGAAGCAAGTATTTTTGTATCTTGTATTAAATTTACTAAATAGGAATTGAACTTATTATAAACACGAGAGATTCGTATGAAAAAAATATACAAGATGTAGCTTTCCTTCTACTTGCCCGTTTGCCACTGTACGTTTTGTGCTCCCCCAGCCTTATCAGGCATAAAACTAGTTTTCTTCCATGTCGTGGCGGTCTTGCAGGATAATCCCCTAACGATAAAGAACACCTGTCCAGTTAGAAGGAAATTCAGACAATTACAAGCGGTTAAGGTCTTATACAAGAGGAAAGTAAAGATTTTCAACGTGTCCCCCTTCACTCAGCAAATGGAAAAGCTATGAAAGATTCATGTCCTCTGTTTATACGTCAGCTGCATCAAAGAAAAGCAGCAAGAAATTGTTTCGGTCTACCGACTTCTCCAACCCCCCCCCCCCCCCCCGATCCGCTCTTTTACTTTTTCACGCACTAAACGTAACGTACCACCGCTAATATTCGCGAAGACAGAAGAACCGTGACATGCGGTTGGAATCATCGAACCGCACTTTCGCCTACTATCGATTCTTTGCCGCGGCAAGCGAAAGTTTCGTTATCGAATATCACTATCAACGTCCTCAGAATTGACAATGTAATTACCCAATAAATCAAAGCCAGTAGTTTGACTCTTTAGAACTCATGATTCTTATTCACTCGATTAGATTTATTTATATTTTCCATTTATATTATGAGATGTATTTGCACATGTTTTATCAATATTTAATGCAGTCTTACGTGATGGCGGAAGTACAACGTTCGTGTAATATGCTTTTGAGCTTCTGAATATTTTGAAGAACATGCCCTGGAATTTATGAATATCGTTGCCTGTTTTAGAACTCCCGTTTTTATTATTAATTAACAAGATTTAATCAATTATAATAATACGTACAGACGACCAATAAGATTTAATATACTATAATAACACTCAATTCAATATATTATTACTTATCACAGTGGATGGATCTCAGTTTCTATCTCAGTTCAGACATTCTACGTTCAAAACTCTATCATGCGACTTCAAAGTATAGATACTTCATGGACTGACATGATTGATCATGATTTTACATTTTAATCACATTTGATACCACCACAATGACTTTCATAATCTCGTTGTCCACAAACCTACACATATTATGTTAGTTACAGTAATTTATTTAATACCAGTAATTTCGATCTCTCTCCAAGGATGATTAATGATTGCATACGATTCACGTGTTGGACAATTATGTAATTTTAGTGGCGTCGTTTACGCACCATTCGTGTGCAGAAAATGCTCGAAGAAACGGATCGAGCGTAAAGAAATCATTACGGAGATCGTGGAAACCGAGCAAAAATATGGAAGGGATCTACAGATCATCCTCGAGGAATTTCATCGACCGATGCTGCGGGCCGGTCTCCTCACCTCGGAGCAACTTTCCGCGATTTTTCTCAACGTCGAGGAACTCCTCGAGCACAATCTCGTTCTAGCTGAGAAGCTGAAAGACGCGGTAGATTTTACTCAGGTAAGCCACCAGTCTTTTCTTACTTCGATTTTTAACAATAGACGTCTTGTGGTTCGTTGCCATTAGCGTTAATTGAAAATTTCTATGCCCTACTTTCTACGAGTATCGACTGCGACTTAATTGTCAATTTGCGACACTTTCCGATACTTCAATTTTATCACCGACTGTTATTCTTTTTTTGAATAGTGTTCATGTCTGTATATCGCTAACATTATTATTTCAATTGTAGTGCAAAATAACTACTAACATTTATGCTTTCATTAAAGTATTAGTTTCTTTATTCTATATTAATCTATTATTGAAGCAATTTCATATTATTCATTAATAGAATCGCTTGAAGACTTTCTTTCAATTAAGTTCAATTTAACTTTTATTTGGTTAATAGTTAATAATTCTCTAAATTACATCCTTTTTATGTTTGCTTTACTTAACACTTTTGGTATAACGTTTTTTATCTATATTCGTTCTTTTATGCATTTAGTTTAAATGTTCTGTAGCTTTTATTTAACTAGATCATTCATGGTGATTGTAATTAGTTAAGCGAAGTTATATTATAT
This sequence comes from Nysson spinosus, assembly GCA_910591585.2. Taxonomy (NCBI): domain Eukaryota; kingdom Metazoa; phylum Arthropoda; class Insecta; order Hymenoptera; family Crabronidae; genus Nysson; species Nysson spinosus. The sequence goes on from OU342830.1 coordinate 2,643,275, forward strand.
TCTTTTACAAGTGATCAAAATTCTAAGGATATAATATTAGACAATAGAATCGATAATGAAAGTATTGAGTCCTAATTGATAATTCTTTATTACCTCGCATTGTGCAGGAATCTGGAGACGAGGATCTTCTTACAGTAGACGTAGGAAAAATCTTCCTCGAATCCGAAAGGATGCTTCATGCATTCGAAAGTTATTGTACTCGACAAGGAAGCGCGAGCTTACTTTTACAAAATCTGGAAAAAGAGAAGGAGCTTTTACGAATATTCTTAAAAGTCTCGCAAATGGAGAATACTGTCCTACGAAGAATGAATCTCAATTCGTTCCTTATGGTATGTATAATTGAATCTTATAATCTAAACTAACTAAATCTAGAAATAGAATATGTACGCTACCGCTCAGAATTATCCGAACGGCATAGTTTTTGAACCTAAAACTGCGCTTGAACGTATAGGCCTTGTTCGAACTGTAATCGTCAGAAAGTCATATTTCAACCAGAAAAGAAGTGAAAAGGTTTACTTGAGCAAAACAACTCGAAAATTGAACGCAAGAATAATGGAATGGGGACTTACGGACCGACGAATACGAACTTGCGATCTTTTAGTTCCAAGAGCTAATTTTGTTTAATAACGATTTAACGAAAAATGCTAGAATCCTGCATCGCCTCCAGAATAAAATATGTGAAAGGGAATATAGTGGCGAGGGGTTGTTTTTAAAAAGTACTTTTTGAAGAAACTTTTTCAAAAATAATTGTTTGGATACCTAAAATTAGCAAGCCCGTCGTACGTACTAGGTGGGGTCATGCAGATGAGAGCGGTTTGACCGTTAATTAGGAACAAAATAATAGCAAATTGAACAAATGTGTTTTCATAACCAAAACCTGTAAACTTCCTAAAATCTGTCGTCGTTCGAATATGTTTGTCCAGTGGTGTATATAATATTGACGTCTAAAAATGAATTTGCATTTAATATCTAACTGGAATAAATATCTTAATATTCAATATCTATTGTTGGGCTAGGTACATTAAAATTTAATATTTAATATTAAAATATTTAGCCCAAAAAACAAATATTAAAAATATTCAAATATTCTTAGTAAAATATGAAACTGTTGTTAGAAGAAATGTGGGTATCGGGTGATATACAACTATAAATTGATTTAAGGTTCCTGTTCAAAGAGTGACGAAATATCCTCTTTTACTGGCACGTTTACTAAAGGCCACCCCATCGGTTCGGCCTGATATTCAGGATGCCAAGAAAAGACTGAAACAGGCCCAAGCCAATATCGAACTACATTTGGAGCATATGAATGCGGTAAGTTTACTTTTCTTTTGGATACCAAAGTACAATAGGAACACGTGCGTAACCGGCACATACAAACAACAACACCTAAAACCGAACAGGTTCATTTATTAAAGTTTACATATTTCTTTTCTATTAAAAAATGTAAACTAGGAAGCGAAGGATGTAACATCCACGAAACTGTGGAGAAGGATTTCCATTATCCAAAATGGTAGACGAACGATCGGAGAGCAAGATATGGTGAATATTAAACTTAGGAAGGTAAGAGTAATGCAAATTTTAATATCGTTTACAGGTAGAACATAAAAACACGCATTTTCAGTCATCATTATTCGATTAGTAAAATGAATTACAGTATGCACGATAGAAGTATATGTTATATACATATGTATTTATATTACATGATCATAATTCGTAAGATAATTTTAAAATCGGTAAACTGTCTAAACAAACCTTTTTATCTTGAAATTATTTGCTTTAAACTAACAATAAGGTATGAAAACAAACTGGAAACTATAAGGTAGAATAATAGTTCTTCACATTCCGACGGCATATTTGTAAGTCAATTTACTTACGGTTATATATTTTATTTGAGGGTTCAATGTACAATGTATACCCAGCAGTGTATAAGATCGCGTAGAAATATTAGAGGCAGGATTCATGGAATATGGATGTATGTTAATATGAAATAGATGGCTGTGGAGGTGTTAGAGTGGGCCCACGAGGAAGCAAAATTCGTTCTGGAAGGTCGTCTTTTGGTTGCTCAGCCGACCGATAACAATTGGAGACGCGGTCGGACTGTAAAGCTTGCTCCTGTCACCGCTATGTTGGTTACGAATGGCAAGGTAATTTAAATACATACGTTCTTTCATTGAATTAACTACTATTTTATTACACGCACGCATGTTTCTTCGTCGACTGAAGTGTAATATTTACACGATTAATTATTTAAACGCAGGAATACCAAATAGTATACGGGTTGGAGATTATGAAAGTGGTCTACGTAGTTATGATCTTCTAATCAAGAAACAAATTAATTGCAATTGTGAATATCTATTTTAAAGGTGGTATAGGTAACAAGACTTGCTACACTTACGAGTTTCTTACTCCACTTTAATAATCGCCGACACATATATTAATTCTTCCTGGAATACTGATTTTGTAGCATAAAATACGCAGAAGTTGAGGAAATTCATGTAGCGAGAATCTAAGAAGTATTCTAAATCTGTTAAAAGAAGTTGTACCATTCTTGGTTAAATACTACTGAATGCGGCGCAGGAAAACTCTTTAAATAAAATATTTTATCTTTAAGAGAATTCACACTTACATACGCGTACATCGGTGAACTAAAAGAATTTTGAAACGCATCAAAGTGGAAAAGAATAATATATAATACATTGAAAAGTGTCGTGTCCTTTACTTCTTTTGTTCGTTTCACTGCATTATTAACAGTAACAGAGATATTTATATTTGAATAATGCCTCCGGTGTCCATTCAAACGGTCTTTAAGTGCCGGGGAATACCTCTTTCTGGGTAGAATGCGTTAAGTCACGGACCCTCGTTTGTATGAATTAAGGACAAACAACTCTTTCTGAAATTTTTCCCACTATCTTCTGCATTGTATATTAGTATTTCCTATTTTCTTATTCCAAATCGTTTTCTTTCCTTAATAAATGGTTCCCACTTCCATATACATCTCAATATAATCCATTAATGTGAAAGTGTAAGTCAAATGTTAAAATGAAAATACTAGGTTCCATTTTCTGTTTTATCTGAGATTTTGTAAGGTTTACATTAAACGGATTGTTTTTCTCTGCAGCCAAACGCGGAAGATCGTGAATTTACAGGCGACTCCCTTTTTCCGAGACACATAGGTATCAAAGATGCAACACTGCTGCTGGTTAAGGAGAAGCTTGGTCGTTACTCTTTGTTACGTGTAAGTTGCAATAAAAGTGATACTTTCATTAATTTTTATGTGCAGCAGCTATTAAGATTGTAATTTTCTCATTGCAGGAACCATTATATCTTGATAAATGTATAGTGTGTTGCGAGACTGATCTCGAAGACTACTTCGAAATACAAGAATTATCTTCAAAAGAAACTTTTATATTTAAGGTAATGAATAAAAGCATTTTCCGACTTATCTTTGAATAATATGCGAAAAGACTATTTTAACTTATGAAAGTGACTTTCTTTCATATTCTAATGTACTAAATATGAACTTTATTGTAATTGTTTCTAATTCTTTTACTTAATGTTATCCATGTGACTTAGAAATCTGATTTTAAATAGTAAATAACTAATAATAATAAATGTAATAACATAACATGAAATGTTCCGTTAAAGGTACATTATTCGAAGACTACAAGGTACCCACTACTCTGTTACGTAACGGGGTAACCGTCCGGTGATTTTGAATTTTTAGTGTTTCTGTTTCAATAGTATAAATCGTTTGTTGCAGGCCGAAGACGGAGTCAGAACAAAAAGATGGTGTAGAACTTTGCAAGCACATGCACAATCACTTGGAGCATGGCGGAAACGTCGTGGCGCATTACCTAATATAATGATATGCGGCGTTGCAAGGAATTAACGTACGCTTTGTACAATAAAACCACAGGGATTGCTATCATAGCATCAATATAAGGAGCTTATTAGATTCCTATGTACGGTATATGTACGGACAAGGAGCCCGTGTACAAGTAGATCAGAAGCAGAAATAGATAGATACAGGCATGTCTAATCTCCAGGTGAATTAGTAATGATTTATCGCTGGAAGAAATTATTGGACCAAAGGATTTTCTCTATTCGTTGACAATCAACGCTGATAAGTAATCTGAGAGTCTAGTTTTTACTGCAAACCCTATCTTTTGCATTAGTTTACAGTACGTTGCAGAAACTTTAGTTTCCTACGTGACTGTAATGGAACTCGTTAAGCGGTTGTTACGTCACGATAAACTATTCTGCTCTACCATTACGTTAATTATACGTAAGATTTTAATGATAACGTACATATATATATATATATATGAGACTTATTTAATATTCTATTATATGTTCGTACACAATAAAAAAAGAATAGAAAGAGTGTAGCTGTGATATCGACCAGTGTATTGGGTACTATTTCTCTCGAAAATATTGTCGGATACCGCGGTAGAAGCATTTATGTACTTTTGTTTTTCCATGTATGTACCTTACGAAGAATATTGAATTTCCAGAGATTGACAATAGTATATACATATAATAATAGAATCAAGGTAGTAGGGCTTTTGCACATTTTGTGCTTGATCTAGGAAAATTAAGAAACTGCCAAATGTTTCATGAGATCAGGTCTGGTAATAATAATATTATTAATAATAATATAATCATAATTGAATTAATTAATGTACTTTATTCCATAACTTACTCCTTGAATATCAATTAACAGTATTTTATTGCGCTTAACACACAACATGCGAATTGTACATTGTACATTGTACTATAGCTTTATTTAAGAGCTAAGCCATATTTTTGTATATATAAATGTATATTTATACACCCGTCTTCATGGTTCTGCTAAGTTTGGCTATATAGAAGTAATTGTTGTATCGGAAATCATCTTCCAATAAAAGTCAAATGCCATGAACATAGGATTTTCGAAAATCATAGTTTTATTTTTAAATCATTATTTCTACATTATTTGCTATTCAGTATATTCCTCGACCTCTATGTATCTCGAATAGCTGTCGCCTAGTAGTCTCTTGCTTGCTCTATAATCGTATGAAGCGATCTCTGGATGTTTATCAATTATGTATTTATATGCGGTAATAAGTTTGTTAATATCCTGTACGGTCCATTGCATTGCTTTTACCTTTGGATCGAAATCAGTTAATTTGAACACCAATTCTGACATTTCCTTACGACACTCCAAAGGAAAAAGGGTTCTAGAAAACGTATCAAATATAGAAATTTGATAACTCGGCATATACTTATAATTTAGTCGTAAAATGAAAAAATTATTACTCTATGCATCGTATGTTGTATTTTTGACGGAAACTGAATATATGTCGATTGACTTTTTCGAAAAATAGAAAATCATGCTGTGTATGAGGATTGACCAAAGGCACAAATGTTACAACACCCACGTCCACGTCGGGTTTCGGTAGAAAAGCTTTTCCTACAATTCCCAAAAACACAATAATGACCACCGTGACATACGAGAAAAATAATTTATGTGTCAAATGAATTTGTTACCTGGAATTATAAAACGTAATATTGGAAATGTCCAAGTTTGTGCCATTACTGATAATCTACATCTTTGAAAATCTCCCGGTGGTGCTACTAATCGTTCGGCTACCTCTTTTTGAAATGTTAGGGTCAATTTGGTCCTTCCATATGCCCAAGGACCTCTTTTTTCTGCTATTGCGTGTAACCACTTTATAATTAACGGTGTAGAAATACTGAATGGCAAATTGCCAATAATGTGAATGTTCGGAGGCTTATATGTCCAATCTATTTTTTCTTCATCAGGGAAAAGGTTTTGTAAGGGTAGTCTCATGATGTCGTCGTAAATTATATCCATTTTACCGTTTACCATGGCAAAGCTATCTGCGAGCATTTCCAATGAGGGTTTAAATCTTTTATCTTTCTCAACAACTATTAACTTTTTAGGTTGTTGTCTCATAATGGATCGAGTCAATGCACCTGGACCAGGTCCAACTTCTAACACATGCCCCCCTGATATTTCACCTGCTTTTCTGATTATCTTGTCGGTCAACTTTTCATCCAACAAAAAGTTTTGTGACAATTGTTTCATTGCTCTTAATTTATATAATTTTAATATCTCTTTTATGGTAGGTAAAGGTGGTAATCTTAGGTTTGACATTTTCCTGGCTTTGAGTGTAGGATTTTAGTTTCCACTTACAAATGAGTTAAGGATATTTCAGAAATGATAATGGTTTAAGATGATTTCAATACTTCACAAAGAAATCTATTTCAATGCAATTAGTTTTGCTTATATCAAAATAACATACAGATCTAATATGTACAATGCACTGTATTAGTAGTTTTCCAAGCACCGTTTCCTATCCACTTTTGCCAACTATCTTTTCCGGTTCCTCAAAATCATCCAAAAATCTTTCTTGTTTTACAGAATAAATCGTGTATGAATATATTCCAATAACCGCTAATGCTAAAGAGATTCCAGTAATGTTGTTAGCTTTACGATATTTTTGCACCCTTCTAGCTCTTCCAAGGTTCTCAAATTCTACGCGTCTCATATAAGCTAATTCCATGGATTTCACTTTCTGGGCATCCTTCACTGGATCAAATTTAGGCATAATTTCACCATCCTTCTGTTTTGCTACAAATGAGTTAACAGCCTTTTAATTAATAGTGCTTCTTGGTGACACATAATATGATAATAATTAAGCTTGCCATTCACCAGGTTCCATTTTTTCCAATATCCTATTCTTTAAACTAACAAGTACTCAATGTTATCTTCCACTTTATAACTGTTCCTGATACAACAGAAAAATCTTGATCTCCGCTATCTTCGTTAAATCAGAGTCAGATCAGATATATTGGATCATGTACCAATGCAAATGAAAGAAGCACAGAATTATTCAATTGTGAAAAACAAGTTGTGTAGTATCTTCAATAATCTATTAACGCTGTATCGTCATGAATTTAAATAGAATGTAGCAGCACCGTTAACAAAAATGATTAAGCCAAAGATAAGTTTACTTACAAAATATATTGCAATAGAATTGATTTCAAATATACGAACAATATACGAATAAAAGATATATGTAAAACAATCGGAATAAAAAATGAATGAGACAAAGGCTAGAATCTTATACTGCATTTAATAAGATTCTGAATTGAATATAATATTACACTCTATTATTTAATTGGTTGATCAACGCTCAATGCGTATCTAAGTTATTGATGTAATGCTGATACCTGTAATTGGAAGAAATGAAGGAACAGGTTTTGCACAGTAATAGATAAGTACATATAGAACAGAACGGCTTAAGCTATTAAAAAATCATGGGATGTATGACCACGACCACACGTTTTACTACAGACCAGGTATCAACATAGATTTGACACTCAACGGAGCTATCTATCCGGAAATTAAGGCACGGGTGAGATATAAATAGACCCCGTACTAAACGGGTGTTCGGGATTCCAATAAAAAATTACCGACGCTCTAAAAATCAACCACCGACCAGATATAAGTGGCCTAAGCACGCAATCAGACACGAGATATAAGTAGATCAAGCAACAAATGGGCGTTCGTGATTCCACTCAAAAATGATCGGCGCGCTAAAAATCAACGCAACAAAAAGTACCCCCTGCATAAACGAGTAAAAGAACTCTGTACTGCAACCACTCAACAGCGCACCTTTAAAAAAAGACGTGGGGGCCGAACAACAATAAATTGAGTGGGAATGCATCGTTACTATACTGCTACAAACAAATGTAAATGCGTTGCGTGCATCTACCTATCTTATTAACAAGTGTATATATATATATATTTCTTTTTTCATTATCCCATAGCTATTAAATAAATACGCCAATACTTTATTATAATCGTGGGAATAAAATTAAATTATTACTATTAAATTATTAGTTTGAAAATAGAATAAAGACAAAGTGGCTCGAAATGCCGAATAAAATTAAGTAAATACTAATTTGCTTCAGCGTCTGAAGTAAATATTAATTCGTAATTAGCAATTGGCAATATATCATCCGAGTTTATGTGCCACTTGGCACGTGTCTCATAAAATTAATTAAAATCATGATTCAAGTAGATTGTTGAAGTTGTTTAATTAACGCTATATTAGTTCTTACTCGCTCCTTATAACTTAATTTTTCACATGGCGTAATAATTAATATTCGTTTGAGTCGCTTAATAAAACGCGAATTCATCTTGTGAAAATTTTTTGTATTTGCTACAAATTTTCTTTTGAATATCCAGTAATATATTGCTCATAAATATAAGAGACTCTGAAAAATAACACCAAAAAAGGTTGTAACAGTAAATATGTGATCCTTATAGATTTTGACGCGCTGAAAACGCATCCGCAAACCATTTCTCTACATCACTCTCAGTTTTCAAAAAAAATTAATTTTGACAAAAAAGGGTAATTTTTGTCTCTTGAACAGGACTTGTGGTCAACAGTTTAGACAGTTAGACAGTTTGACAGTTATACATTTAGACAGTTTCTATTAACTACAAAAAATTCTGTGGACTTTTGTTAATAAAATGGTACAAATCACATTTGCTATATGAATTTGCAAATATGTTTAAATATTAGTTAAAGTTGACAAAACGTGCTCCGTGATTGCATTTTTAGAACATTCCTTGTACTTTGAACAAGATTTGTGACGCCAACGTAAAAGTGAAACAGTTTCTGTTGATTGTAACATTTTATAAGTATACGAGATATTTGAAGAAAGTTATTTTGCATTTTTATTTCTGAGTCACCCGAAATTTATAGGCAAAAAAATGCCGTCCATCTAGCTGTGAGAATGTGGAACTAAACCCGCTACTCCCCTCCTGAGAGAGCCCCATCGCCCACCATAATGACGAAATTCATGGGCAAAAAATGCCGTCTATTTAGCGGTGTATAGGTGGCACTAAACTCGCTACTCCTCTCCTGAGAGAGCCCCACCACCCCTCGTAATGATGAAATTTACGGGCAGAAAAAATGCCGACCATCTAGCGGTGAACAGGTGGAACTAAACCTGCTATTCCTCCCCGATGACATTTCTTATGCCCATGAATTTCAATTACGGGGGTTGGTGGGGCTCTCTCAGGAGGGGAGTATAACCCATTCCAGGGAACATTTCAACCGGCTCGCGCAGTTCCCACCCCTATTTCACCCACGACTTCAACTTGCCACGGGTGGGAAACTTCATATACAGGGTGTCCGGTAAATCGACGATCAACCTGAAACTGGGGGTAGACCCTGATCTATTAGAATTTGAAATGTCATGTCTAGTGAAACTCTCACGGTTTTCGAGATATTGGCGGTTTTGTGTTTTTTATGAAAATCCGTACCTCCGTACAGTTTTTTTGCTGCCGTTGCCACAAATGAAGGATTATTTTCAATCTGTTTTCGCCATAATGTTCAAGGAAAGATGCGCAATGCTCCACAGGGAACAGTTTTTCAGTGGTATAAATAAGACATCCAGAAAATAATGGTTCTTTTCACGTTTCAACTCTGCCTTTTCACCATCATCTAACTTTGTCCTTTTGTCTTGTAAAAAAAGTATAATACACTAAGCGTGCCAATTGTTTTAAAAACTTTCCTGATTAGTCCAGATGTGAAAATGCTTTGAATCTTTCACTTATCCCTTTCAGGTGCAAAGATATTCGTATTAATACGCGTAAGGAGCTAATTCCGGTAATTTACGCTTTTACCAAATCTTATCCATATCTTACTTTATTGAAAATTTTGTTACATAATATCATTGTTACATGTTAGTTTTGCTACGTGCAGCACTCGCTCGGTACACATAATCGATTTTCGTACGTTTAGATCTTTACCTGCGCGGGTGGCAACGAGGCACAGGTAAAATGGAGAGACGGGCTATTACGGCCGTTCACGGCGAGTAAAAGTGACAATTAGTGAAAAATGCTTTGTATGTGAGGTTGTAACTCGATAAGCTTTGTGGCGTTTATATACAGCTTTGTATACAGTGTCGAAAATCTACAACTTATTGAAGGCGGTGTTACTATTATTAAGAGAAGTGCTTTGCGCAAACAATAAACTAGTTGACTAAGGAAAATTTGCCTTGCACATGTTTGGAAAAGTCAGGAATTTAATCCTAAACAGCTGCAAGGAAATTCTGCTAGATCGGAGTGCTATAAATCATGTTATAAATAAACTACTGATACATGGTCAACTACTAGTACCTTTACCCTATGGTTATACCGTGCTATTTCCTTGTTTTCGGGATTTTCCGGATTGTATTAGAAATCTTGATACTACGGAATGTATGTATGAGTGTAGTCATTTATTTCAGAATTTTTTACTTCAAAAGTTCGTTACAATATAAGTACAGTCCTACGTAGTCATATTCACGAATATTCTGTACACGGTATATATTGGCAGTGACAGTGAGTCGCTTCATCAGTGACGTTACATTGGGACTAAGGCCAATCGCGTGTTCGGAGCAAGGATAGTAGTGGGGACCTGCGCACACGAACGTAAACTCGTCCCAGCCGGGTGAAAGATTCCCTGGCATGGGTTATAGCGGGTTTAGTTCCACATTCTCACCGCTAGATAGACGGCATTTTTTCTGCCCACGAATTTCGAGTGGAGTCTTGCTTGGACGCTTCCCCATCGAAACGACTGGTTGGCGAAAATTTACTAATTAAACTAAAGTGAGCGGTTCGCCGCATCGTAAAGAACCCGTCCACTCAGTGCAGTGTCTTATCAAAACAAAAGATATAGCTCAACACCAATATCAATTCATCAGAGAGTCCAAAACGTGGGAACTCCGTACTCGGAGGTTAGCGTCCTCACGCTAACCTGCTGAGCGGGGCAACGGAAATTTCCCTCCTTGGTCCCACGGGACTGATGGAGGGAACGCACACCAATATGGAGGTAACAGAGTAATCCAGCTGGACCCAAGTGAGTTCCAGCAAAAAGAAAAGCTCTCTCTCACCTTCCGAACCAACAAAACGAAAATGTCCATCACCGATGTCCAACATCGACGAGCCTCCCAAGAGGAAACAGGCACCCCTAGCACAAGTGGTAAAGGCAAACATCCCAAATTTATACCCGGAATCGTATAGTGGCCCTGCTCTTGTAGAGGTGCGCCTCGACGCATCCCTCACAAAAACTAGCAAGGGACACAATATGATGGCCATAGCCAAAATCCTGCAATCCCTACGGGTTGGCTTGCACCAACTGAAACCCAGAGGATTTAACAGGGCCGAGGCGGTCTTCAACAACAGGATTGAAGCCAACAAACTTTTAAAAACAACCCACAACAGCGCAGTACGACTGAGCACCTTCGTGCCCAGGAACCTTATTGAAAAGAAAGGCTTATTAAAAGGGTACAGTCTCGATCACCCAATTGAGGACCTCTTAGAGCTGTCCATTTCACCCTGCAAAATCACATATGCACACCGTATGAATAGAAAGCAGGTAGACCCAACCACAAAGGAAGTCATATGGACTCCAAGCAAAACTATTTTAACACTAGGTTTACGGGACCCGTTAATTTGACGGATTTCAAACTTTGAAATGAAATACCCAAAAAACCATAGCATTAATCTTAACCACTATGCATCGTAAATTTATAATTTCATTAAAAGAATTTATACACACAATTATTATTTTCCTAAGCTTTCTAAATTTTGAAATTTGTATGTGGTATACCTATCTCTACGAAACCCGTCAATTTGACGGGTTAGCTGATTACGTAAACAAACCTTATAAATTTGCTTCGTTTGTAAAATTATTCCTCTAATAGTAAATATAAGAGTGAAAGAAAAGTCTAAGATGCCCCCAACTCATTATCTCAATAGCGTCTCGATAATGTGACATAACGCGAATTGTATGGCCCGGGTGTCATGTTACTTCGCATTGAACGAAATCGCTTATCAGAGTGATCCTCGCGTCCTTCGAAACTCAAAGCATGCAGCAGACTAATGCTAACAGTGATAACTTAAAAAAAAGATTTCTACTCAATAATAATTTATTTATACGTGAAGCCTTATATTGTTCAACTCAGACTTAGTTTGAATAAATTGATTTTTGAAAGTAAATACGTATTTTCATCTACCCGTCAATTTGACGGGTGCTCGTACAGATAGGTATATAAGAAACGCCCGTAAACCTAGTGTTAATAACATTTGAGGGCCCGACTCTTCCGGGCAGGATCCAGCTTTACGGTATGCTCAGCAAGACCATTGAGCCTTACATAGAAAGAGTTAAGACCTGCAGGAACTGTGGGAAATATGGCCATACTGCCAAAAAATGCAGGGGTTCTCCAACCTGCCTAGCCTGCGGGCAAAGCATGGACCCAGAGCACACTTGCTCTGTGGTGGACACCTGCATCCACTGTCAAGGCAACTACCAAACCTTCAACGCAAACTGCCCTATATGGCCTTCCAGAAAGAGGTTAACACATTACTAGCCCTCAACAACATCAGCTTTTATGAAGCCTGCGCCTTATCCAAGCGCAACGCAGAACAGAGCAGTACCACAGGCACACTAAACACTACACAAAAAGGTACAACCACAACACATGTAACGCAACCGCTCCCACAACTGCAGACACACACTCAACAGGAATTTCCGTCACTTCCTGAACCCACCCTTGTAAGTGAGTACAAACTCCGTGTTATTGGAGGGTCCGCCCCCCAATCCGTCAACAATAACAATCCCTGGAACAAGAGTAAGCTGAAGACCTACTCCAGGGCACACACACTCCCTACCAGAGCCATCTGTAAAATGACCACCACTGCACCAGTAACACCACCACCAGCAACAGCACCTCTTCCACCTACCCCAAACACAACAATCTCGCACCACCCGGTACAACAAGCAGCACCAAACAACGAACGCAAGCAAATGCAGACGCCTGCAAAGAACAGCGCTGCAAAACTTTCGAAAGGTAACGTACCTCAACTAAAACCCAGACCAACTGTTCCTGCGGAACGGTGGATTGCCACGGTCAGGACCCGGCGGACGGCCATATGGCCTCGCAAACCTGAGATGCTAGGGCCTGCAATTAAAAATGGTCATCCCTGAAGTTCGACACGTTTTTTATGACGCATTGTCTGTACAACCATTGTAATCGGTGTGTGTTCGAGCTCAGGGATTAGGGATTAGGGCCGAGGTGTGCTCGTCCGGTTAGGGCCTGTCCTAGCGGCCACGGCGCCACCCGCCCGCGATATTTGGTGCGTTTCCGGGATTCAGGCAATCCACCAATAGGAAAAATCAGAGTTCCCAGGAACCAACCAAAAATTCCATCGGCAATTAGCCAATAGCGGGAGTGCAGAATTCACTCCCCCGGAAGAACCGAGCTGTCGAGAGGGACTTCCTCACGAGGAGGATGAGAGTCTCACAGTAACCATTATAGAGATCACACCAAGAGAAACGTTCACATGAGACTTACACTATTCGAGTCATAGCTTCAACTACTGTAAATATTGTACAGCATATATTAAATAATTTGGTATAACTCCAAAAAGACAGTTTTCAATACTCAAAACAATACCCCTCCGTTCGCGAGTTTAAGCTAAAGTGAGCAGGTCGTATTTCACGAGGGAAAGCGAGCACACCAACAATATAAGAACTGCCGACAGATAACTAATAAAGAGGCAGAACTTTGGAGACAGTCAAACGTGTATGACGTCTTCGTCTGCACGGAAACTTGGCTCAATCCAAACTCCAGCTTCAATATCCCCGGCTTCAAAACCATCAGAAAAGACAGAACACACCGACCTGGCGGCGGTATCGCCATCATCGTCAGAAACTCAATAACCTGGTCACTAACCCCAAACATCTCGGTAGACGACGGATCAACGGAAACACTAGCTATCAACATCCAATGCAATAACAGCAAACTATTAATCTGCACCTGCTACAGACCCCCCGGGCCTGCCCCTTCAACAAAGCAAATGAAACCAGCTCTTCGAATCCCTTAACACCCACACACACTTCCTCCTGCTGGGGGACTTCAAAGCCCACCACACAGTATGGAACTGTGGGTCCACTGACAGGCCAGGTGAACTGCTGCTTCAGGCTCTAGAAGATAATGACTGCCTCATACACAATACGGACACCTCCTCGCACATCGGACACAACAACAATCATCGACCTCATAATATCCACAGTCAGGACATACCACCTAATCAGCACACATCAACTGGACGACCCATGGGGGTCGGATCACTTTCCGCTCGCGATCAACCTACAATTAACTAAACTAAACTTCAGACCCATCAACAACAAAATCTCCTCCTCCAGAACCGACTGGGGGTTATACAAGCACAACCTGGACGCCGTCTACCCTCGATTCTTCTCCAGTGACTTCCTGGAACTGGACGGTCTTGGGCAATACACTGTTATCACGGAGATGATGAAGGACGCCGTGATCATGTCTACCCCCCAAAGGAGGCACATCCCTTCTCACCGATACAGGTACCTGGTTCCCTGGTGGGGTGCTGAGTGCAGCAGGGCTACACGTTGCAGGAAGGCTCTCTTCCTTAAATGGCGTCACACGGGGTCCTCACTGGACTGGGCAGCATACAGCAAACAATCTGCGTTGACAAGAAAGCTATTAAAAAATAAGAAAAGATCCAGTTTCAGGGCGATGGCAGAGGCCCTAAACTGTAACACAGACACTACTGCCTTCTGGAGGAAAATAAAAATCTTCAAAAATAAATGGGCCAATACTGAAACACATAGTAGAGCTTCCCCCCAACTGTACGAGATTCATGAACAAATAAACAAACTCTGCCCCCCATGGGCAACTACCAACCAATTCCCAATAGCCATGGACCACACAGACTCCTTCTTAGACGTGGGCTTCACTCTACAAGAACTCAATCACAACATTACCTCCATCCAGGATGGCCTGGAGAACTGCATGTTTAAACATCTTCCGCAGAACTGGAGGCTGGCTTTGCTGGATGCATTTAACAGCTTCTACAGACAGGGCTCCTTCCCGGACTCGTGGAGGGACAGCTGTCTCTTTTTCATCCCTAAGCCTGGACAAACCAGCATGCGGCCTATAGCTCTAACCTCCTGCGCTTGCAAGCTACTGGAGAGACTCCTCGCAAAGAGGCTCACCTACTGGCTTGAACATCACAACCTCTTACCTAACAGCCAGTCAGGCTTCCGCAGGAATCGCTCAACAGCAGATAACATCCTCAGCCTCACCTCACAAGTAGACGCCGGACTCCTTCTCGGCCACACTACAGCAACAGTCTTCTTGTACGTAAAGGCAGCCTTCGACAACGTCATACCAGACATTCTCACATCCAAACTGCTCCAACTGGGAATTCCCAGCATACCGGCTCAATTTATTTACAACCTACTAACCTCCAGAAGGGCACACTTCCGCATTCGGGATGATACCATTCGAATCCACCAAACTCTTTCTCCTTCCAAATTGGCAATACTACCGTAGCAAAGTTCCTGGGGGTACATATTGACCAAAAGCTTAACTTCCACCATCACACGGTGTTCAGGAACTTTCGAAGTCCAGAGCGTTCGACATATTCACAGAGTGTTATGCTTATTTTCAACTCTTTTTCTGGCTTCTTTTCCACTTCTTTTCTGGCGTCTTAACTACGAACGTTCTGGAAACGAACGTCTTCTACGCAGCACGTGCGAAACTTCTAGAAGGGATTGAATTCCCGAACATTCTCGACGCGTCACGAGTGCGTGAGCTCCCCTCAAGGGGTAGCCCCCCATTCAAATCATAAATACCGGTGCGACCGGCGACGGATCTCTCTTTGTTCGGGTCTTTGGTTCTGGTCTTCTATTCTATGCATTCGGGTGTATGGACGGTTACAGCTTAACACGTGCGATTACAACTACTTTCTGGTTTATTGCTTATCTTTGTAACTTTATACGGGTTAATTTACTGGTGTGCTTACTTTTAATTCTGCGTGCTGTGCTTATCTTCTTTGGGCTGCTTTCTCTACTTATGCTTACTGATTTATTTGCGTGCAATTACTTAAGTGAGTGTGTGTGCGTATGACGGAAACTCTGTGTACTTACCAACACTCAATTGACTGTTGAATTTTCCAGTTTTTCGTGTAACTAGTGCCTAAGGTTAGCCATTTAATAAATAGTTATTAAGATACGCGCTTGACAATTTATTCATACATACAGTCCACTAAACTCTTGGCTTTTACGAACATTAGTTTGGTCCTTCGAGCCGGATAGTGCGCGTATAACGGTTCCGACGGGTACATGTGCGACGGGCAGTGAAAATTCGAACAGAACAGTGATCGTGCGCGTGACCGCTTCCGACGGGTAGAAGTGCGACGGCACAGTGAACTTTCAGGAAGGAAAACAGTAATTAGTGCGCGCCTTCGGGACTATTTACGAGACTTTTGTGACTACATAGCAGGTTCCAATCATCAAGCATTATGGAGGATCTTCTCTCGAGTCAAGCCTGTCTGGCCCATCGCATTTCGCGCTTAGTCGAGAACATGATGAAGAGCGGCAAGGCGAAAATCACTCCTGGGGTCCTGCAGTCACGCATAGATAATCTGGAAGATATGTGGAAGCAGTTTCAGCAAGGACACAAAGAAATACTAAAGGAACTACGGGAAGTTGGAAGGAAGCACGAACGTGTGTCTGAGTATCGTTTTTCTGTTACAGAAGAGAATTACCTCGACGCCAAGGCACAACTACTGGACATGCTTTCTTCTTCTTCTCCCCCAGAGAATTCTATCCAGGTGCCACACTTCGACGGCAATATTCTGGAGTGGCCTGCCTTCCGTGATTTGTTTTCCTCTGTGGTTATCAAGAACACGGACTTGACACCAGTAGAGCGGCTTTATTACTTGAAGACAAGTTTGTCTGGCTCACCGTACATACTTCTTGAGAATTTCGTCGACGCAAACTTCGATCGTGCCTGGAAGATATTGCTTGACCGGTATGAAAATCGACGCCTTATTCTTGAGGCACACGTGGCGAGTTTTCTGGATTTGCAAGCTTGCTCTAAGAAGTCAGCAGTGGAACTTCAGGGCCCTAGGCGAGCCTATCTGGCATTTGGTGATAGTATACATCACAGCCCAAAAGCTCGATGAGACTACACGGATGGCATGGGAAGAATCCCTGGAGGACGATCGAGAGATCCCGACTTTTGACAAGCTCCACAGCTTCCTTCAGCGACGGGTGAGGATATTGCAGTTGTCAAAAAAGCACAAGCATTCGGATACTCGGGTACATGTAGTGTCGCAGCCTTCCACTACTAGGAAATGTCGCTTGTGCTCCCAAGGACATTTCATCCTCTTCTGTGAGCAGTACAAAGCCAAGTCTCCGATTGAGCGCCGTGAGATCATAACAAAGAAGGAATTGTGCTTCAACTGCCTGGGTGCGCATGGAGTGAAGAATTGTCCGTCCACAAAGCGATGTCACCTCTGTCAAGGCAAACATCACACTTCTCTTCATCACAACGAGGGAAGAACGTCGTTGTGCTGCTCCACTAGACTTCCCAGTTACACCAGAGCATATCTGGCCACCGCGCTGGTAGAAACCTCTTCGCCGACGGGTTCGTCCACCATCGCAAGCATTGGTGGATCTTACCCCTCAACATAGATATATTCCTAGAAAAACCACCTATTCACGAACTAAGTATTATAACAAAAATGTTTACACAGTGCGATATCATAATCTAGATTAAGTTAGTATTAAGGCAACAGTCTATTGTAAGATCTATTGTACCTGATTGGTCCGCTCCGGAGGGATCAGGGTGATTCCAGGTTCACCAGGTTCTCCTGGTCCCCCAGGTGCTGCCAAAACAAAAATAACTATGTAAGCGCCATAGTTTAACTTGCTACACCAAAGAAGCACCACTTTTCATGTATACCTGGCCATGGGCCATGTTGCCCAGGTCTTTTTTTTAAATAAAAAAAAAAATTTCGAGTGACTAAGAAATAAAAGTGCAAAATAATTTTCTTTAAATATCAAGTATACTAATAAAATGTTACTATACGTATACTAACAAAAATTTTTTGTTTTTTAACAAAGAAGGCTTTGTTGTTAATATTTCCGTAAATTAAGTATTGAAAATTAATATGTTTAAATATTAATTGAAGTTCGCGAGACAAGGTCCGCATTACGCGATAGAGCAGACATTTTACTATAAAAAAAACTCAAAAAATATACAAAATAGATTTTGATTTTGTAAATAAAAGCCAAAGGGTAGCACAAGTGAAGGATTGTCAGCAGAAGTTCTCCGAGAGCACTGTTTAGTGCGCACACTCGATGCTGACTTCCGCTACTTTTCAGCTTTTATTTACGACATCAAAGCACATTTTGTGTATTTTAGGAGTGGTTTCCACAGAAAAATGCCTGCTTTACCGCGTAGAGTAATTGGAATCCTCTCTGGAGGCACAAATTTTTTGAAAACATTCTCGAAAAATGAGCACGTGGATCGTGTCTTGTTAAATTTAACTAATGTTTAAACATATTTGCAAATTAATATTGCAAATGTAATTTCAATCCTTTTATTCGCAAAAGTCCTCCGAATTTTCTGCAGTTAGTAGAAACTGTCTAAATGTATAACTGTCGAACTGACTAATTCTCTAAACTGTTCAACGCAAATCCTATTCAAGAGAAAAACAGACCCTTCTTTTCAAATTGATTTTTCGAAACTGACAGTGATGGAGAGAAACGGTTTACGGATTAGTTTTCGGCGCGTCAAAATCTATAAGGATCACATATTTGTTATCACAACTTCTTTTTGTTAGAGTAATCAATAGTTTATTAATTGGTCCAATAATAATTTCTATGTGTTTGATGGGTATCGGCTATATGTAGACCAAATGTAAAATTAATACTTCTTTATTTTATCGTCGAAATTCTGGTATTCTGCCCTAGGTGCTAGCGACTTAGATGTTAAATTAAGACGACTAGGACTTCTTTAAATCATTGTTCAGACTGAAGAGGGCAGAAAACCATTGCCGAAACGTTTCGACGATAAAATAAAGAAGTTTAATCATCAGCTTAAATACACAAAGATTTCACAATATTAATTCACGTTTTATTAAGCGACTCAAACAAATATTAATTATTACACAATATGAAAAATTAAGTTATAAGGAGCGAATAACAACTAATATAGCATTAATTAAACAACTTCAACAATCAACTTGAATCGTAATTTTAATTAATTTTATGATTACACGTGCTAAGTGGCACATAAACTCGGATGATATATTGCTAATTGTTAATTACGGATTAATATTCGTTTCAGTCCCTGAAAGAAGCTATTATTTACTCAATTTAATTTTCAATAATTTAATCAATCAATCAATAATTTAATTTTATTCTCACGATGATGATAAAGTATTGACGTATTTATTCATTAACTATAGAATAATGAAACATATACATATATATATATATATATATATATATATATATATATCTGTTAAATATCGAGTAATATGTATGCTAACAGATGTAAGAGTTTATGAAAAAATAATTTCATGTTTTATTATTGTTTTTTCAGGACTAAAAATATGAAAAAAACAGCTATTTTATGTGTTTAATGGGTAACGTCACCAGTGATACCATAATCGTTACCAGGCTCTAGGACTCCGTAACTCTGGAATTACAGATTGCATTGCGTACTTGGTCTACTTATATCTCGTCGGTGATTAACCCACAGACGATATCTCATCGGTGAATTAACCCACAGAAGATATCACGTCGGTGAATTAACACAAGTCTGCAGAATGTAACTCGCTACAGAAATAAGTACAAAACCTTTCGAATTACAAGTATCTTGACAGTACAATGGCAATTAAATAATAAAATATATTTCTTTTATATTACATAATAAATGAAATAAGAACTAAACGAATGAACAATGTAATAATGTTTTGAAAGATTCCATTTAGTTAAATGATATCTTAAGTCTGGGACAAAGCTAATGGGTTTTGTTTATTAATAATTACCGGGTAGCCATTTTGGTTAAAATGGTGGCGAAGGTCCATCGTCGAAACAGGGTATCCGCGGTAACATTGGACAGCCGTTTATTTCCTAAAGTATTGCAGATAGACAACATTTTTTTATATGAACATTGCATGGTAAAAGAGGGTAAATCTTTTGATCAACGCAAATTGTTTTCTATTTTATTATTTGATAAGATATGACGGTCCAGTTTGGCTTTTAGATGGAACTATATATTTATCTTTCGATCGTTTGATAGTGCTTGTAAGACGAATTCATTAACCTTTCATTTATACGACGGATTTCAATTAGTTTTGGAGATATTCAGCTTATAAATTCACCGATTTTTCCGGAAGAATACTTGGTTGAAATTGGAAGTACAGATGGCGGTCTTGTTCGCGCCTGAAGAACCGAAACAGTATCTGTTTCAAGTGGCGATGTTAAAACGTGGCTCTTAAGGCGCCAACAAGCCAGCCAAACCTACTTCCTGTTCCAACCAAGTATTCTTTCAGAAAACTCAGTCAATTTGTAAGCTCAATATCGCAAAAACTAATTGAAATCGGTTATGTACATGAAATATTAATGAATTCGTCTTCGAATACACTATCACACGATCGGAAGATAAATATGAAGTACTAGATCCGGCGAGTAACGCGGGTGCTCAAGCACAGTGATATTTTTATTTTGGATATGGAAGAAAACAATCAACATGGCTCATAACTTACATCATCATCTTCCATGTTTTCCCTGCTTCCCGAAAATCATGTATTCCGCTCAAAAATACATGCAGGATACATGTAATCTACACAGTAAGTCTCGGAAAATAATTGAAAAGTTTCCGTCGCGAATTTCTCCAGTTTAACAAAAAAATTGATGGTACCTCGTCGTTCGGGTTTTGCAGTCCCAAATTGTCCGACCGAGTGTAAGAGCACGCCTATAATGGAGGATGCGTTCATTGGAACTGAGTAAACCGATCGAATTCATTTTTGGAACATTATTGCTAGAAAAAGCATCTTTTACAGCCGTTTATCTCTTGGTTAGCGAGCTATAAGGTCAGTCTCGTTGTTTTGTGTCCATTGTTGTACACCGTAAGAATTTCCTAGAATTTCGCAGAATTCAGTAGTGAATTTCCAGGAACCGCCCGAAATCGAAGGGCTTCTCGGGATTTTATTCTTTTGATACTAAATTTCAATTTTCGGCAAAATTTCGGAAATTCGGACTCTGGCCATGAGGTTTCCGAGAATAGTAAAAGGAATTTCTGGAATTGTGTCCCAGAAATTCTAGGAAACGTTGATCAATGTCCGAGAATTACGCGCAATTCGAAGAATCGATGATCAATTTCTAGGAATCGAATACCTCCTCACACATTATGTTCCTCTGATACCAATATTTTAGACTAATTGTAAGTTGTATATATCAATATTTTCAAGACACAATAAAAATGATTATTATTACTCCATCCTTCCACGAAAAGTTAACATAAAATCATTGTCTTTACGTAATATCGAACTGTTTCGAAAATTTCGAGAAATTGATTGTTTCTCTAAATTAACTTTTGATGAAAGGAAACGGCTTGGGGCGGGGGTCTGTGTTAACTAGGGTGGTCCTTCTTTTTTCTTGGTTGAACATTTCTTTCGCATTTTTGGCATCGCACTCCCGCAATCCGTTCCAATGCAGAACAAAATAAATTTTGAAAAGTTGCATTGCAATCGGATTATGGGAAGGCGTGCGCCAAGAGCATTTTTTCTATCGATGATTTTCTTGCATATAAATGGCTTCCCAGCGCGTAACGTGCACTTCCTATCTTCGTCACACCAATGGCAGCAACTGCTCCATTGGTGTCTACTGTCTACGCTTAACGGCCGCAGGGCTGTCTTGAATTGTTAAGAATTTAAAATTATTATAACAGTGCAAGTGAAGAATTTAATAAAATCATAAGTCTACAAAGCTTTGTGCTATAAGTATGCGAAATTGTTCTAAAAGGTTTTATTACCTTATCAGAAACAAGTTTTTATCAACTAGATAACTAATGAATGCAAACCCCGAAAAGTGGAAATTCCAATTATTTAATACCAGCATGCACTTACACCTCCGCTAATCCTTGTTTTTAACCCATTTATGAGTAAAGAACCCCGTTCGCAACAATGACATTCCCTATCACAAATGAATACAACCTGAATTAATGAATGCTAACCATTTACGTAGGATTTGGTAGTGAAAAGGTGTCGATTAACGTTCATTTTGTAAATCCACATTAGATACATATTATATATGTATTTAATAAAAAGGACAGTAAGAAAGGAGGCTATCCACTTGCAGAACTGCTTACCCCCACTGTCCGCTCTCAACTGACTCTGCGTTTCCCTTTATTCACTCTTTCTCTTTCTCTTTTTCCTTTCGCGTGATCTTCGCAAGTTCCGACATCGTCGTCGCTTCGAAACGCTGCGTAATTCCATTATGATCCAAATATAAGCGCAGGGTTACTCCTTTGTAGGAAGTAAAACATTTGAATAAGGCTGACTTCCTCCGAAAAGTTAAGGTGCGATTTTGCACAGTTTGTCATTATTCCTGATATATCTTCTAACTAACATATTTGCAGCAGTATTACTACATAAAAGAACACTATAAGTGTTAGTCATCGGATTAAAATAACGGCAAATAATCAATAATTGTTTATTACAATACCGTTACATCAGCACTACACTAATAGTGTACTTTGATGTGTAATATTATTACAGATACGTAAAATATATTGTAACATATACCTTAATCTATTAATACATTCGCACCGGATGACATACATGTGAGTCTTGGAATTCTTTACTAGACATGGACAACTCAAATGTGGGTCTTTAGTTATCAGATGCGTTACATTTCGGTCTCAAAACGTTTGAGTACGTTTTGACTAACGTAAGTTAAACGTTGGTGTTTATAGAATTTTTTGTCAACATAACTTAGCTATATAATTCCGCGAATTTGTCCCGTTATGCGCGTAACATTCGGCTGAAAATGGGCCGACGCAAATGTATTAATCTAGATATAAAATATATTTTAATAATTTCGTAGTAAATTCTTAACTCCGATTTATCTGAGATATTTAACCTTGTTGAAAATCAGACATGGTCCTATTGTACATTAATTATGAGCTTTACAAGAGCTGATTACGAGAAAATTGCTGGAAATTATGGCAAATATAAATAAAAAAATATGTTGAACGTTAAAAGTAAATCGGTATAGTCGACGTTTCAAACTCAAGCGTATCGCGAGTATGAGAAATAATATGAGAAAATCTGTCCATAACAGGATTAAAGACAAAGCTCGATATCGCGAATACATTTCTGGTACTTTGAGATGCTGTTTTCGACAGGTTTCACTTTCTTAGGTTTATATTACTTCATCTGCCAACGAGCTTGACATCTTTTATACGGATGTTATACACTCTTACAATATTTTTACGCATTGATTACTTTTATAAGAATACATGAGTCGTGATTCTTGAAAGTGGTATATGTCGACTTTTTAAGTAATCTGAATTCAATATAATTTTCCGCTAGAGATTGATATTTTCTTTCACTGGATAATACTCAAGTTTCCCAATGTGTCACAAATATGTACAATGTATATGACGCTGGACTTACGAATAGTTCCGTCTGCTAATATCAAAGCGTATTTAATTTGTTCATATGCTGAATACATAACAAACTATTGCCATCACATGTAGAGTGATCGTCACTTATAATCCTACACCTAACGATTCGGGTAATTCTTTACTATAAAACATGAAAATAGTGCTAAATGATTAAAACTCATGTAGAAGCATGTAGTTTAATGTTGCTTTATATAATTAAAACTTAGTTTTAGTTAACTATTTCCTTATTTCTTACATAGTATATCGAATTCCTTGGCGTAACCATCTTCGTAATTCGGTTGTCAGTTTTGCACGAGCTGCATCGTTGCCTAGCGACGAGGCCTCGGGACAACACTTCAGGCCCAGAAATACCCGCGTGCAGACTTATCGTTAGCGAGCTGCACTTAATTACCGATTCTCAACATTAAACATCTAAATCAATGTAGTAAACTGTTCGGTTTTACATAGATTTTGTTTTTCATTGCTAGAAATACAGATCTGATCACAATAGCAATTAATATTTGTAGTTCGACGAATACTAATCAAAATACGCAAATTTATGGATCTAATATTTATGTTTATAGATGTGATCATTATGGAAATTAAACTGTGGAGTTCGATGAGTGATCACCACAAAAGGGAAAATGATAATATCTCAAAATATTATATGTTCGTATGTTGTTATACCAAAATATAACGTACTCTTATCGTTAGAGTTTATATAAACAAGGGTTCGCGCACTTGCTAATGTTATATTGTTCACCTGAATTATAATTATGATAGACATGCAACCAATTAATGTAGTTATTTTACTGAAAGCTTCGCTACTCCCCACGGGACGTAGGCAAATTCCATTTAACATTTTTCAAGTAATTAGAATTTTTACAGAGCATATAAAATTGCTGGTGAGTTATTTCGCTTCAATTTCCTTCGAACAACAATAAATCACCTTATTTCATATCAAAATAATAATAATTATTTTAGAATCAATTTAGTTATTTTATCATGATATATTTGAATATATCTTTTTTATAAAAAATGTTTTAAATAGTTTCTAATGACTTGCTTGTAACAAATTTTAGGTGAGTGATCTATTTTTGGGATGCTTTTTAGTGATTAAAGTTAAAGGTCCACAACTACTTATCATATATTTGAATATACTTTCCTTCTAATAATATTCCAAGTAGTTCGTAATATGTTGATTGCGACGAATTTTAGATTACTTTACTAATTTTAAATTATGTTTATTTATGTCGTTATTCAATTATTACTAGCATAGATTAGTTATGTCATCGAATTTAAAGGATTCTAAGATAATATATTATATATCGTCAAGCAAATGTGGGATAATTTGATAGTTTACATTTGACCTCGTTTGCATAATGCAAGCGCACACAATATTGTAGCAACTAATGCATTTGCATCAGCCGAACACGGTAGTATCCATATAATTAATTCATTATCTCCTGTCAGTTATCTATAAATTGCAAATTTGACGGTTCGACTTTGTGTCGTGTGAAAGGTTTAGTCGGCGTATTTCGAAAATGAATTATGCAAGTTTCGATAACTACAAAATTATTGATACTTGAGTGTTATTCTAATTAATGTTCACTGTATAAAATCGAGTATGAAGAGTGTCAATGCAAATTAGAATTGGAATATTTTGTCATGTTTCGTTTTGGAAGTGTTAAAATAAATTTAATGTTATTCTGATTAAAATAAGTTATTCCAAGGAAGACACAGCGTGGGTTCTGATTTCTTTTGATCTCTTTATTTCCGCAAAATTTGCAGTCAAAAGAAATCAGAAAATGATTTCAGGGCCACGCTTCCTTGGAATAACTTATCCAAAATCTAAACGAATTACATCATTATGTTTATATTGAACTAGATAGTCTTCGATTATTAACTTTGAATAATTCGCATCGATTTTAATCAGAATAACATTTAAATAAAATTAAATGCAATTAAATTCAATTTGGTCTATAAATCGAATTTAATTAAATATTTAATTACATTTTTAATTAAATTTGGTCTACACGATAGTCGCACCGTAAACCATACATATTAATAATTCGAAGACCAACAAGGAATAATTCAGGATTATAAAAATAAGTATAGTTAAAAATATATATTTTGAGATTAGGCAGGTACAGTTAAGTTATTTATTATAGTTAAGAACTTTATTTATAGTAAAGAAAGAACAAGTATCGTTCGATTAGTAAATTACATCCATTAAGTGGCCGACCTCTGGCCATTCACAATTTGAGTTTGTATTTCAAAAAGTGACTTCTAATCCATTCTGTATTGGGAACTATTTAAAATATTATTAAAAGAAAGGTCTATTGAAATATAAGCACAATAATAAAATAACTAAATCTGTCCAAAACAAATCGTTCAGCTAAATGTGAAATAAATGAATATATTATTATTCTAGGACAAGTATCGAGACACATATTATTTGTTTAGAGCTTTTACTCAGTTTTTGTCCGAAGATAAGAAACATGAGCCTGGAAGTTTTATGGAATTACCAGTTCACATAAGTTATTCAGTTAATTACGTGTTACTGGGGAAGTGCTCACATTTTCAATTACATTCAATTTTATACCCAATTTTGTATACCCATTGGAATTACGGCGGCATATAATCTCACTAGAGCATCGCGAAATTAAAGGCGAACTTATTATGAATTATTCTGAAATATGCTTCTTAATCTCTCAACATAAAGCACATTACATTAAATAGAAATCTATAGATAAAGGATCTACTTAAAATCCATTACGTTGTATGTAGATGTATCTATAGAAATTTATAGATAAATAAAAAAAGGATAACAAAATGTGATAACACACATTAATGAATGAAAGATAACACCAGTAGAATGATATTGAATGGATTATTTGTAAAAATACAGAATAAAATACGATGCAACAAAATAATATTAGGTGGATTGTATGATATACATATGTATATGTATGTACATGTTTTTCGCTTGGTGACGGAACATTGCGTTTTCGAACCGTTAACTTCACGCATGCAAGTATTATATTTCATTTTAAAGGTGTCATTTCTGTAATCATTTTAGTAAAGTTTTGTTTTGTTCACTGCGCTCTAGTGTTTTTTGTGAAACTTTAAACACATCAGAACATAAAGCACATTTTCGTCATTTTCTGCTTTTTTACTACTGAAAAGGCAAAAACGCGTCGCAAATTTGCGAAAACAGTTGTGGTGCATGTGGAGCCGATGCTGTAGATGATTCAACGTGCAGGAAATGGTTCTGGATTTAGAAAGGGAAATTTTGACATAAAAGAAAAAGTGGTAAAACAAACCATAATTGATAGCGAGCACCATTTAACAATACATGAGATTGATCAGGCACAAATTACTGCTACAAATTACTGCTAGTGCTTTTGGAAAAACATTTACGAAAGCTTGGGATGGTCAGAACCTCGATACCCAAGGTGCCGCACCAATTGAGCGCTATAGACTTAGTGGACCGAATTTCTGTTTGCGATTCGTTACTGAAACGCAATGAAAACGAGTGTTTTCTCACAAACCTCATTGCTGGCACTGAAGGGTGGATTCAATACACCAATGTTAGTCGAAAAAGACCACGGTCACAGCGAGATGAGCAAAGGATATAGACGATAGCAAAGGGTAGATTGCACCCAAAAAAGATCTTACTGTGTATCTGATGGGATTGAAAGGGAATCGAGTACTATGAGCAGCTGTCATCAAACCAAATTATTAATTCCACCAAGTACTGCTAAAAATTGGCCAAACTTAAGGAACCAATCGGCAGGAAGAAGCTAGAATTAGTCAATAGAAAGAGCATTGCGCTCCAATCTGTGGATACTCGGCAAAAATGTTTGCAACTTGGCTGGGACGTTTTAGTGCATCCACAATATAAGCCAGACCTTGTACCTTCAGATTATCATTTGTTTAGAGCTTTGCAGAACTCTCTTAATAGTGTAAATTAATCAGACTTGAACCCCCGCAAAAAGCACTTGGATCAGTTTTTTGTTAACAATTTAGTCTTTCAGCTACCAAAAAGAAGGGGGTCATTGAACAAGTGGCACATGCATAATTGATTAAACTTATTTCTGAATGTACAAATACATGATTCTAAAAGCACTGTGAAAAAGGGACGAACTTATGCAATAAATCTGGATTAACTTCGAAATGTAAAATTTCAATTTATTAGTGTTTTATTGTTATATCAAATTGCAATATCAAATTACCGCGAAATACATTTTTATGAAATAGTTTTGATCCCGACGCGATGCAAATAAAGACTCAAATGTTGATATTATATAATACCTCGAATTGATATGCTTTATGGAAAAAGTACAAAATTACATTAATTCTACGCATAAAACTAAAACTTGTTAAAAATATAATACTGACGCGTTCGCGGTCTAATAAAATTAAATCACGTCATAAAATCTGAAAGTAATTTCATTTAATCATGTGTTATATTATGAAAGGCGCCTGAATTAAATTTCTCAACGTCGTGTTAATAACTTTAACTTGATGGGTCTTTTTTAAATATATTTTATGAAACAATGAAAAAGCTCGACGAAATAAATCCGCGTATATGGACAAGAACATGTTAAAGGAAAGCATACTAGTTTATACAAAAAGTAATAATAATCTAATAATAATTTTATATTGTGTAATCGGGCATATATCGGACACAACATAACGTTATTATTAAATAATATTACATATTACTAATACATATGTAGTTTTTGTACAATCAAGAAAACTTTTCACAAACATTTTCTTATCAATCACTTGATTTCTAAACACAGATTTTTGTACATATGTAAAACATACCTCCATATTGTATTGTACATAAGATTAGTAAGTGTTGAAGAAAAGTATGTTTCATGATACTGCAAAGTTATTACAAGATAATAATTCAAATATGAATATGTTACTAAGTTTATCATCACTTTGCATTTTGAGTTCATAAATTAAGCGCAGTTTATGGCTGACTGACATTCGTGTATATTGCGTCGTCCATTGATCGATCGACCTTTAGGTCTCGCTAAGAGAGAACCGATATGCGCGTATACTACTCCAGCATATCACGTTAATAATGGTGTGCATGCATGGAATCCGATCGATCTTGAACGATCTACCATTGAAATTTCATGTATTTACCTAACTCGGGCTTGAGACGCGAATTTCCGTGGAAGTCCGGGTCAGCTGCAAGCTGCAAGGTTACGTTTATAACCAGTTACGCTTTGACCACCTACCCGCCAAAGAATCATCTACAATTCTATTTGAAATCATTTTGATTGATGTATAGTGAAATAATAGAAATACTAAAATCATACTTTATCCATGAATTGTGAAATATTTGAAATAGTTAAATATTACTTTAATCGCACATATGTTTATAAAATACATATATTTACTGTTACGTCGTGGGACCGTCATATTTTGTATTTTGCAGTTAGTACATGTGGTACTACTTTCACGAACAAGCGGATGTACCGTTAGGACTTTTACCATTTGGGACGAAGCCTTTATTATCCCAATTTTTATTAATTTTTGGTTCGAACGGTTGTCTT
Source organism: Nysson spinosus (assembly GCA_910591585.2). Classification (NCBI taxonomy): domain Eukaryota; kingdom Metazoa; phylum Arthropoda; class Insecta; order Hymenoptera; family Crabronidae; genus Nysson; species Nysson spinosus. The sequence continues at coordinate 2,672,431 of OU342830.1, forward strand.
GCTTTGTGACTGACCACTGCTATAGCTCATCCTAGGAAATCTTTCACCCTGCTCGCGCAGTCCTCGTTACCTTTTCTTCCCACCACTGCTTTATACCCGGCTTCTGTGATGTCACAGTGGGACTAAGGCCAATAGGGTGTTCGGAGCAGGGAATCATAGTGGGGACCTGCGCAGAACGAACGCAAATTCGTCTGAGCCGTGGTCAAACTAACAATAAGAACGACTCCTCAGTATATAGTCAAGCATCGGCGCTTGCGCCTTGCACCTAGCTTCGCAATTTATTACTTATTTTCGAGCAAGCGGATAAGTCCCACATTTGGCTACCAAATATACCGGCCATCGCGGACCTACCAGGGCCCGACCCAGAGGAGTTCGCGGATTCCTGGAGTTTTTTGCAAACAATGCAAACTGATAGGAAGGTCCCAACTTGGTTTGATCAATTAGAATGGTGACAAATTCCAGGAGTTTCTCCGCCTCCACGAAGGTGGAACTTGGTTGTCCATCGGTGGATCGTGAGAGAACTTCCAACGAAATTCAGTCTTCTTCGAGAATCGAAAGAATAGAGTCATCAACGACAACCTGAAGGTAAACAGTCGTCATCTAGATATCATAAGTTAATAATTCTCGATTCTGGGAACTTCTAACATTTCGATACTTATAACCAATAAGCAGTCATGTTAACATTACAGTCAACTGCTTCCGTAAGAAGATAGATAGTAAAGTGGTGTAAATAATGTATTTAAATAAATACTTGCGTTAACATTCGCGATTTTACTTGAAATATTTTTTCTTTGCATATGGAATTAGTGCTTCCATGACTTATAATTATAGCTGAATTGTTAATTAATTATTAAGTGATTTAATAAATCGTACATTTTTTGGTTAAACTGACGCTTGTGAATACAGTTTATCAGAATTTGAGCTTAATTTCATATCGTCAAATTTGTAGGGGTATGAATATGTATTGTGTATTAATTGGAATATTCATGCTAACATTGAAATAGTATCAGCACCGAATATGCATAAACTGAAAATCAGAGCTGTGTTTGTTCCAGAAAGTACAAATATGAAGCAAATACTTTCTTGTATTACTGTGAAAAGTAACGTTGCAGAAACTTAAGAGATGAGGTTATATTAAATGTTGAAATCTTTCCAATATTTATATAAAAATAAATATGGAAGTTAAATATAAAACTCGTTAAGGGAATACAGAAATTCTAATAAAATTCTTGATTATTTGCGATCCATTAATAATTTTAATGAAAATGCGGGAAGTAGTTCCAGATTTCTTAAATTGCGAATTTTCCTTTTAATAAAAAATTAAAGACAACTATCGTCAATTTAATAAATTATGTGTAACAATTATGATAATCCAACAAATTTTAAACAATCTTGTAGTAGACTGCATATGACAAACTATATTCTGATTTTAAATAATCCTAAGCTAAAAGAAAAACGAAGAAAATGCATTTCCGACAAATGAATCACGTAAAGGAGATAACTGTAAAATGTAGTGCGTACTACAACTGTACAAATTTTACATAAAATCATATATATGTATAATATATTAAGAACACAAAATACTGAACTGTAACACAAATAATGTAATTGATGCTGTAACTGCACTAAAAAACTTACGATGAGTTTAAAAGCAAGTACACATTAATAACAGGATGACGATCACGAAGTAAGTTAGCTAAAAGAATTAAGTTTAATGGGTTTTATGAGGTTTGCACGAGCTAATCTTAGAATATTCACGGTTTTCCATCGGACGGAAAGTTTTATTCTCGTAAGGGAAACTAAATTAGCTCGTGTGGTTTTACGCCTAGCCTCGTAACGACAGATCGCCGAAATAAAACTTTTACGAGCGTCATCACTGTCGTAGTTGTTAATCCTGAATGTTTTACCAAGAGAATCTGATTTCTCCCTATTCGAGATGAATTGTCGTTCAGGAACACCACTGAACTTGATAATCGTATAACACGATTCGTTAACACCGACTTGTTTTACATCGTTTGCGACGGAGGATAAACTTTCAAATTGCCACCCTCGGAAATGAACGGATAATTCTAATGCAGTAAGTCAAGATTTTCAACGGGTTATTCTCATATTTTTATATTATAAATCGAAAGTGCTTTTTTCAAATTTAATAATAGTAACAACAACAGTAATAATATTATTAAATCATTGTCTCAGAGCTTTGTAAGTATAAGTGATCCTTTTTTACTTAGTACAACTGAATAAATATGAACGTGTGACTTTCATTAAATTACATCTGCAATGTAAATGTAATTTACTTTATAACGTTTGAAAACACGGCAATATCACCTTGAAACATTTAACCAATTTAATCATGTTAACACACTAACCTATTAATAATATGGATTAACAACTTCCTTAATCCCAGCTAACAAGATATATCGCGCAGCTGTTACAATTTGGGGTCACGATGACAGTGATGTAAGAAAGGGAATCAAAAAATGGTAAGGGTCATAGAAAGGGCATCGAAGGGGTCGAAACAGCTTCTTACATATACGATAGATTTGCGGCACGACACTTTGCAGACACAAATATTTTTTCGACCTTTGTTAACCACTGACTAATACCTTGATCGATAGAATTCCATGAAAACATGGATGTGGTAACATACACCACAACTCAAAAGTATTTGTCCACCCAAATTATCTTGAATTTGTTCAACACATACATGCTTCTGAAAAAACCACTAGTAATTTGGCAAAAATATAGCAAGGCATTTAATAATTCATATTCTATGCTCGTCGAAGTTCCATTATCCCCGTCGTTTACTCGAAGCCTACCAGTTCGAAAATCTTGTATTCATAAATTCGTGCGTATAATACGTATCACTACTAAATTGTCTACTTTTTTGTTGGTCTTAATATACTGCAAGTTGATCCACCCTTCGAATACTTAAAGGAGAAATATCGAGATAAAAAAATCGTGCATCCCCTGGAGCTGAAGATAGCGAGTGCGGGTAAAACAAGTGAGATAGTAGGTAGGGTAAGTAAGGAATGAAAACTTTATTCTCCTTACGGTCTTTCTTATCAGAATCCGAATCGAAGGGGTCGGGCTGCGTGTTCTTCCATCACCCTCACTCGAGTGATTCGAGGTTGAGTCGCAGTTGAGTCGAGGCTGAGTAGAAGCATAACACAAGGAGGACAAGCGAGCCAAGACTTAACGTTTACTCACTGGTTTATGTGCGTTTCACCGTCGAAACGCGTGTCACACGATCGCGCATTATCATAGATATTGGTCTGGGATTTAGTTGGGACTTCGTGCGTTAAAGGCACTCATAAATAAAAAATAGTACCTTACGCTGAAAAATCCGTTGAACCCACTACCGCCGTAGCTTGGGAACTCTTTATTTCGATACTTCCATTCAAGAAGCACGCTTTTCTCTCTATATCGCTAAAAGTCCTTTATCAGTTTTTGTAGAAGACGTACGGGACCATTCAAGTTCATATCGAACGAAGCTACACTGAAATTATTCAGGAGGACACAATCATTGCTTTACGATTTTTAACACTGGCTCATGGCATTTATCTCGTTCTCGTTTCCATGATTATGTTTCCGAATTGTATGAATTTATTGTTCTACAGATTGTGACATTTTAGGCGAATACTTTCTGAATTTCAATAAAAAACTTGACAGAGATAACATTGTTATCCTTTGGTTTGTACATACGTCCTTCGTGACATGATGTAAGTAACGTATTACTTATAATATTATATATTATTAATATTACAATATATTAGATTATTGTATATCGTTGTTATAGAGATCAAATTCACTAACTGCAATTTCTTTTAAAATTCATTGTTGTATTTGTTGCATTAACATTTTATTACCCATCTATTGGAAAAGCCGTGATTTATCTAAAACATCTTAGTTAATGTGTTTTGCTCCTCTAACAACAGTATTATATATTGTTTACAATCTAAACCAAGAAATCAATGTGTGTTGAAGAATACCAATATAGTTGTACGATAATTATCACTATAACAAAAAAATAAGATAATGCAACAGCAAAATTTGTTTGTTACTATTATTAGTGCTATAATTAATATTATTATTATTATAACTCTATTATGCAAAAATCTACATTATTTTTTCGGAAGCCAAAACCAAGGAAGTACATTTTTTGTGTTCTTATCGTAAATTCGACTGCGTTCGCAGAATAAACTGTTGAAGATTTGAGCATCAAGAAAACTAACTAAGTGGTTTTTATACATATTTTTTATTATTCATACTTTTATATGATTACAAGCACAATTTTCAAACCTACGAATTCATGAAATGGCAATCCAGTTTTATTATTGTCGATCAAAATGTATTTTGAAGACTGTACTTTTAAGAAACCGTACGTAGATAAATCATTTTGCAGATTTAACGTTGGAGAAGAATTCGTGTAAGTTTATATACATAAATAAAAATGTAAAAAGGCAATCGTTTTGCGCCAGCCAAACAGAAGAAGTTAAAGTAATGTTGAGACTGTGAAAGTGCAGTTTAATATGACATTATTATAAGATATTCGGTAAAAATTGTTCTTCAAGTCACATCGTAAATTACGTCACTCTCTGGTCTAATCGTAAGGGTAGATTCGTCGAGCACGTGACGCATTTCCACTTCGTAGGGTTCACTATTTTTATATTCGTTTCACGTAACCGGGGTGCGTTTCAAAAATAGAAACAAATATAATTGGATCAAATATATAAGAGCACGACACTTTCTTTTGTCCGTGGTTGGTAAGCTAATGAAGACAAGTTTTTAATCGCATATATTAATACTGCGAACAAGTTAAACCGCTCCGATTTATTAGATTCAAAAAGTACCTTCCTGTATTTGCAAATACTCTTCGTCGAAATTCTGTTACATTAAATAAAATGTAAACATTTATTAATTGGTTCATATTTCCACAGAGTATCGAAATTTTTATTTCATCGAGAAATAAAGCATAAAGAAGACTCGAATTGAAAACAATTATTTTGTAAAGCTGAGATTGCTTCTAAATAAAATATCGAACAGATGTGTATAATAATATACGAAATAAATATAAAATAATACAAAACATTTTACCAAGTATGATCGAATATAACAAAAATATATCAGATTCGTTTTTGAAAGAGTGGATGAAGTGGATATTATTATCCGTTGTATGTATTTCCAGTGGAATCGGTAATATATAAGAAAGGGAGGAATATCATAAATGAAACGGACAGAGGTACCGTCGAATTTTCAAATACACGTGAAATATTTAAAATTGTTTAGACTATATGCATTTTATTACACTATATACCTCCATTACTATGTATAACCTTTTCCCATCCTTCAGAAATGTTTACGATTCTTCGTGCATAAAAATGTGCGACCTTAGCGCCGTAGAGTCCTCATAAAGTAGTTGCTCTTCTCATGACCTACCACAGATATGAAAAATACAGAAAATTTAACACAAAAAATTTACAAAATAAGTACTAGCAACTTCATCCACAGACTTTGTTTTTCAACAGTTACGAACGAAACAGAAACGCCTCAAGAATTAAGTTTCAAGCTTTTAGCTTCTTTCAAGAAGAACAGGCACAACTTTATCCTTACATCGACTGTTTTATTTATAAATATCCAAATATCTTCTTTTATCATATGCAAATTAAAATATATACATTTACCTAGAGAAATCTAATTATCTATAAAATCAATGAAATTCTTTTGATGTTACTTATAGATTTGCCTAAAAGAAGTCTGTTGATAATAATCTACTTAAACTCTATTACAATCTATATATGTATCTAGAGGAATCTAAAGAAATCTGTAGGTAAATAATCTATCAATAATTTATATAAATTTATCTATAGAAACCTATAATAGACATCTGTAGATATATATAGTATTTGTAAAGTCTATTATAATCTATAAAGATTTACCTATAGCAATCCGTAAAACTCGATAGATGAACAGATACAAGTTTTACTAGATTTCAAATAAATTGTCTAAGGATATTATATAATTTTCTAAAACGGAAACATTTAAATTTGTTATGACAGGTTGTTAGAGTTTGAGGATAATTTTCGGTGGATCCGGGAATAAAAGAAAACGAGAGGAGTTATACTTTAATATAACTAATGTCTACACTTTATTGCGCACGGTACGAGCACACATCAAATACTAACTCTAACGGTAGAAAAAATAGAACATATTAGGTACGTCCAGGGGGCGCATTCATCCTTTAAAAGAGGGCATTAGTCCCAAATTCTGAGACAGGTTATACCTGGTAATAATAATTTTAAAAGAGTATGAAATCCCTGTCCATGAAAACATTATACATGTATTTCTGCGAATGCAACAAACCTTACTTCGACCTTCTGTGAACAAGATGTACAACATTATTCATAATATCATGCTGATAAATGCGTAATTTTCATGGTGGCTTCAGAATGATCTACATACATATATAGTACTTTGTTATTTATATCAAGTAATGCGTTTCTACATCCAGTTTTGAGGCTTTACAAGTCAAAGTATAGTTAATTGCAGATTATAAACAAATTATAATTGTGTTGCCACTCCAAATAATTTTAAAAATATACCATGAAACAACAATATTGGAAATATAATACACTAATATGAAAAAGATCAAACGATATAGCGGAATTTACTTAAGAGTTCAAGTATCAGTTTCCGGATACTCGCAGATAATTGTAAAGGCGTCTTTAAAATTGTATATTTACAGACTTTAATAAGATTAATGTAAGAGTAGTCGTATTTGATTAGTATAATAAGCTAGAGATTTTACCTCGTGTTAGTAATAACCTTAAAGTAGTGTGAAATTCCTGTCCCCGGAAAAACTATATTTCTATGAAAAAACGAACCTAAATACCATCTTCTGTGATTAAGATGTACACAATTGTTCAGAATATCATGCTAATAAACTTTAAGGACGGCTTTAAAATGATATATGCCTAGTTCTTCCTCAATTATATAAAGTAATACTTTTCGGAGCCTCCATTTGTCACAATATAGTTAATTATAGTTAAAACAGTGATAAAATTAGATAGGTAAAAACATGTATGGACGACTAATTCTCATTCTTTTTCCTTTTCTTTAAATCATATGACCTGTTTCGGCATCGATTTCACACCCTCATTAGTCGGAAGACGTGTTGAAGAAAATGAGTGGAGTTAAAAGTATTTCTAAACTTAACGTAATAAGTGCATGCATCTCAGATATTTAATCTCAACTGATAAGGATGATAAGGACATAAGGTCAATGCCAAAACGTTTCGCACAAATGAATAAAAAGGGAAGAATTTTCTGCAAATCGATAAGTGAGTGACGCGCCTGTGACGTTTTGCCACGATGTAACGTCATTCGGCCTTCATTGCAAATGAGTGTTTTGGTACATCTTCAACAAATTTCCATTACTATTCACCATTTTTCCGTGTTTACCTTGATACAAATTAATGTAATGTTCTCGCATCGAAGTAGACGATCGATTATATTTAGTATATGAAATAAACGATATTTTAGAAATATATATTCTGTAAGTGTTATCAAATACGGTACTTGTTGAGCCATTCAACAATTCCAGAATAATTGATATTATACCTACATGTATGAATATACCTGAAACTTAGGAATCAGAATCATTTTCTTTATTCTACGATATTAAAGAATGTAACTTACAGATATATTAAAATCTACTTTAAGATTTCTCGGAATAGTTAATTCTGTTCAAGAAATAGACTCTTATATAATCATAAGGGTGAATTGGATGATCGCATAAAGACTTAAAAGTTTTTTGTTTAGCTTAACGCTAAAACTATCGAAGCAGTCAACATGATAGGTCCGCGGTATTGAATAAAAATATTGAAATTTATAACGTTCCATTTCCTGAGATTTTTTGCGGCTCACGTTGCATAATGGACTTCTTAATTAAATCGATTAATTCATTTATTTCATTTATCCTTATTTTTAAGGATATGTACATAAATGTACAAATATATCTCAGTATATTGTCGGTGATTCTAGTGTTACAGCAGCAATTCCAAAAATGTGGTCCACGAACCTCTGGGGGTCCGAGGGTTAGTCAGAAGTCCGCAAGTGATTTCTCGAACTGAAATATAATTTTTTCTTTAATTTCATTGTGAAGAATACAACCTGAGATTGTAATAGTTTATAGAGTGAAAAATGAATAGTTTGTATACATGAAAATATTTGGTCTCACCTAGTACTAACATAAGCAAAAGTATAAAGTTAACGATTAGGAGCTGAAAAACTGCTGGTGAACTCATAAAATTCAAGAACCGCTAATTTAAAGTATGTAGGATGCTTACAAAAGAAAAAAAGGAATCAAATTGGTTATTTTCAGTAGTTTTGATTAATTTTCATTGTGCCCATTAACATTATTCACGAAAGTCGTGTTATATAACTTTTAATTTCACTATATTCTCAAAGTTATAATAATTAAGCGGCTCGTATATCCACGTCTTACGGAAATTTGAGAGAAGATGTCACGTTGAAGAGTTTGTGTTAGTACTCGAGGGATGAAAACCAGGTGAGGAGAGCGCCGAGACGTTTAGCATCGTAGTCGCCCGCTATCTATTTGCACCCAAGATGCCGCACCAAGAGCCTCTCGCGTAATCACGTAGTTACTTCAATTTCCTTGATAATCCTACCGCGTTACTACCGCGAATTACCTGCGCTACTGGCATCGCGACTACAGCATTGCATTAGTAATGTCGAAACTCCACGGAAGTAACGTTCTTTCTGATAATGTATTCCTTTTAATGCTCGATATTCTGAGTCATTGAGTGCAGCGAAATTGTTTTCGTGTTTGGCTGATAAAAACCACATGGAAAAGCTTTAAGTTCTATTTTAACACATCGAGGCGATGTATTATTGCCCGTAGCACTGCCACTATTGTGTGGTACTAAAATCAGTATTTTACACCGGATTTTATAAAAATATATGTTACTTATAAGAATCTTCGGAAATTATCCATAGGTTATCCATTATCAATTTCGGATTATCTATAAACATCTGTAGATAATAAAGACTTCAATATTTTTAGATCTGTTAAGATTTATATGTATAGATTTATAGATAGGAATGTACAGAAATCTATAGGAAAATAATCCATAAGACATTTATAAATGATCTGCTCAAAACTAATTAAAATCTATGTAGGTTTATCAATAGTAATCTGTAGAAATAATCTATTGAAAATATTATGTATACATATAAAATTAAAGTGAAGAATTTCAATTTTTTTTATTCGGATTAATTAAATAATTGTATCGATGTTGTTGACTGTTGTCGTTATTTATAGATTGTGATAGCAGATCAATCATAGTTATTAGGCCAAATTGAATGAAGCTATATGATGTTGACGTCATAGTGTTCTTGTATATCGTATCCCTCGAGTTCCGGAACGAGAATGTAGTACGTAGGTCGTACTCACACTAAGCACTTTGCCGTCAATACCTTGCAATTTACCCTTCCGCAACTCTTATGAATATATGGAAATGCTGTTTGGCGCTCCTAGAAGTATTTGGTGGAAAAGCGAGTATAGGTAAAAAGCAAAATTAAAAGTATTATAAATAATATATGTTATTGCGTACGCAGGATCTTCCTGCCACCCGATCTCACTAAAATTCATAGTATGGGGCCCATCGTTTCCTTAGGGCCCGGCGCTACAAAAAGCATTTACAGGGTCAATTTTACATTATAGCCCACGCAGGACCCAAAACCACTTTTTCCAGCAGCCATCTTCCTTCTACCACTCTTCTCCTACGATTTTCCAATCCAAAAGCTAGTATAAAAGGGCAACTCTGAATTCACCCTTTAAGGGAAGTGCTGCTAATCAACTCAGTGAGATCGGGCATTACTTCTCTTTCGATCATATTATCGCGAGTTCGAGTTTGTCAGTCTCATATCTCCCTTCGCCAATTAGTAGGCACGCTCGGTACTCACATCCCACCAAACAGCTTTGTAAAGGACTATTCCGCCAACGATATAGAAGAACTTGTAGAAGCATTTTATTCAGTATATATATATACTGTTATTGTTTAACTTAGAAGTTTAACTCTTAACTCTATATTAACCTTCCCTACAGGAATAATCAGTAGCGACTATCCACCATCGAACCGTTCCCCCCAGCCGCTCGGAGTGAACAAAAGATATTACGAGTCAACTCGTGAACTCTCTTACCAGCCACTGGCGGTACCCTCACCTTAACGAGGTTTATCCGTTATATTGGTGCGGAACATTCGTTCCGTTATTAACAAGCGAAATAGTTAACCGACAAAAGTCTGAGCATCTGTCCTTGAACAGTGTGCAGCAGAACTCTAATCAGGGGGAACTGTTACAGTGGAAACCCAAATACCGAGGGAGCTCAAGGTTTTGCGATCGGGAATTGTTTAGCTGCGACCACGCTTGCCCTGGTCTCTCCCGGGCTGGTAACAGTGTATGTATAAAAACACTCGGTTTCTCACCAGATACAGTCGAGCTTCTTTTTATGCGTATCCTTTTTAATGCGGTTTTGAAGTCATGCGCCGGAGCAGGAAAGCAAGACAAAATAAGTCGTCTAAGATATTTAGAAAGTTTTATCAGCGTAATGCGTTTATCGATTTATTTCAGTTTTTTTTAGGTTTTTATGCTGGGGTGTAAGAGAGATGAGTATAATTCCCACGCATAAATAAAGCTTTTCACGTTCGAATCTAAAACCTTTTTAAGCATAAATAAAACAAAACAACTGAATGTGTGTAAGTTACCTTTTCCGTGCTGCTGGCATCTCAAGAAATTATCTCTAATTTTGCAACGAAAGCTATATCTTTTTTTTTGCGGATTTCTTTGGAACGTATCCGCCGTATAAAAACAGACTCGATTGTACTTCAGGGTGGTCTTTATTTACTCTTGGTCGATCTTTTTTTTCGAATTTTTCACATTTCCCTCCGGCAATCCATTCCAACACCGAAGGAAACCAGTTATGTAAAATTTTAGCTCAATCGGACATTCCGATTACTCGGCATATTGCAACTCAAGTATTAATGTATCGAAAGATATTACGTTCATAATGTTTAGTAGAAGTACGCAGAAATAGATACTCCGATATACAAAGTTGTAGCAAACAAATTTATAAATTTATGGTGCTTCAATACGGAATTAATAGCTTTAGTATTTCTTGATACAAACGTTTATCAGCGATTACCGCCGACGCATTCCTGAAACCTCAAAGCAGACTTTGTTGCCTTTGTCATTTATAATTTATTGTAATTTTATATTATTCATTTAATTTATTATTATGTATTATACTTGTAATTTGTCGCAATTTGTAAAAAAATGTAACGATGTAAATAACATATAAAATACTAGAAAATATAATTAAAATTCGAATTTATATAGAAAAATATATTATATTTGTATTGTTAAAGTTATAGCTTATTTATTGTTAATTACCATGTCTCAGACTTACTTATATATAACGTTTTTCATCAGTAGAATGTGTAAATCTGTACCACTGCAGTGAACGTCACGTACTTATAGATTGTTCATAGATTTCCGTAGATGAATCTATAAATTTTAATTTGTTCTGATACAAGTTATCTTGCAATAATAACCTTAAAACGATGTGATGTTTCATATTTCCACAAATAAAACAAAGCTAATCTATTATCTTACATTATAAATGATAAAGTATTCAGAATGATATAAGTATATACTAACAAATTTTACATATTTTATTCAGCGTTCATAAAAATTGACAACTGAGGGTGGCGATTATGCTATAATAAATTTTGTTATATTGTTTGATTTACTTTCCTTTCATATTAGTATATAAATTTGCAAATGTTATTGTTCCGGAATTTAGTTTTTAAATAATGAATTATTTTGTACATCTGATTCACAGAAGATACTATAACAATTAGGTCTGTTTTATTCGAAGAAATACAATTTCTATATAGAATCTATAAATATCAGATGAAAAAACGAGTGTGGGTGGAAAGCGAAACTAAAAATACAACATGAGCAGCTACTTTTGAAAGTACTAGAAGTTCATTTTTTTATTTTACTATTAGAACTAATAAAAATAAGATACAAATCTGTATGGGAAAATTATGTTTGATTCATTATGGAAATTTCATTTGCTCACGCATACACGCACACATACGTACGTGCATTTAAATTCTCCACAAATTAGTGGCACGTTGTAATTACGTGAGCACCGACGTGACATAATTAACTGCCGCTTTTAAATAGACATGAGTAACACCTCTGAACTCGCTTTACCCGTGGATTTATCAAAAACTTTGGTAGGCTTTACGTTACCAGTTATAAATTTACAGGAAATAACGAAATAACACGAACTTTCTTACGGTAATAGGATTTATATTATAAACTGAATACAATCTATTGGGTTGAGTCATAAATAAATTCCGTTCGTCCACACGTTTTTTTATTCAAAATCATCAGAGTTTTATGCAAAGGGAATCGAGAAGTTGTCTCAATAATTCTCTCTCAAAAGTTATCGCAAGAAGTTATTAATAATGACGACGAATATATCAAATTAATTAAATTACATATATATATATGACGGCGAATATATTAAAAATTGAATTAATTTATCGACGAATATACTTTATTTTAAACAACGGAACTTATTTATGGCGCAAACCAATAGTTTTTGTTCTCCAATATGTATACTGCAAGCACTATTCTTTTACGTACGATTTGTATCTACCCGTAGAATAATAATACAATTAGAATAATAATACAATAATAATGCCTACATAACCGTAAATCGTAGAATAATACAATTGGCAATCCTTTTCATCACACATCTCTTTAAATGTGTAATTTAACACGTTAAGTGCCACGCCGATTGCGCTTCTCTTCGTTCGCGCGACGCGACACCTTCAAGTGGTGAGTTACGCTCGATGCGTAAACTAAAATTTAACATAAAACGTTGTTACTTTTTGTAACATGTACAAAGAAAATCCGCATATTTGTTTAAATTGTTTTAATAAGTTGCATTCATTTAGAATGAAATATTATATTTCCTATTTAATAGCCCTAGTTAATCATTTTGATACAACGGACGTTATAATTGTTAAGGATAACCGCGAATGTCGGGTGATCCAAATAATGCAGCTTGTAGTATGCCGCTTAATTCTTTATTTTTAACAACAAACTCAACAAATATATACACGAACTTAGTTGAATTAATATGTATAAAATCGTGGTGTCGAAACTTGTTCTCGACTTAGTGCAACCAATCTCCTTACAATATTCCTTTAAATTCTATGAGAATCTACTCTCCTCTCTTGTCGGCAGCGCGAGTAATAGTATTACCACATAAAAATCCTTACAGGCTTGAAAATATATACTAATAAGGACCGCCCTCTCACACCTACCCTGCTTCCAAAAACCGCCCTCGGACCCCTTCAGGAGGCGGGCCCTTTCCTCAAGGTACGGCCCAGGAATTTCCTAAACTTCCTTCTACCCAGGTGATCTCAAGATCGCGCCCGGTCGGGGCCCGGTCAGGGTCCGGCCGGGGGCTCTCAGGAGGTCTGAGAGGGTGGTGTGCAGGCGACACGGTCCGGTAGAGTTTATTATACGGCTATTGCTATTGAGTCCGAAAGGTCACATCTGGAAGGACAGTCCAAAAAGTTCTCGATCCTGAGTATAAGTCCTTCCAGATGTAAAGCCTTCATAAAATAGCTAATTATGAAGATCATGCACAAAGAAATGGTTAATTCTCAAAAATAGCGTTCAAGTCACGTCCGTATCATAAACCCTGATTAAAAATACCTAATAACATGTACGGCTTGGTCGGACAATAATCGTGAATGAATTCATTTTTACGATAATTATATATTCAATCGTTCATTAATGGCAGACAAATATTGTAAAAGAAATAATCGGTTTATAGAGTCTATCGAGCATTGCAAGGCAAAAGATGTTCCTTGGAAAGTTGAAATTGTATTGGATAAATTAATGCTACTTTGGATAGAAGAAGTTTTTTTATATTCTTTGCAATTTATTCGTTTGATTTTATAATACACGAAATATATCGCTACTTTACTGCCGGTGGATGAAGTCTTTCACGCTCCTTGTACATTTTCTATCTAAAGAACTTTGAAAAGAAAATTCCAAGTTATTTCTCTAAGATCGTGGGCAGAAATATCTCGTACGTACAAGCTGTCCACGTAGAATTGATCGGTGTATTATATCATGCGAAGGAAATAGCCATGTTCATACGAATAAATGCAAGTATATTCTTCAATAAATGGATGTTGGACAATTTGCCTTGAAATATTATTAAGGAAAATGCTGTCGAACACTCAGTCATTGGTGAAAAATTATTTGAAATTGAATCTATATATATAATTATATTAATTAATATAATTTAATATATTATATACTTATATGTATATATATATCTATATATTTTATATATATATTATTTTATTATAGTGTATTTTGAACGGCTTCCTCGCGATCTATGTATCCATTTCTTTTATTTTTATATAAAACGAAACGTTTCGGCAAGTAGGCTTCTGGAAAGAAGACGCACTGCGATTTGCGCTGTGGAAAGGATAATTCCATACATAATCTATGGGTGGAACCCTGTATATAGAGAATATATAATATATATTGTATAAGGGTAATTCCATGTGAAATCGTCCAGAAAATGGAAAAGGTTGAACTTGAATTGACAGATTTTACTGATTTTTTGTGTATTCGTTTATTACCATCTGAATAAAAAATTTGATATCTTTTATTTCTCTAGCACCAAGTTTTTGAGAAATTTAATTTTGAAAAGAGCTAAAATTATTGTACTTCATGTTCTATTTCATGGAATATAATAGATAAGCAAAGAATTGTATCGGCCAACTAAAATGCTTCATAATATATATTGTTAATACATATATACAAATATGAAAATTGGGGACGACCAATGAAGCGCAACACGTGTTGTACAGAAACAATTATTTTCTAACAAGCTATTAACAATTCGCTTTTTAGTATCAGTCGACTGATAACGGCACAACTACTTTCCAAAACCTTTCGTTTTCGTTTTAAATTCCTCCGTTTTATATTGTTCTAAAAGCGATTGCTAATTTTGCTTGTTAAATTAGAATATATTTCGATTGCATATAAAAGAGATTTTAGAAGGATCGGGTTTAGATTATTTCAGTCAATCTGAAAATTCACAAAGGAAAGATTAGAATCCTAATAAAAAATGGCGAAATCGTAAATTATAAGAAAATCAATCAGACTCTATATTCCTCCTTTAGGTTTCATTTTCAATGTTAAACAAATCTGTTCATTACCCACAAATCCGTGGGTTTATTATAGGAATTTGCCGCTTCATCGATCTTTGAAGGTGCATCGGTTTTTTCTTTGCCCTCTAGTCCAGTAACCCTAACTTCCGCTTGATTCGTTCCTTCCCGTCGAATACCGGAAGTAAATCGGAGGTCCAGATTGTAACGGACGAAAACAATCGAAAACGTAGCGAAAACGTAGCGAAACCGTTGCGCCTGCGGTCGAAATGTTCCATTTCGTCCCTTTCTCTCTAGATTCACAAACAGGGGTAGAACTCAATAGAGAGCCCGACCTGAGCTCTCGCCAGGAAAGTTCACCTCTCTCCGCAAATCGATCAGCAGCTGACGTTCCTATGACGTTTTACCACGATATATCGTAATCTGAGCTTCATTGCATATCCGTTTTTTAGTACGTCTTCAAAAAATCCCTATTACCATGTGCCACATTTCCGTGTTTACCTTGATCACAATTTTGAGGCTCTCGCATCGAAGTAGACGGTCGTCCTTTTTTAGCATACGCAGTAATCGGTGTCTTAAAACGAAATACTTGGCAGGTATTACTAATGTAATGTTTGTCGAGAGATTGAACAATTCCGAAGTTACTGATATTATATCTAAAAGCTAGAGGTAAGGGCCGACGTTTTTATTCTGACATATCAAATAATGTAACTTCAGGATGTATTGTAATCTATTTTAAGATTCAATGGTCTGTACCTGTGGTACAGGACGAAGTAGATACTACGAAGATTCCTGTGTGTTAAACGTGGTCCACGTGCACGGGAATGCGCGCGAACGGCGCGAACGGCGCGAACGGCGCGAACGGCGCGTCACGGTTTCCTCGAGTAGCAGAGATCCTCTCAAAGGATTTTCCTTTTTGCGTTTCCCCGAGAATCTGTTCCCCATTCTCTCTCCACTCTTGGGTGAGAAGAACGAGCTTGCGCCTTGAGCTGACTATGCTCTGTGTTCGTGACACAGAACGAAACAGTGAGTATAGACGGAAGAACACCGAGGGATGGCAGATATACCCTCCGGAATTGAAGTCTGGAGTAGAACTCGAACTCTTCATGACAAAAGGGAGGAAAAGGCTAGAAAGAGGGTGTAAAATAGATCCGAGAAAGAAAAGAGGAGGGGTATATATATATATATAGATGCGTGTATATATATATATATATTGTATGTCAGGTGGTGTAAAGAGGAGGGGGTGGTTTTTCGGCGAAGCACGCACCAGTGAGATGGTAGGGGGTAGGGGGTTTAAGGAGAGCCGGGAGAGCTCGGTGAGGCAGGAGAGGCAGGAGAGGCAGGAATCGGAGGGGCAGGTGGGTCGCTCGGTGGGAGAAACAGGAGACCCGGGCAGTGCAAGCCGGGCAGCCTGCCCGACGATACGGTTATTTCGGATGTTATTGTGATTCCTTCCTATTACGATCGTAAAGTTATTTGCCGCGGGTTTCCTGTTTTTTAATAAAAAGCGCGCTAGCGTATGCGACATTCATTATCAGGCACACGTACATTTACACATGTATACATGCACAGATTTGCTGAAATACAAATTATATTGTACACGATTTACTTGATACATTGATACAGACATCGGTACTTAGGAGGCTACGAACGTTTAGCGAAACGCGCGCACGTGCATCCATCCTGAAGGCAGGCAAACGGCCAGAAAGAACACAAAACACTACCCCGCTCGAATGCTCGAAGCTTCCAAGTAACAGGTTGGTCATTTCGATTTGCGTTAAAATACGCTTTCGCGCGCTTATTTCAACCGCGGGCTCAAGCGGAAGTATAATTGATATTGCTCTCCGGGGATATTACAGGACCTGTATTCCCGCTGATCTAACAAGCGTTGAAAATTCGCGCGAGGAAGCTTATATTTGATATAAAAACAATAGTGCTTTGCATGGACGGATTCTTTGAATGATCTGGCAGAATAAATGAAATCGCTAATCAAAACTCAAAACGTATCTATTTATTCCATACTGACGTATTATTGAATCCGAATGAACGATGATACAGATAACAGCTAACAGGATGTAAAGTAATCGCTTTATTTGATAAAAGGCGCAAGTATTAATTTAAACGCATTATCATTTCAATAATAGCTTGAGCAATCTATTTAGGAATAAGTTAGTTAATGCTTAAATGGATGAAACGAAACTGAGGAAAAATACAGCTGTTGGGTAACATATGATCACTCGGGTTGCGGGACTGATAGCACTAGTTGCATCCCATCCGAGAAAATAAGTGGTGCGGTTATAGCACTTTATGCATTAAAGCACTTTATCCTTTTCGCCGTCCACGTAACTTCGGATAAAAAGCAGTTTTCTATAAATCTAGTCATGTTCAGCAATCAATATCGGCTTTGTTTTAATGGACGATCGCTTATATGTTAGAAATTTTAGTCCTTTTTGCAAAAGAAGTACAAATTTGATATAAAAAGTATCGATGAATCTAAGCGAGCGGTACACAAGGTGCAACACGTAGGGATGGATTCGCCCGAATAACATATCACCCTATTTGTTTCTACGTATAGTTCAAGCAACAATTAACGATATATAACGATATAAAACTATCGATTTACTATGAAAACAATATGTAATATTATATAATTGGCAATATCGACACCGAGCAGTTTCAAATTAAAAATAAAAGTAGCGTACTTTGTTACACAGATATCGTTTATTAGGTTCTATATTAATCGGCAGATTTCCGTGTCTGTTTCATCGATTGCCTTGAAAGCTAGAATTCTGGGTACCGAAGTGTCTTCATCTCAATCTCTTATCTTTCGGTAAGCTACGGCTTGATAACGACGATCGAAGATTAGCGGGGAAATAGAGTTTAGTGTTATCGAGGGGATATTATACCGATTTGAGAACCGTCGACTTTTTCTTCCTGCAGGAATATTTCTTTTCCTTAACGTTTCTAGCCGTGTGAGGGAACCATTAAACGGGAGAAAGAAAACCAGGATACTACGAAGAGATCTTGCTAATTTATTACAGATCTGGCTGATAATGCTGGGATGGATCCTTTTTCGGACCTTTCCGCGTTTACCAGTTATCTTAGAACCCGCAAGATCCTTTCATTTTAAAGGAGACGTGTCTGTGGAGAACACACCGTTAAGATAAAAAGAAATATTGGCGCGTTATTTTATGTAATGCTTTACACTGGCTGATATACATGTTTTATGCTGTGCACGTAAATTACGAATAACAGATTTCGGCTTTAAAATTGCGGGATGATGGAGGCAATATGAATATTAATGGCGTTCCATAGTTAAAGAGAACCTACCCATTTATGGAAATGGGGGCTTTATGAAACTGTTATTTTAGGGAATTATCATTCTGATTAACGAGGGCTGGAAAATTTATTGAAAAAAACATTCCATTTCGCATTAAAGTTTTTGCGTGATCGTTATCAAGACATTCTGGAATGTGCTAAAAAGAGTGCAGTTTTTGTGTAGATTAAACAACTTGGGAACAACTAGCTTGATGAACTACGACGTAAAGTTTTCTAAGTTACATTACCGTTCAAAGTATGCCGGTGAAGTTCGATAATTATGTATACATTAAGTTCTTTGTCCAAACTTGCCTGCATTTTATCAGTGTGGAAACTGTGCGTCAAATCTGAGTTATGGTCGAAGTAGGTTCTCAAGGTTCTGATACATTTTTCATGCAATCTACCAACTTCAGCTGGTCTTCTTTGTGAAGTTTTCGCCGGGTCAGTGTTTTATTCTTCATGAAGATTCTGCAAGCAAATTTATGCATTTTTACAGTGATTTATAGCGGTACGCAACAAAAGTTCTAATATAAACAAATGTTACAAATGACGATTCCAATAAACTTTTTGCTTTATCGTGTATGATACAGCATGCTAGCTTTGATTTTCATTTGAAATTCGACTTAAATTTAGTCAGATTGTCAGTCACTTACGAAAAGGTTAGAATAAAACAGTTAAAATTCAAATATTACCACTTTTCATGAAGAATTAATATCATTGTTTTTCGACCTTACTAACTGCCTTCAAAGTTAAATCGAACAAACTATGGTATTAAAGGACATTCAGAAAAGAGAAACGTCAGATACATTCACAGGGAAAAATGACCTCCGTGTATATATAAACAGATATTAATGAGAAAGGGCGCGCGACACGATTATGATGGATTTTAAGCTAAGTATCGTGGAAGAGCAGAATTAATACAATTTAATTTAATTTCGAAGATTTATACCAGTGTGCATATCCTTCTTGTCTTCGAAGTTCTCATAAACGTCACCAAACACTTTCGTGTTTCTGCTGTTTTGTTCAACGACATATACAAGATTCAAAATGTACGAAAAAGCTTCTAGATAAAACATTTCTCATCGCTGCTTTCTCTCATTCTTCGTTGATGTCTCTTTGTTAAGAGGAACGATAACTTCGCGGGAGGGGTTGCATTGTCTCGCATGATTCTTCTAAAAGCATCGCGCCAACTTACCAACAAAAAAAGGTGGAAAACTCCTCTGTAATAACACCTTTTTTCTCCTAATAAACTTCGTGCTTTTTTGTGTTTCGCGTTTTACTGCTCAGGGTGGATGACATTCCACGGTTCCCGGACAACAGAGAGCTTACAAACATTTTTTCGAAGAATCACTGTTACATTCTAATGCCACTATATTATAACTCGAATAAAGGTCCTGATATTTCCACGAGAAATGAAAATCTTTCGTTTCATTGTATTTCGTGTCTTGTTGTTTTGCGTTTATGTTATCACTCTCCGATTCTTTGTGTTGTATTGGCATACGAGTATCCTTGAAATTCTCTGTTATCCTATACAAGCATTAATACGTGTTTTTACTTGCACAACGATACTAAATTTTTGAAGCAATATTTGCGTAAAACAATATCCGAGTGTATACATATGTTAATGTCTTGTATTTCTTTTGCATTGAATTGATCGTGAGATATTGTGGAGAATCTGGAGCATGGTTGTCAACTCGGTTTTATCGATTTACTTGATATGTTATCTACTTGAAGATTCTCGTATTTTATACCTAATTTTGCTCTTGAGTCTTAGACTTCTCCCATTTTTACATTGGTTAGATTTATACAATGATTCTGCTGCTAGTTAGGAATACTATACTTATTAATTCGATCAATTTTTTATTGTTCTTTACATCTTCAGCGATCGTAAGATAATTCTGATCATATCATATGTTGAACATGTTTCGAGAGATGAAATTAATATCGCGTAGTCAAATTATCTTTAACCCTTTTAGCACTTTAGAATTTGTTCATGGGCCACCTAGAAATACCTTGAAAAATTTGTATTTTCGAAGATATTTATTAAAATCAATATATTTTGTTTAAAAATAGAATTTGAAACATTCTTCACCTCAGAAACGTAAACATTTTTGTCAACATTTTGAAAAGTTCAAATACCGGCTTGTGGGTATAACAACTTTTATACCACTTCATATACGAGCAATAACTTTTAAAATTCAGATTTAAACATTTTATCATTTTAATGTCGTTTATGATTAGCTCACAAGCACCGGCGATACTTGAAAGTAGATCAAATCATTGTCAACAGACGGAATCTGAACTGAGGATTATTCGGATGCTAATTTTATTTTCAAGTCCCAATGCGTCAATGGAGTTCAATAAACACGGCAAGCTGTTTTTAACTGTAATCTACTAATGCATTAATTTAGACAGAAAGCTTTTGAAATTTTCGAAAACTAGGATTTGGTATTCGTCCGTGGGACATCCTTAGTATTCTCCTGGCAAACGATAATAAATAAGTGATTAGGGTAGAAGAATATCCGACACTTATAGGGGGAATTCGGAAACATATAAATCTGAAGCATTTAAATAAAGAATGCTTGTGAAACAATAAACACAAAACATTGCTGTCGCCCGCCACGTTTTCGGAATACAAAACGGAAGGAAATGTCCAAAAGAGCAATCACGGGTCGAACCACCACCGTTAATTAAAATTTTGCGTCTTATTACATATTTATAATGGGCAATTAATGGAAATTAATTAACCAGAAACGGTTTGTATAACGCATGGTAATTGATTTAATTTAATGGTAATTACGACAGAAAAAATGAAAAGGGAGCAAAGTTGAAAAGCCATGCCTTTCGAATAATTGAGAGCGGTAGCGTATATACATATCTATGTACATTATGTATGTACAATATGTACATATTTCGGGGAATCTGGAACGTGGTTATCGATGTGGTTACGATGGTTTCCTTAATGTACTACTATCTAACTAACGATGAATTTCGCATTCCTATCGATATTATTTGCTATATTATTTATATAAAGAACGACCGTGTTCCGATCAATACCGATTTTCAGTAAAGTTTAGAAAATTACTGTACTCTAATTAACTCAAAAAGTGAAGCATGAGATTCGTGTAATCGGTTGCAATTTTGTTGTATTTAGTGTAAGGTATAAAATATAAATCTAAAGTGAGTTTCTCTTCTCGAATATTTCTAATAATCTAATATCAAGCTTTCCATATTTCTTATAATTTAATATCAAGCTCATCATAGAAAACTACTTTTTGCTTTTCAACTCGTAACTGCCAATAACGAAGTTAATCCGGTTTGTTTTGAATACTTCTAACGTAAGTATTAATGCAAGATTTTTGAGTCTTATCGAATATTACAACTATATTCCTTTATCTTGATATTTCTAGTAATACATACATTTTCAACTATCAATAATGCTGTTTGCGAGAATATGAGTATTCTGATATTAATTTTATCATGCAACCGATAATACGATAAATGCATGTAAACGTATCGTGATCCATGCTGCGTTAATGCAGAGAATTCTTTTGTGAAATTATTCAGATTATGTGATATCGTATTGCGATATGGTCCAATTGGCATGTCGACGTTTATACGTTTCAGGAAGTTTCCGTGAAATAGACGTTACTACTGAACACGCGTTTCGGGGAATCTGGGACATGGCTAGCAGTGCGGTTTCGTCGGTTTCCTTGATACATGAATACATTACCAGCTTGACACTTTAAGTACTTCGTACATTAACCCCTTACCACCCCTTGCCACTGGAATTGCAAGCATGTGTATTAACGAGGATAATTACCATAATCGAACATTTTTTGCACGGCTTGCAACATTGTTCAATACATCATCGAAATATGCAATATGTTCTATCCCATACAATATAATCTTACGATTAATTATTAATACATCGTAGACTGCGGACAGAATGATTTGATTATTATTAAAATGCCGATAGGCTTATGAGCCTTCTCGCATTTAGGTTATGTAATATTCATTTTATTTATTTACTTAACGGTTATTTTTATTTATCGCTATTATTATACGCTATTAATTGGAATGAATAGGCGAGGAATTTAGAATTTATTATCGGTTAAAGATAGTTTTAATATTCGATGGGTTTTAACTTCAGAATATTATAAAAATTCATAATTGTCGAAATAATCGGTTGGCTATATTTGCACTCGGCTTTAATCGGTCAACAAAATTTGATGAATCAATTGGATAAAACACTGCCGGATATCGATTGCTCGGATAAGTTACTATAATAGAACCTTGAACTTTCTATATTTTACAAGGTTGAATCAATTTTGTTAATGATGCTTTGGGAGAAACCAGAGAGTTACTAATATGACATCGTGTGTGTACTTGACAGTCTAGTGGGAGGCTGACAAGTTGACACTTTGACACGAGTTACACCGTTGCTCCTTAACTCTGACAACGCGGCAGCTGGCAGTTGAACGTTTTGTAAAATTGTCGAATATTGGCAAGTCGTGGAAGAATCTCAATTAAATTTCGAAATATCGAAGATTTTTGAAAAAAGTTAATTAACACTTCCCTATAGTACATCATTAAGTATTATTTTAAAATTGATTCGTTATTTCACTATTCGTTTTAAGAATTTACATAACATACTAAATTGATTAAGAATTTAGTCAACGGGGCGATATAATATTTAAACATTTTGGGAAAATGAAAATAAGAAAGTTTATTAAAACGTGATTATATACGATTGGAAAGAGTTATGTCTAAATGACTGATAACAAGATTAATAAAAAAAGATCTATTAGAAATCCAACTGCTAGTACTAGTGTCTTTCAGCATGTAACTTCTCCGCACCTTATAATTAAAAACCATCGACTTAATTAGATTTTGATATCTATAGTACAAGTAGACTTTGCTCTACACATACTCTTCGATATTTAAAACCGTTGAAAGTTTAAAATTGTTTTAGCGAAGTTACTATTATATCAGCTGCAAAGTAGATGGAAAGAAAACTTAGGAAATAATTATTAATGCTTACATTAATAATACTTGATAATTAGGTTTTCACATTAATTATAATACACGTTTCTATCCGTAAATGAAATACGAAAATTGCTGAAGATCTTTTTCTTGTAATTCCTCGAGATCACGATGAATGGTGGAACTTCTGTAAATTTAGTTGGTGTTTTCAAAGTTCGGTAATTTTATGCAAAAATTAAAGTCAACGAAGAACTAAATAACTTCGATCTGTTGCTTTGTTCAACTAATTGCTGTTTCAATATACTTCGTCATTATTCCTCATATTTTTCAATTCTTGCCCCTTTTCTACTACTAAATAATTGACATTAGAAGAACTTATTTAAATTCAATTCAATGCTAAGATAATCAAATTAATATGTTACGTAATCAAATTCTTAAAAAGAGTGCCGAAATAGTGAATCAGTTTCAACTTACTTAATGCTGTTCCATAAGATATAAAGTAGAACTTGAAATTACGCCAATTTGAAATTATATAATAATTATATAGTACAATATAAAATTATATAAAAACATCAAACTTAAAATTATATAAATCCCTGACAAAAGGATATGTTATTAACGAATCAATATCGAATTAATTAATGTTGGTGCATAAAATATAAAGTAGAATTATTCAAATTAAATCAATCTCATACAAAGTTATTATATACTTCTTTGATATATTATCATCATATCAAAACATGCAAACCCTATTTTACACCGAATAATTTGAAAGCACACCAACAGATATTGGAGAGTTAACGGCCAATCAGGGTGTCGTTCTCTTTGCGTTAACGTTCATTCTCCATGTTCATCCAGTACCATGTAAAGTTGATTAAACTTATAATTTTACGGTTTTCTTAATTAACTATACTTTGCTTGATGAAGGCTCAAACGTGGATGGATGAAACAATGAATACGAAAATAAACAATTTCATAATTTCGTAATACTAGCAATTTATATAACTAACAAAAACCAGTAAAATCCGAAGCGCATCTCTTTATATAAATAAATAAGTAAACGTAGATTGCTAAACGTAGCCATCTTAAATGGTTATTATAAAGTTGTTTAAATTATATACGCCTACACGGTAATTCTTAAAAGGTTAACCTCAAATTACTTGACATTTGCATGTCGTTCACAGTTGCATAAAATATGAAGCTGAGCTGTTGAAATTATATCAATTATATCATCGAATCAGAATACAATTTCAAAGAATATTCAGCAGATATTAGAGATTGGATGACCAATCAGAGCGCTGTTCTGTTTGCTTTAATATTCGATCTCTTTCCATTAACAGTGTACCACGCAAAGCTGATTTTTTATAGATTGACATTTTCAAAAGGTTTATTCCAACAATAAATATGTTTCAAATTAATCAACGATGTTGCATAAAGCCGAAACTTGAACCGTTGAGATTATATGTTGTAGTAACCATATACAGTGTTATATACTTCTTTTATATATTAGCATAATATCAACCATACAAACTCTGCGTTGTTTGGAATAACTTCTAAGCACAACTAACAGATATTAGACTGTTAAAGGCCAATCAGGGCGTCGTTCGTTTTGCGTTTACAATTCTGGGAGAACATTTGGCCGACCTTCTCCGTAAATTACTGTGATAATTTTCCGCGGGAGCGTGTATTATCTCGGTTATTTACCGCAAGAGGGTCACCTGTTGACCCAGTTTCCCGTTGCGGGACACACGCGATACTACCTAACCCTCTTTTTCGCCCCATCCACCATCCCATCCATCGTCCTTTCTCCTCTTCATATATTCTTTTTCCGTTTCGCGTCCGCTGGCGTATCCTTCCGCCGGAGGACGGTACGTCCCAATGAAAACAACCGTGCAAACAACTTTAACCATTCACTGCGTGGATCTTTATTTTTGCGGCAAACTTTCCAACAAATGGTTGGCAAATTAAACAAAACTACAGTTGTTTGTATTTCGAAAATTTCATAATTGACGTGATCTTAGATTTAGAGAATTGATGGAAACATAAATTAAGATATACATCATTTTATCGGCAGAATTTTATTCATATTTCAAGGATTAGGAAAAAGATAGATTATCACATTACAAGATCACATATGTAGATATACTTATCAAATAAATTAAAGTTTTGGGTTGGCCCACATGTTTTCTAGATGTAAACAGCATGGAAAATGTTTGGGCCGATTTAGCCGGAAATGTTTATGCGGGCGAAAGACAATTTGAAAAAGCAGAAGAACTAAATTTTAAAATTGTAGAAAGGTGGTGTAATTTACCTGAAAAGAATTCAAAAGCTATATAAATCCACACCAACTCGTTCAATCTAACTATAACAGAAACAAGGATGTAATACAAAAGATTAATAAAGTATTTATATTTATAGTGTGCTATCATTTTGCCGTATCAACTTTGGCTTCTATTTATAGTTTTTTCCATAATTATCGTAGACCTTGTTCAACTAAAGCGATTTTTCGTATATTTCCGTATAATAGGATATATAATATATTGAACAGACAAAATATGTATATGTTTTCGGCTTTCATTTTGTCGCACACTGTATAAGTGTAATTCATGCAACTCTAACATGTTAGTTCGCGAGATGTTGTGAAAAAATGTCTTTATTCAAGGAGATGCTCAAACGTCGTTCCATTAAATTCAACATTCAACATAATATAAAAATACAATATATTAATGTAAAGAATAAGGATAAGGTATAAAGTCACGAAAAAACAGTATGTTTTTCGCACTTTAGAATGTGCCGAAGCTTTGCAGTTCTTCAAACTTTTCATGATCCCGACAGTTTCACGAGTTTGTGGAACCTTGGAACAACGGAATATATTGAAAGTCTTAAGATTGTCGAGACCTTTGAAGGAAAGTTAAGAAAACGGAAAGTTAAGAAAACGAGAAAAATGTGAAACGTACATTGATGCGCGATGTTCAGACACACGTGTTATATATTATTTTCTGCTTGCTCTTATAGCATTCATTTTTGATGGTTGTAATATCGGAACTTATTAATAACTCTCACGCATGCCTCGACACGCACTACTTTCCAATGAACGTTCCACCATTCTTTCCTCTATTACGTATCTGTTAATTAACCCTTCTCGTTTTTAATTCGGCAAGAGAAAAACGTAATATGTGCTTCCAGGAAAATGATTTGTTCAAAACATAAAATAATATCGATATATCGTGCTGAATAAATTGAGGTTAGAAATACCGCACGTATTAATCCTTTTCGTGAAATTGAATTTTTTACTGACTAATCAAACATTATTGAATAATTTATTGTGGTATGTTAATGGCAGTAATGTTTAACAGGAACGACCAACGTCGAGTAATATCGCTTTTAATTAAAGTAATTAATTACATTCCTGATGATTATACGTATGATACTCGAATAAAATGATTAAAAAGATGCAAATAGAAATTCTGCTTATAAATTGAACTGTGAATGCACAACGTTGAAAAGTCACACGGTTTTGTTTTTGTTTTGATGAAAACGGGGCTGAGATTACCGTAGAGCAATTATTCGATCTCGTAACCGATTCAACAAATCAGAAGAGTTCGAAGCAACGATTTTTCCGGAAGATAGGATGTCGATAAAAGAGCAGGTCTGCGCTCCGAATTTTTCCATAAAATGGACAGGACACGATGATGGTCCGACCCAGTTTCGTCGGCTACGAATGCCTATCAGAATGCATCTCCCGCTGCAAGCACAGCGGGAGAGAATGACAACGTGGCTCGGGATGGAACCAATAAAGTAGAATCCATACGTAGAATCTATTTCGAACAAATATCTATTAAATGGAATTGTTATTTTACGAATATTCCTCAAAGTTACTTTGAAACGAGACAAGTTCCAATAACGTCCCCTATTCAAATTCACAATACATGCACAATGAAGGGAATTAATCTGAAGGGGTTTAGTGAAACTTTTTCGAGATTATCAGCATGGACATAGAAATTCCTTGAATTTCCGATTCAGATATCTAATAACTTGTATGCAGTGCATCGCCTTTGAAGTTGACAATCGTGTTCGTTATTCTGATACCTTATATTACTTCGAATATTATATAAACCCTTTGAGAGTATTGGAAGTCTTAGAAGACGTGGTGGCCTTAGGGAACTCGGGAGTCTCAAAGGTACTAAAAGTTTTCAGGAAAGGGAAAATTTTTAACTTATCTACATACATTCTTTGTGCTGATACCGCCACATGCCATTTCTTCATTTTGCTATTCTTTTGAAGCAAGCCCTTACGCCCTTGACGCAATTTGCATGTCTTAGTACCAGTATTTCTGCCTTCGAAAACAAAAGAATTTATGATTTAAAAAAATATCATGTAAATTAAATGCTACTCTGTTGAGCGATCGATTTCTTTATCTTCAAATCGGCTAAATATATCACAGAAAGTAAACTTAATCCTCACGTTTTTAATTTGGTGAGGGAAAAACGTAATACGTGCTTCGAAGAAAATGATTTTCTTGAAAATAGAAAACAATATTGATCTATAGCGCCGAATATTCTAGGGTGGAAAGTACCGTACGAATTAATCTTTTTTTGTAAAATTTAAATGTTGCTGACTAATCAGTACAAAGAATACAAATTTCCACAAATTCTGTAAGTCAAGAAAGACTATAATTACTGACACTTAATGAGACATTATAACAAATTGGAAATTGCAAACTGTACTACTATTGTTTTTTTGCAAGTAAATATTTTCGCTATCTCGTAGATTTTCGGCAAAAATTTGTTAGATATAAATAGTCGTAATATGGAATTAAATAAAATAAAATTTAAACAATGAGTATAAATTAAATTCAACCAAAAAATAATGTAAAGAAGGTGAAATTATTTACCATAATAAAATATATAACCAATGAATAATAAGAGGACGTTTTTCATCTGCGAAGATCACATATTTCCCACACTATTTTAAACTACTGAAAGTGATTGCCGTTCAAAATATGAAGCTCGGGGAAAGTTATCAGATATCTAGTGACATATCTAGATGAAGTTGCAAACATTAAATATACAGTTAAACCTCCAATTAGCAATTAAGATAACAGGATATGTTGCATATGAATGACTGCATTTAACTTCCTATTACCAATATTTTATATTGCAAATTTCAAGTTAAAGTGCTGTATTTTCTACAATACAATACTTATACGTGTATTAAATTAATAATTCCTATGATATTCTCGAATTAATTTGATTTCAAGCGGAGTTCGAACATTCAGTGAACGAGAAAATTTTCAAACGTTTCTGCAGTTATTGTTGCACATGCAATAGTAATACTGTCGTTGGTGGCTCTACAAAATGGCGATAAAC
Source organism: Nysson spinosus (assembly GCA_910591585.2). NCBI lineage: Eukaryota > Metazoa > Arthropoda > Insecta > Hymenoptera > Crabronidae > Nysson > Nysson spinosus. Next base: position 2,701,402 of record OU342830.1, read on the forward strand.
TTCATTTTGTAGCGTTCCGCGAAAGAACTAATCGGGCGGCGTTAGAAGTGTGAAGTGAGCTGACCAATAAATTTGACATGATTTATTTGAGAATATCTCAGTACTTATTAATTATAGACCCTATCTAATATAATACTTTTTTGCACGGAATTTTATGGGTTACCCGAATTCGGGAAGAAATATTGCACGTTCTCTTTAAAAAAACTAAAAGTAAACTTCATATCTTAATAAAAGGGTAAAGTAACAAAAAATCGATTACTGTACTTTATGTCCCCCAGGTAACCATGCAATTTTTGTTTGAAACATTTTCTTATACAGCAAATAACTTACGAGTTATTTGAGTTGATCACGTTCCGAGACTCATTCTATATATGTATATACAATATACACATATATAGGTATGTGCGTGTATTATTATATATTACATCATACATATTTTTGTTATATACGTATAAAGTACAAACTTGTATGGTTGTTCAAGCATCAAATCGAACCAAGACCCTCGAAAATAAAAGCAAAAGAATTTAAAAATAAAAAGATTGATTAGAATCGCCGTCCGCCCTTAGTGAAAACGTTCAAGTATAGTTTGTGTTTGTAAAAATATTCGAAATCTCTTATAGCGTAATATAAACTGTTAAATGTAAAAATAATTATATCATTCCAAGATATTAGAAAAGATTTTATATTGTCAGTGTGCATTGTTTTGAATATAATAGAGTCGATAGAATTATAAATTATATTATACACAATATTTATGGTAAACGAAATAGAGTTATAAATTTGAATAATTTTAAATATAATGCCAAATCCACTTCATCATGTAATCATATGTTTACTATTAGAGTAATGCAGAACTTAAATCTATACACAATTAAATTCTATAGAATTCTAATTTTATTCCACGTGGTTAGTAACTTTTTTCTTCTTGTGTATACAAAATTATTTCCAATTATTAGTTCTGTTAGAAGCAAAATATAAGATTTTTCGAAATGTGAAAGTGACTTTTGATCCACCCTGTATAATTATATGTTTAACGTCAAAACGAATCTTAAATGCAACGCACGAATAAAGTCGCTAGAACTCTGAATGTTGAATTAAAACTACGCGAGTTACTTCCGTCCTCTTTTAACGAAGGATTAACGTTATTATTTCAAATGTTAATTCCTTCGTTTCGTAAAGACTTTAATTATATAATTATCGTTTTATTTCACAGGCACACTTGCATTACACAGGATGATGAAATTTCTTGTCGAGATATGATATTTATATCTCATAACATTTGTCGCTCATAAATTCTGAGTTTACGAGATCAAGTTTTACGAACTTTATAACTTTCTCGGGGATAAGAGGTTGTTTCGTACTCTTTAAACGTAAAAACTTAGAATTCAGAGCAATATATGTGTTAGTAAACACAATTTGCAACAACACGGTGTAACGGTTTAATTGCAATATCTGAAATTTTATAGTATCGATATTTCATTGTATTACTTTGTACTATATCTCACGTTATAAAATATTCATCAATAATCGCGCATGTTGCGAAAATGCATTAAACTAATTAGAGGCATTAATAAGAATTAAGAAAGCCGAAGCGTTTTGATTTCAAGACAGTAACTTGAAACAAATGGAACATTAGTTAAATCCTCGTGAGTCTCGGCGTCTCAAAAGTTTTGGAGGCTTCGAAAGTCTCTTCGAAGGCTTTAAGGAGCTTAAAAGTTTCGGAATAGTAGAAAGTCTTTAAAGTTTTTATCATTTTAATAAAGCCTTGCTCTTAAAACATAATCATTCTTTAAAAGAGAGAAAAGAGACAAAAATAGATGAGCAAAAATATTTATTTCTTGTAGATCCGCTTTTCCAATGTTAGTTGCGATTACTGACAAATTTCACCACCAAAAATATTTGAAAACCTTCGGCCAGAAAGAATGTAACATTTCATGGGATACACAGCGTCCCTTAACTCACTCGATATTGCATTCCGCAATTTCATACGTGTCCTATTAAATTTGCAATTCCAGGCAAGTTAAAAGAATGTGTAAAATATGGGGTAAAATGGAATAGTTAATAACTGTACATAAATACCACCCATGTAACTATATGAATATATGAAAGCCGCAAGAACTCAATATATTGTAGTAAAATAGTGACGTTAAAACTTAAAAATTTATACGTACAATACGTTATTAAAAGTGCTTTTAAAATCGGAGTTCCGTAATATTTCAATATCCTATCGTATTATATGAATCTTTTATACAATTTGTGTTAATTAAAATTAACTCTATGAGCTATGTATGTATTAGGTGGTCCAATAAGTTCGTTCCGTTTTCAGCCGTTACAGTAAAACGCCGTTTTTTTCAAATACAATTTATTTTATTCACATACATAGTCACCATTCTTTTCAATTACTTCTTGCCACTTCTCACGTAGCTTCATAATTCCTTTCGGATGAAAGTCTTTCGTTTTTTTATTAAAAAACTCCGCCACGTCCTTTTGGAGGACCTCAAAGTTTTCAAATTTTTTTCCGGTAACCGATTTTTGAATGCACCGAAATAAATAATAATCTGATGGGGCTATGTCAGGAGAGTACAGAGGGTGCAGCAGGACCTCCCAGCCAAAGTCATTCAATTTTTCAATAACATTTCTTGCCATGTGTGGTCGAGCGTTGTCGTGCTGTCTGCGCGGTTACGCGCCGTCCGTTCGTGCGGCACCCACATATTCAACTTGGAAATTGATCCCATCTTCCGTAAACAGTTATGCACGGTGGATTTTTTCATTTGAAGTTCCGATGCAATTTCACGCACTTGAATGCAACGATTTTGCTCCACTAATGCACGTACAGCACTGTTGTCAGCAGTATGTGGTCGTCCAGCGCGATGGTCATCTTCTAATGAAAAATTTCCTCCACGAAAACGATCAAACCATTTTCTGCACGTACGATCTGTTACAGCACCTTCCCCGTAAACAACACAAATATTTCTCGAAGTTACCGAAGCGTTATACCCTTTACGAAACTCGTATAACATGATGCGTCGAAACTGAATTTTGTTATCCGTCATGATTTTAGTTTAGATATTACAGAAAAACTTGAAAAAATACGTCTAATTCGCACGAAAGCAAAACTAGAAGTGTACTGGAATATGTACATTTTTACCTGAGTATGTATTGTGGTTTATTACTCATGTAAGAAGGTAATAAAGTCGCCGCGCCGAAAACGGAACGAACTTATTGGACCACCTAATATATGAAGGCTTCTAATCTGGCTTTTCAAATAAATATCTGAATTAAAACTTAATAGTACTTAGAGAGCGTATCATAGTAGTTCAGATTGTGACCGAATGAAAGGATGGACATGAAAATAAAGAATTTAATAAAGATTGCATAACGCTAATAATTTTACTAGCTAGTCATTTTAAAAGCTGGAACACATCATTTTACATAAACAAAGAAAAGGTAGACGTACATTGTCCGAAAGCTATTTTTAATATCGTACACTTACAAACCTTACATAGTATCGCTGTTTTACATAATTATTATGAATGACAATTCCAATTCCAAACTAGTCTCATATTATGGGTACATTTCGGTGTTAGCAGCGCTTGGCTGAATGTAGCTGCTATTCTAAAAACCGTCCTGAACTGCGCCGCTTAAATACCGTATATTCTCAGAGGGCTGCCGTAAATTTGAAACGTAGTCAGCAAGTTTATACAGAAACTTCGAGTACTGCTGGTTCCGAAATGTACTAACGAGGACATACAGGTATATAACGTATCGTATAACAATACCATAACGCAAGCTGTTCTTCCGAAATAATTATTTATAACGAGCAGGTCAATCAATTCAGTTTCCCTTTAATAATTTTTCCTTATTTTTGAACGATCCGTTCCGATATCCCTTGACACGAATAATAATTGATGATTAACGTGTAATTATCTATTCTTGGTTCTCATCAATGCTTTTATTTATTAGATATTACTTTATGTAATATCGAACGTACAGTGAGTCACAAAGTTATTGGCACATACAAGAATTTAGGGGAAATATGAAAAATGTGAAAACATACATATGAACATAATATTTCAACATTGTACTAATAAAATTATGAAAAGAAACTATAATATTATCATTTATAGTTATGAGAGAACCAAATATAACGATTCCTTCACCTAAATTAGGTAACAAAATAATTGGCATATATCGTAAAATTTAATAATTTTATTGTGCTTAATACTTCGTAGGGTATCCTTTTTTATTACATCCGCAAGTCTTTTCGACATCGATTCTATTAATTTTTTTTATATAATCTGCAATGTTGTATCATTCCTCTACCAGTTTATTTTGCAAATCTGTTTTGTCAGTGATCGAATGTTTCCTTATTTTGTTGGCAAGTCTATTTCACATCATCTCGATCGGATTTAAGTCCGGTGACTGAGGTGGTGTATTTATTACTTGTGGGCAATTATACAATAACCATTCTTAAACGATTTATGTTATGTTATGAACTTTAAGCAACTTATTTAATATTTTGTCTATAAAATGGAATTGATACTTTTCTTTGGGTATATCTGTAGGTTGATGTATATTGATATTATAAGATAGAAGAGTTGTACAAATTTCGTATATTTTATTCTATATTAATTAAACATTTCGCTTAATACGTGATTAGTTGAAGTATCGCCCTTTCTTCATTATTGCTATTTTACATATTTTTGACATACCCCGACAAGTTTGTGTAACGTTTCTTGCTGCATAGTTCGCCAACCTTCTTGTAGTAAAGTAATTTCTTGTGGGGAAACTAAAAACCGACCGATAGCAATAAACGGACCCGACCGATTTTAAAGGTAACAAAATCTTATTTACACCCAGGTGTGAATACAATATGTGTCTGCATGGCAAGAAAATAGTTTAATATTAATGGTAAAATTACAAAATAGACAAAGGTTTTATATTCTATTTACTTGTAATGTTTATTCTAACCTTTCAAGTAAACGTTAGAATAAAGACAAAGCAAGTGATCCCAAATATATGGCCTGAAGTGTATTCTTTGGAAATGGATTCAACATATATAGATCAATATTAATAACAGAGGTCATGGAGTAATAACTGCGGAGTTAAACATTTATAACAATAATCTGTTTAAAGGTAGATTATTTTTAGTGGTGACTAGAATAACACGTTACATAAATGATTACATAAGAACCGCCCCAACATGTCTTGTTTTATTGTTTCGCAAAGAGGGGAAACGTATTCTAAGCACGGATCGATATGATCGAAAAGCTCGACTTCCCTCCCGCGTGATAATATATTCGAGGCAACACGTCTCGTAGCAAGTAATCTTTCAAAAGGCACGTCTCATTCTCGCCTCCGGGAAAATTTTGAAAAATAGAAAGTATTACTTTCGCCCCACTCGATTCTCAATTCCGCTACCTGTGAGATTACTGCGTCGCGCAGGATCATCCAACGATATTAAGCGATTCAAATTTAATGAATGCTCGCTGAATAAGTACGATCGAAGATCGCTGCTACGGAATCTGAATACTTACTAGATGTACAAATTACTTACTAAATTTCTTTCGCGATTCATACAAATACATTATCACTAAACAGTAAAACTGCGTTAGACATTATATAATAATTAGTTAAGGATTCAATTCACAATTCGTTAAGGATCAACAAAAAAGAAGCACAAGAAAGAAATAATTGAATATGGAGGATTATGGAAGAAGTCTTACTTAATCAAGACACCTATAAAATGTTTAAAAAAGATTTTTATTATAGTCCTGCAAAAGTGAGACTTCTACATGGAATCCTATAGAATTACAATTTGTCTACTTCGGTTTTCTGGAATTCATTGGTATAAACTTTACGTTAATAAACAAAATCTAATGTCTCCACATTCGTTAAAAATAATTTGAAAGTAATAAAATATTAAGAAGCCAGTCTGCTTAACTGAATCATTGACAGCAGAAATTTTATAGCGATATGGATCAATGAAAAGTAAATAAAACCCTATTTATTTTTGTAGTTTTATCAACAAGGCAGGAGATGAAAGTACTTTCTTATAATATATAAATTGCGAATCGGTTTCTCCGAGAAATGAGGATATTTTTGGCGAGTAATAATTCTAGTTAGTCCTAATCTAACTTTGAGAGCGCAAGTAATCGAAATATCCTTTTTTTCCCTGACGAACGAATTCAAGGTAAATTTGTTAGTCTTCCTAATCAAACGCTAACAAGCTACTTTTGAATGGTATAACAGAAAGGGATGAACCGTACAAATGGAAATTTTTTACCCAGCAAAAATTACAGTCGTTAACCCAAGTATCCTTAAAAGTTTATACCGGTTAAAGCGAAAATTAAGAGCCAATTGTGTGAAACCGTAAATGAATTAAAAGCGTAGATCTTCCCCTTTGCCGTTTTTAAATTCTAATTAATTTTCTTCTGAATATCGTAAAACGCGCCAAATCGAAAGATAATGGACGACCTCATTAAGTTCTCTCTATCTTTCACCGTAATTTCTTCTTTATCTATCACGAACGTGTTCCAACACAGTGGAATACTGAAAAAAGTGTTTATGAATGAAATGTTCCATTTGGTCTCTACGTGTCGTTAAATTTCATTATAAATTTACATACTTTTGACCTATCGTAAAATAAATATTTTTAATTGCATCACCCCATGCTTTAGATCGAAAAAGTTAATTAACAAATATTAAGTTTGTATTTTACTTTCATCACAATGTACTGCTGAAAATATTAGAACGAATGAGATATTTATTACGAAGCTATTACTCTGTTAGAATCAAATTAGTTTTCCCTTTAATTTTCATTAGCTGCGCAGACATTGAACATTCTATGGAATGAATGACTCGACATTTAGAATGATCAATAATTTAGACATACGATCGAAAAGGATCAAGAGCATAATAATAATAATAATACGAGTAGCGGTAAAGGGAAGCTAATATCGATAAAAGAAAAGTGGGCAATAGAGAAAAGAACAATATAAAGCCTGATTCACTCGAAGGTTTCGACGTCGGATAAGTTTCGACGAAAGAACATTAAAGGGGAAAGATATTCGAGGACGAAAGCGAATACGCGAAAACGCATAATGGCTCCTTTGATACCGCCGAGAGTTTTTTTCCTATCTGTCGATTTAGCTGAGGAGAACTCTGCACCCTTCTTGGTTTACCCCTTGTGGGCACGATTTATGGTTTCAAGGCAGCGCATAAATATTAGACTTCAACCTCAAAAGGAAAAGTTGTCCTTCTGTGCCTGCGAACAGGATAGAAGGCGCAAACGTCTCAAAGCTTCTAGTAATAAGATGTCCTATGTAATTCTAACGAACTCCTACTAATGTCAATTCCGTTTCGATTCAAGTTACCAACGAATAGAATTGCGATTTGAAACAAAAATATCATATGTACTAAATACGATTTGCAAGCAAACAGATAAATTTAATAGATCTGCTGAAGGATGTGTTGCATGAACGCACAAACATTAAAATTGTATAACTGTGTTAGTAAAAATAACAATCGCTTGCGTAACGGCAAAACGGAAATGGGTGAAATTGAACGGCTTTCACATGATTAAGTATCCACTTCTTTTATTTTTCTGTAGAATGAAAGGTCCTGGCAAGTATTAGGTAGGTCTTTCACAAGAAATAGCGCATTTTTGTGACGGTGCGGTTTAATCATTTCCTGCTCTTTACAGTTAATAACATGTTCAAAAGATTTTATAGAGATCCAGAGTAAATTCTTATTAATAACTTTGGAAATTTTTATAAGAACGTCATATTGTCGCTAGCTGCACATTTTGAAAAGACCAGTAAAACAAATGGGATGCATATTGATTATATGTATATAGTACAGCTATTCAAATCGATATATGTATAAATAGGTATCCCCCCTATGACACGGTGGTTAGGTTCCAAAAAATGCCGCGTCATGCGAATTCGTGTTGTACGAAACAAAGGACTATTACGCAAAATAGGGTTAGGTTTCAAAAATTAAGAAAAGTATACCATTTTCTTTTCATAACTAAGAAAAATATGTTTCTTAAAATACGCTGAGAAACCGAGAATGCATCTGAACGAATGTTTTCTAAAATATCACACGAAGCAAAATTATAAAGTTTGCTATTCAATATCAAGTTTTTTATAATATAACAATACATGAAATATTGAAATAAAATAGTTCTGTTCGTTAATTTATACATGATTTCTAGTTATGTATGTTGAAAAAAATGTTATCGGCTTTTTATCAGAAAAGCTTCAGAAAAGCTTTTATCAAAAAGTGAATTAAAAATATTAATATTCTAAAATCTCATTTCGTGCTGTTTTTTACGTGCATTTCCGCAATTCCGAACCATGTTAGAGCGAAACTGTGTTCTAAGAGAGAGTACCTTGTTGTGCGGGGGATACCTGTATTCTCCTATCCCTATCTAATTTGCCTGAAAAATGGAAAAAGGTCATCAACAATAATGGAAATTATTTCGTTGATTCATCTGTTTTCATTTATTTTAGATAAAACTTGGATTGTATTTAAAAGTCCGGAAGAATTAATTTCTGATAAACTAATATTTTTTATTCTTTAGATCGTTAATAGCCGTATGTATCTATATTATATATATCAAGACTAAAAAGTTACTTTATATACGTATAAAATATAAACTTGCATAGTTGTTCGTGCATTAAATCAAAGCATCATGTATGTATTATATATTATATACTTATATTTGCGTTTAATATAGATATTATAACAAAATTTAGAATTTTATCGACCTTATTCGTATGTTGATTTAACAATAAGATTTTCATGGCTCTGACGTTAAACATATGATTATATAATGAAGTGGAATTGCAATTATATGGAGGATTTATTCAAGGCAAAGCACACAAAACACGAAACGAGGTGAAACGAGGTGAACCGAGGCACGAGCACGCACGTCTTTTCGAACACCTGTAGCTAAATCGATGGAAGTCCTGCCTGAAAACCTCGTCTTTCGCACTTTTTCAAGCCAGACGTCATTTGTCGCGCAGGGAGAATCCATGTATGAAAAATTCTAACCGTGCCAGTATTGACGTAATATTGATATCTATTAACAAAGAGCAACAAAAACTCCAACAAAGCCTTCGTTCCTCGAAGTTTAATACGTTTTCTGTCAGGCTAGTTTTTGTAAAAATCGAACACTCTAATCCCGTCGATTAATTTAAAAAATGTATTTTATGGAGGAGTTCGCAAAAAATTATATCCCCCGATTTATTTTGAAGCTTTTGGTCTGCTTCTGCCATAGAATAGAGCGGAGTGTAAAATTCATGGCCACGGGAATAATAGAAATACATTTTTATACAGATGATCGAAAGTTCAGAATATTACGGGGATTATTATTACTGTTTGCAGTAATCATTTTAGTTTTTATGACTGATCATAACAACTTTATCAGGTAGTAATTTAACCACTTCTCTGTTATGTTGTATTATTAATCCTTATCATTATATTGATCAAATCAAGTATGTAATAATAATAGTGTTTTCCTTTTTGATCCTTTTTTTGATATCCAAAAATATCTTGCACAATTATTTCTCTATATACTCTGGCATTAATGAAAGTGGCCTAAGTCACTTTTCCGGAAAAAAATGTTAAAAGCTTTTTGGGCTATAAATAGATACATTAATGGGAGTTACAAATATATTTATTTTAAAAGTGGCCGAGATAAAATGTGACTCAACCCCTTAACGCGCACACTTGAATTGACTCGAGCGGATAATACTGAAATTGTGAAAAAGCGCGCGTTAATGGGTTAATTCATTTGCGTCAGATTATTTGCAGCCGAATGTTGCGCGCAAATTCGGGGCGTAACGAAGCAAATCCGCGGAATTTTGCGAAATAAAGGTATTTTCAACAAATGCCATTAAAACTAACATATAACTGAGTCAAAACCTTTTAACGTTTTGATATTTTAGACGTTTCGAGATCGAAATGTGACGTATCTGAAGACTCAAATGCGTGTCATCCGGCGCGAATGGGTTAAGCCACTTTGATACTCCCCCTATATTAAATTATTCCTATTTTCTAGATTTTCTAGATTTTCGAGTCTTCTCCCTTCAGCTAGTTCTCACTGATTCATTATTAAAGCCTGTAAAGCAACATTTTCTTAGTTAGACCATGAATTCGTGATCGAAAAGTACTTTAGCCGTAAAGACAGTTACTCCCAAAAGTATTCGGACACTAATAAAATTTGACTACATAATGATGTATCTGTATTAATTATGAAAAAATTGGACTAAATCTGTTGTTTTTTTTATTACATTTTTATTAAAATTATATATTGTTGGTTTAATAAATTTTCAATAAGATTAACAGAAGAATGGCATTCAAATAGTGCAGAATATTTTAAAAAAATGACGTCAAATATGCCAAAACCCATAAAATAAGTGATAAAATAAAAGGGATATCCAACGAAATATTAACACTGCGTTTATTTTAGAAAAGACGTAAAAAGTGTTAATTTTCGAATACGTTTTTCACGCAATAATTATACATGATTCCGATGAATTTATATTACAATTTTATATATGAAAATGTATTAAACTAAGGAAACATCCTTTTAAATTACAGTAAACGACGTTTCAAAAAAAAAGATTTAGTCCAATTCGTTGACAATTAACATAGATACATCACTATGTAGTCAAATTTGATTAATGTCCGAATACTTTTGGGAGTAACTGTAAATAAATGAATGTCTGTTATTCAGGATGTCATAAGCTAACGAAATGTAGGTTGAGGACAGAGGTGTTGGCTTCTAGGATCGGTGTACCGATTGTCGGAGAATTTGAGTTCCTTCGTAAATAAGGATGACGAGCCGGCACGGTTTCGGACACCTGTAGCTACATCGATCGGCCGAGGTCGGTCGACAGCCCTCGACCTCGAAACCACCCCTTTGGTCGCGCCACTCCAAGGGAGGGAGTTCAACTCAATGCTCTTTCCCTCTTCCCCTCTTTCCCCTCTTTCCCCTACGTCGACAACGCCGACTGCTACTTGCTCTTTTTCGACACGTACCCCGAATTCTCTGAAAATTCCACCTCCGACCGACCACATTGTGGATCACAGGGACCAAATACGAATGTGCTCTGATTTCGTTTTAAGTCGATACCAAGGTGCCAGCCTTCGTGTTCCCGGATCTGCCACCGATACATAATTCCCTGGCCAAGGTTTTCAAGATTTTTTCAATCTAATACATAAAGCATATTTTGATAGCGTCGATTTTGGAACCTCTTTGTGTTTAGTACACTAAAAATCCCAACTTTTATAATAAATACCGAATTCAATCATTTGTAGGATATAACTTACAAGGAACCCTAGGTAGGAATCCGCCTCCGATTTTCTTCATTTTCACATATGTTGTAGTCACATATGTCAAAAAACTAAGTGACACGTACATTTCTATATCTGCGGAATTTCGGGTTAAACAAATTTTGTATGTAGAGAAGGAAAATTCCACACGGGGTAGTTTACCCTTAAAAAGAACCCCATCCAAAAAATTAGAATTCCATGTTAGGTTATTTATAATAAAAAATATTTTACCTGCATTAAAATTCAAAAGAATTCGAAATTTCTGTAAAAAATTCTGATTATTCTTCTTACACATCAAATCTTTAAGCGAGTTCAATAAACTGCTTCATAGTGGAATTAATGAAATTAACGGAAGTTCTAGAAACAATAAGGTATAATTAAACAATCGCCTCTAGTGTACTAGCATTTAGTTATATATATATTAAAAATTACTTTATATATTTATAAAGTGTAAAAACCTCCGTGCCGAGACGTTGTACACTTTATATTATATATAAACCTTATACATATGTAAACCCTAGTATACTAGACACGATTGTTTAATTATAAGTTATTGTTACTACAATTTTCATTAGTAAACGAAAATCGATGGTACACTTTTGAAATACAATTATAGTAGAAGCATTTCGTCGGTTCACTGAAGTCCAATTCTCAAAGGAAAAAGTCTACTCTTGAAATTGCTTTAATATAGCATTTGAGCAAATCTTCTTTCAATATTTAGAAAGAATAATAATAAATAATAATAAATTGCTGACATTTTAATAACGTAACTCTGTTCTAATAATGCTATTTATTACAAATACAAATTAAGAATATGATAATTGCTTGTACCTTGATTTTGATAAATGCTTGTAGAAAGTGATATGCAAATTCCACGAAGAAGAAAAATGGTTTGATATCCAAACAGTAATCGACGGACACCTTATAATTGCGAGGATCAATTCTCGGCGAAATATCTCAAAAAAGTAGAAATACGGCTGACTGATAAAATGTAGAAGATAAAATGTAAATGTTCTTGCAAGGAATTTCTATTGAAATTTCTCAATGAAACGTTTTCCGGAATGCTTGCTGCATTCCTACTGGATTGTGAGGCACAGTCGATAAGCGGCAGTAACGCAAGCTTTATATTTTTGGAATCTTGCACGATCTCAGTAATGTTGCTTGTATTTCAAATGTAATAAGAATACTTTTCAGTAAACTTAAAAGAATTACATTGAAGAAACAAGTAATATCACGATGTCCTTTATTTTCAACTATTGTACACATATGTAGGGATTGTGGCATATATTGATTGTTGTGTGAAACTATTGCAGATGGATACGGTTTATGTTAATAATATTATCTACGTATAGTTTATTTACAATAACAACTTACAATAAAAACTACAACTTTACGAAGTTCAACACGATTAATAAACGACAGGGGTCAACACTCAACAACATTCCGCCTAATACTTTTTTTAACTCTCACAATCAGTTGAACACTCTCATCAACTCGGCCTGTTCGACCTTCGGTTGTGCGTTATAATTTAAAAACTAGCCTAAGTACCATACTGTCCATACTTTTCTGGAATCCTTGCATTGCCGCTCGCTCTTCTGACACGTCAAAATGTTTATTGCTTGTACGTAAACTAAGTCTGTTCTTACTGTCAAAAACGCGGATGCAACATATACTTAACCCCCTTGTTACCTAAAAGCCGCAATATCTGCTTCGCGGTGTCTGTCGGAAATACCTCGAGCCGATACTTCGGCTTTTCAAAATGTTGACAAAAATATTGCTATTTCTGAGCTGCAAAATTGTCCAAATTCTGTTTCTGAGGGAAATATGTTAATTTTAATAAATATCTTCCGAATTGCATATTTTCCAAGGTATTTCTAGATGGTACGTAGAAAAATTGTTACGAAACCAGAAAGTGTATCATCTTGCGCCCGACGCATTGAAAACAGGTCGTTTTTTCGCACTAGATATTTCTTTGTAAGAGTATTCCCCTTGCTGATATTTGAGCATGTATTTTGGCCTTTAACTGCAATCTTGATGAACAATATCAAAGAAGTTAACAGATCAGCTTACAGTAGACCGCTGATCTCATTATTATAGTTCTGATGATATAACAGTGTTTGATGATATCGCAAGATTGCATTTTACAGTATAATATTACGCATGATTTATATAATATATTCTTCAAGTAACTTAAACTCCTCCGCATTTTCATAAAAAATTATTAGAAACCTACAAGCACGTCAAACAATCACGAATGAGAGAACAAGCTGTAAGCAAGAACTATTTTTGCACGACATCCAGTAATTAGTAATTAATAGTAATCCTACATATGCATACAATGAATCGATCGAATGAAAGCCGGCGCGATTAATATCGCCGTTCAGCTGATAAAAGTAACGAAGATGTTTGTAAACGCGGCTCCTAGCGAGGCGCATTAGATTTTATCGTAACCGTATAACATTTCCACGACTTATGGTCACGCAAGATCGTTTCGCTCGATCATCAGCAAGAAAACCCGAGACAGGTGGAGAAAAAAGTGTCCGCGACGGTGAACTTTTCAACGAGTTAAACAAACGGGCGTGTTATATGCCAACGGCGAAGACATGTGAATTCTCAAGATAGAGACTTATCGAGGAGGAATCACACCAGCAACCCCTCGCTGACCATCCCCGATCGTTCCAAACATTTTTATGACGGTTTTATTGTACTACCCTTCTGCTTGTGATTTCATCTATTCTATTAGTGTTGGTATTTCGGTAGCCCCTCCTCTGGACTTTCCGGGTTATTTTCGTGTTTGGTACGTTAACCATTTATAGGCTTTTATCGTTCCTTTTATGGTCTAATAATTCCGCTATTGAATTTCACCGTAAAATTATGGCAATTTGTCGATTCACTGAGTAACCTGTACTTTGGGCAATAGTATGGTTACCTTTAAAATATACATACATGCAACTCATATGCTAATAATAAATACTAAAATCTACGGTACATAATTCCATTAATAGAATCACTATTTTGGGCTAATGAATTATCAAGAGTAAAAAATGATTCGTTCATAAACTTACTTCACGAAACTATTTTATTTATTTATTAAAAAAATATACGTGGCACACATTTGGATAATGTAGAACATTAAATTCGAGCAAACTGAATTCCCATTCGCTTTCTTTCGGCAAAAGGGCAGTTTTAGTAGCGCAGGGAAAAGTAAGCCTTGTCGTAATTCTGCGCGTGAATGACCCAAGGGATCCTTCTTCCTGAAATACTGAAAAATAACCGGCTACGCCAGTGCGAGCCACACTTCCCGCATACAAAGGAGAAAACTTTTCTGCGAAATGGGGAGCCACTTCTAAATGAAAAATATCTCGCTGTACAATTTTTCTCTTTTACTCTTCCTTTACGGAAGCATATTAGCGTGCCAACTGTATGACTTTCTCTCAGCCCCTTACTTTGCGCGTATTTATGCAAATCCATTTCGTGCTAACTCGAATATTTCTCTATTATCCTATTACGAGTCCTCTTCTACCAACACTTTCTTAATATCTTATTACTGTCTTCTTGTTTATTAAAGAACTGTAGACAATTCAGTAATTTATAATAAATTACTGAATTGTCTACACTAATAACCCCTAGTGCATCGTGGAAATGTTTGATAAAAATACATCATACATAACTATTGTAGTAAACTTACTCCTACTCGCAAATTAAGATTTATTTAAAAGTTATGTACAAGAAGTAACTAACGAGGAGAGTTTGCCCGATTTTGCCACGAGATTTGCTGAGACGTGGCATTTGTAGAACTAATTCTAGCGTACACAATTTTTGTGTGCCATGGCCCACCCGTTTTTCAAAATGAGGTTTAAAATTAGACGCAATTTCCATATATTTGTGCACTTTGCGCTAAAAAATGTGACGTTTGTGGAACTCGGTTCCGGGCACTGTAAACCAGGAGCGTTGTGCTAACGTTAGATTGTATAGCGTAGGGTGTAGAAATGTATCGAAATTGCGCTTAATTTTAAACCCCATTTTTTAAAAACGTGTGGCTCAGGCACCTGAAAATTGTGCGCAGTAGAATTTTCTTTGCCCATAATACGTCTCCTCAAAACCTCGTTGAAGTTTTCACACCACTGACAAACACTCCGCGCCGCGCAAAAGCCAGAAGAAACGCGTCTGCGTTCTCAAAGCACATAAGGGTCTGCATTACATCACACGGCCAACAGGCAAACACCAAACTTTTTTTTCCCGTGTTGCATGATGCTCAGCTGTTCGATCAATATCAATATCATATGCACCACACTATAAAACTGTTGATAATTCTGTAATTTTTAGTAGACGATTTAGTGACCACCTTAAATTGCATGGTGAACATTCTTTGGTAAAGATATCATACACTTTATTGTTGAACTGTAGACAACTCGGTAATCTATAGTAAGTAATTAATTCCTTATTGAATCATCAATATTTCTGATCAAGTTATAGTGCATTGTACTATCAGATTATACTCATTGTCAATTAACACATTCGCTAGAAGTGTGATATTTGCTGAGGCGAAATCCTTAGTTGAAATAATAGTTTGTTTCAGCGTCTGAAATGAATATTAATCCGTAATTAACCATTAGTTATATATAATCCGAGTTTATCTACCACTTGGCACGTGTCTGACAAAATTAATTAATATTACGGTTCAAGTAGATTGTTAAAGTTGTTTAATTAACGCTCAAATAGAGCGAACTAATGTTCGTGTTCGCTGCTTATAACTTAATTTACCATATGGAGTAATAATTAATATTCGTTTGAGTCGCTTAATAAAACATGAATTAATCTTGTGAAATCTTTTTGTATTTGCTATAAATTTTCTTCTGAGTATCCAGTAATATATTGATCACAGATGTAAGAGATTTTGAAAAACAACACTGTTCAACATAAAAAAAGGTTGTAACAACAAATATGTGATCCTTATAGATTATGACGCTCTGTAAGCGAATCCGCAAATCGTTTCTCTCCGCCACCCTCAGTTTTCGAAAAAAAAACTATTTTGAAAAAGTGGGTCATTTTCGTCTCTTGAACAGGATTCTGCGAATAAAATGATACAAATTAAATTTGCTATATGAATTTGCAAATATGTTTAAACATTAGTTAACTTTGACGAAACACATTCCACGTTCACATTTTTAGAACGTTCTTTGTACTTTTAACAAGATTTGTAACGTCAGTATATAAGTGATATAGTTTCTATTGATTGCAAAAAATTCTATGGACTTTTGCGAATAAAATTATGTAAGTTACGTTTTGTAATATCAATTTGAAAATATATTCAAACATTAGGTAACCTTAACGAGACACGCTCCACGCGCTCATTTTTCGAGAATGTTTTCAAAATTTCAAAAGAATTGGGCCTCCAGCGAGGATTTCAATTGCTCCAAGCGATAGAACAGATATTTTTCTTTAGAAAGCACTCCTGAAATACACAAAATTGACTGTGGGGTCGTAAATAAAAGCCAAAACAGTTCTATCGGAGAATCTCTGCTGACAATCCTTCACTTGTATTTACGAAACCAAAATCTGTTTTGCATATTTTTTGAGTGCTTTTTCAAGAAAAATGTCTGCTGCATCGCGTAGAGTAACTGGAATTCCCATCAAATACCCAATTTTCACGGAAATTTGAAAAAAGCGTCGAAAAAAGAGCGCGCGAGATTTGTCTCGTGAACTTCGATCAATATTTAAAGATATTAATTTTCATGACTTAATTTACGGAAATATTAACAACAAAGGCTTCTTCGTGAAAAAACAAACAATTTTTGTTAGTATATATATAGTAACATTTTATTAGTATGCGAGATATTTAAAGAAAATTATTTTGCATTTTTATTTCTGAATCACCCGAAATTAATGGCCAAAAAAACGCCGTCCATCTAGCGGTGGAAACGTGGAACTGTTTACTGCGCATACTCGATACTGATAATCCGTGACTTCCGCAACTTTTTGGCTTTTATGTACGACCCTAAAGCCCATTTTGTGCATTTTGGAGTGCTTTCGAAATAAAAATGTTTGTTCTATCGCGCGGAGCAATTGCAATCCTCGCTGCAGGCCCAGTTCTTTTTGAAATTTGAAAACAGCCTCGAAAAATGAGGTGTAGAGCGTGTCTTGTTAAGTTTACCGGATGTTTTAACATATTTGCAAATTGATATTGCAAATTGTAGGTTATATCATTTTATTCGCAAAATTCCACAGAATGTTTTGCAACTAATAGAAATAGTCATAATTCTCTAACTGTCCAACTGTACTTCTGACTAACTGTCTAAACTGTTTATCACAAATCCTATTCAAGAGACGAAACTGGTCCACTTTTTCGAAAATATTATTTTTTTCCGGAAACTGAGGGTGGCGGAAAGAAACGGATTGCGGATTCATTTTCAACGCGTCAGAATCTATAAGAATCAGATATTTGTTGTTACAACCTTTTTTTGTGTTGGACAGTGTTGTTTTTCAAACTCTCTTACCTCTTTGAGCAATATATTACTGGATATTCAAAAGAAAATTTATAGCAAATACAAAAAGATTTCACAAGATTTATTCACGTTTTATTAAGAGATCAAACGAATACTAATTATTACGCTATATCGAAAATTAAGTTATAAGGAGCGAATAAGGACTAATAGAACGTTAATTAAACAATTTCAACAATCTACTTGAATCGTAATTTTAATTAATTTTATGAGACACATGCCAAGTGGTAATTAAACTCGGAATATATTTTGCCAATTGCTATTGAGGGAGCAATATTCATTTCAGACGATGAAACAAACTATTATTTACTTAATTTATTGGGCATTTTCAGCCACTTTGTCTTTATTCTTTCTTTAAAGTAATAATTTTATTTTATCCTCACGATGATGACGTATCAGTCGTGACGTATTTATTTAATAACTATAGAATAATACTAAATATAATATACGTATGGCTGTTTTACATGACGCGGATCGGGGTCCGCGACCCAACCACCCACCATTAGGGTTTCTGCTAGCAGCAACCTGCACGTTGCGAGACCTGGAAATCTGTAATAATTGTAAGCAGAGAATTAGAAATTAGAATTCTTCGAAAGTTACAACCGAGCTAGGATCTGCTTTATATGTATACTTTAATTAAAAGTTAAACACCTCGCTTAACGAATAAGTTTGTAATATCGCTTGACTATCTTTCAGCGATGAACTGTACCGTTTTTATACAGTGTTGTACACTTATAAGTGTTATATGTATACAAACTTGTGAATGAAATAGGTAGATGCACACAACGCATTTGCATTTGTTTGTAACAATATAGTAACGATTATTGTAGGTCGTCCGCGTCTTTTTTTTAGGGTGTCCTGTTGAATGGTTGCAGTACAGAATTCTTTGACTCGTTTCTGCAGGGGGCACCTTTCTTGTTGCGTTGATTTGTATCGCGCCGGTAATTTTTGAGTGGAATCACGAAAGCCCATTTAGTGCTTGGTTTATTTATGTCTCGTCCGTGGTGTTAATATCCAGTCTGGTATTATACTGAACTAAATTACTTGTCATTTTCTCACTGTTGTAAAAACAAGTATATTGTTTTCGATATATAAACTTATAATTGTTGGTTTACAATTATTCATAATAATACGTAGTAAAATCCAGAAGCTTCCCGCGCAAGGGTATTAAAGAGGTAATAAAATCAAACAAGAATTTTTATTTTTCAATATAATCATCCTTTATTTCGATATATTTGTAGAACGGCTAATTAACTTTTCTATATCACTGAAAAAATCATTTGTATTTTTGTTCAAAATGGTCGAATACTACATGTTCGGACCGGAAGCTTTTGGATGTTACTATGTAAGTAAGTCATAGTAATACTTTAAAACTAAATGTCTTTGCAAAGGAAATCTTTTCATTTCTTTCGAGTGGTTTTCGTTTACCGTAGAAAAAACACTAGACATCGTAAATGGAAAAGTTACACAATTTTGCGAGAAAGAAATGATATATCTACCAGAGTAGACACGGCAATCAATAAGTAATAAGTTGTAAAGGTAGGTTTATTACATTTTTTAGGGTTGTCATCATTATAATCGATATAATAAAAAAGGATATGAGATGGAACCTGAAGAAACCGCGGTGACCTTTATAATTGAGAAAAAACAAGTCACATAAAAAATGTCTTCCACATATCGCGTCTGAGAAAGTCGAAACAGCGACCTCCTGTAATATTCAATAAAGGAATTATTTATAAAATATACTTTCGTAGTAGTCGGGAACTTGAAAATCAGGGAATCAGGGAAAAACAGGGAAATTGTAATGGAAATTGTAATGGAAATCATTAATGTGAAAGTTGTACTCCAAGTATTAAGTTGTTCGTTTGATGCGATAAAACTGCAATTAATAATCTACACAGCAATCTGCATATAATCTACGCTTAAAGATATGTTTACAACTAATAATCTGTTATATGTAATATTTACTCGATGCTGAAATCTGCATTTATTTCGTTGATATACGTGAATGCAAAATGATTTGTTTTCAGTAAAAGTTTAAAATTGCTTCGCAATTTGTACTTTGCTCGAACAAGAATATTCAATTATGGAAATTGCAGGAAAATTTCAACGAAGTAAAACATCTGAATTTTACAAAAAAGGGATGTATGTATAAGCGTAGAGGGCTTTGGAGAAGAGTTGTAGAAGTAAATGGCGACTACTTCATCAAATAACATTCTTTTCCAAAATGTCCGGAGTATTTGAATATTTTTATATAAAAATACGCACGAACTTTTTCAGGCACCTAATAGAACAGCATATCTAGGTTGAAACATTTATGGAATTTGCAAATTGAAACGACCACGAAAAATACAGTAAATTCGAAGAAATAGTTTCAAAAGCTTCATGAAATGGAATATGAACAAATTGAAATTACTTATGGAGATTAGGATGTCCGTGCTATAATATATAACTATATATACAACTCTGCGATTGCATTGATAAGTAAATCACGAAACAAATCGAGAATAAAATCATGGATTAACTCGGTTTTCCATAAAAGTGACGTGAAGGAATTTTCGAGGTAAAATATTATAAAGTAAATCTGTAGGCAGAAATGATATTTGCGATGCGAACGTAAATTAATAATATGGTCATTGGCCACGCACGTAATTGGCTTAATCAAATTTGCTTCGTTTCGCGAGGATAACAATTCCAATTATATTCTCGACAAAATAGTGGCATTGTAGATTTACGAAGAATCTGGAATCGCACACTGATTATACACCGATAAATTCATTTCAACCGAAATTTATTGTTTAATAGATAATTATAACGTTCTTTGTTCGGGAAAACAAGATCATTTATATCAGCAATTTACTGAAACGGATGCCTTCCGTTAAAATATAAATTACGCGCAATCCGTTAATTAAACCATTGGTAAACGACTATGTTTCCATGAAAATAAAAACTGGTGGCAGAATGTTTCATCTGCAATAAATATAAACATGTTTAAGTAAAATCACAGGAATTCCTTTTCATGTTTTCCTCTTTCGCGATTGACAAAGTAATTAAAGTATCATAAACGTAGGGTATAAATTCAGATAAATATGTAGTGTATAAACATTAAAACTGATGTATGAAATTGACATATTATTGGAATATTTGTGGATATTGGATATGCTTTCTCTTAATGGACAATTATATAAATTTTTTGACCGATTTATTTCATGCTAATATTTATTAAAAAGAATGTTTTAAGATGTTACTAATAGTTTCGAAAAATATTTCGAGAGATAACAACAATCGTGTATATTGGTAATATTAATAATTGTGAAATAATTATGATATTAATAATTTGTTCTGTGTACATATATTCAGTCAAATTTCTAAAATGTTGGAAACTTTCATCTCGCAAGCATAAATATGTAAATACGATTAACAATCAGTTGGCTGATATTTCTCTGAAAATACATTATAAGAACAATAACTATTATTATATCTAATATTACGTTAAAGCAACATCTCAAAATATATATGAATTATTGTTCAGAGTGATAAAGTATTGTAGGTTTTAAAAAAGCTTTTATTAAATTAAGAAGATATATAAACATAATTAGAAAAGAAATAAAGATAAAGTCTTTGGGAAGGGCGAGAAAAAAGGAGACGTCTTCGTTCGCATTCAGTCTCAACCGTCGCAGAAAAAACACACTGTCTCTCCAAAAGACGCAAAATACAATCCACCGCTCGTTCGCTGCCGAAAAAGCCCGAGCATCCTCGAACTGTAACGGTTCTTTTGTTTTAACCGTCGGGCCCATCTCGGCCACCTCTCTCTCTCATCCAATCACACACAAACACGCATACTCTTAAAAATACCCACAGTATTATCAGGACTCAAAAACGAGGTGGATTTGGATCCGATTTTTTATATTATTGAGGACAAGCAAAATTGCTTTCCAAATGTTTTTCCGGGGTAAAAAAATCGTGTATGTTGCAACTGAAAATGGGTTCCATATCTTCAGTCAGAATATTTCAGATACAGTTTTATCAGGATTTAAAACATGGGAACATAGATCCAATTTTCTTACGTGATTCAGGACAAGGAAATTGCAAGAGCTACGTTGCAAACTGCAGTTGAAGTAGAGCTACGACTCAGTTTCGACGTAGAATATCGTCGAAGGTCGCATGTTCCATTAGATTCACTCGGCCAAGGACTTCCTTATTATTCAAGAGGATCGTGATGCTGATTAATTCGAATACCCCGAATAATTAGTGCACAAACACGGTCTGCTTCGACGGGACTCCCTTCCCGTTTAACCACTAAAGTGCATCGGCAAACAATTATAATATTCCATTAAAAGCAAACTCATTATCAGATCAGTCTTATATATTTTAGAGTAAAATTTGTTTATGTAGAAAATTGGGTACTCCGCGCAAAACAGATTACATTTATGTAACATGCTACAAGATGGATTTTGTAATTACCCAGGACTTTAATATTTACTTCGTGCTATGCTTCTTAACCTGTTAACTGTGGAATTTAATTTCAAAAAACCTCCGCAGGGTGCGGAGTTAAAATCAAGCAATGACGTGTATACACGTCAAACGCAGGGGGGTAAATGGTCCTACTATAAATTTTTACAAAAAATGAGGAATGATTATATTTGTATTTGACAAAAAAATTAACAATTCGTTTCTGAATATGTTATTCTTACTGAAAACTTGAAAATCGTCAAAAAATAATCAAATACATAAAAGAATGAGATAAAATTAAAGAAACAAAATAATTAAAAAAATTTCAATTTATTTATTATGATATTTTTCGAAGCAAGGTACCACACAGAGTGCCACTTCGCAGGTCATACACCAAAATCCTGATTCTTTGCGTTTTCCATTTTTTGAGCAAACCGCGAATAAAGAAATATTCTTCCCTTACTGCCTCTATCCCTACAACACATAGCTGTTGTATTGGTAATATAAAGGACACATACCACCAAATAATATCCTTATCACATTTTATACAATTTTCGAGTTTTTATAGTCAATGGTAATTTTTTATTTTAGACGACGTGTATACACGTCGATCGCACTGCAGTAGGGATTCGATCTGACGTGTATACACGTCGATCGCAGTTAACTGGTTAAATGTATTACTAAAGCTACATCTAATGTACCGACCTATGTATTTGGTTTTACTAAACCATGTTCTGCTTGAAAATTGATTTTGAGATACTAAACTCTCATTGAGATACTAAATTATCGTTATTTTTAACTATCATTATATTAGCGAAGTGTGCATTAAAATTAAGAAAAATTGAAATATTCGCGAAATTTAAATTCGGAAATCACAAGTTCTCTTGTTAATTTAGATTCACCCGAAAAGTTTGTAAACATAAATTATGATCTTAATCAAGTTAATCGTGGAATATAAAAAAGGTGCTGTAAGCAAAAAGTATCTCATTGTTTCATGATTTCAAACTGAAAGAATGCTTTGCGTTCCATTAATAAGGTAAAAACATCCCATTCCTTGGCTGGCATAAAACTGTTTGTTTTTCCTTACTCAATGGTTACTTCGGACAAAGGAATTAGAAGAAAAGATAAAATAATGATTTCCTTGCTAACGATTAAAATTATTTATGATAACTGATGCAAGAAACATTTTTAACGACTTTGGTACTACTTCGGTCAAGGTAATGGCCGTCAGTTAAATTTACGTCACTGATATAGTAAAACCTGAAACCCTCGTCAAAAAAATTAATTGGAAGCGCGAAAAGATAAACGAAGCTAATAAACGTTTTTTTTTGTGAATTTACAGTGAAATTAAAGCGCATAAAATTTTGACGAAACGTATTCCACACACATGCGTGATTGATATATGAAATTCTTTGGATTCTTCAATTATCAAAATATATTAACATGGAACGTGGAAACTATGTATACTAGTTCCATTTTATATCGATTTAAACATTTTATATTGAAAACAATATGAAATACAATTATTTAATTGCAGTATAATAATGAAATACAATATGTAACACTCAAGAATAAATAAGATTTAAAGAAAACAATAATGAAAGAGATACTGAAGAAATTATTAAAGAAAATGCGTTTATGAAGCATAAACGGTAATGAAACATAATGTCATTTTATATTTGTATTGAATACTGATTAGAATTATATTATCCTATCAATCTTATTATATTGTATTTTATACGATCCATTTCGAAATAAGTTAATCCAGATTAATCCAGAGTCTCGTGCAATAAACATTTGCGAAGTTACGTTGCATATTAAACGGGTAGAAAAAGGGTAACCGAATGTGAAATTTTGAAGAATGAATCATTTACACGATTAAATAAACATCTGTGGTTTGCACCTCTATTATTACAGGAAATCCAACTTGCAGTTAAAATGATTCCGCTAAAACCCGGTGAATTTCATTTGCCGGTTCATCACACTTGTCGCCGTGAATAATATGCCAGGGGAGCAATTTGAATAGAAGCTAATTGGAAGTAGGAATGTATGAGAAATAATATTTATCGCGGGTTAAATGCTTAAATAAGTCGACCTTAGAAACTTTAAGCAAACATTTTCTGGTATTATTATTATTATAATTCATTGTATTATTCAATTTTACGTGCAATTATATTATCAAGCGACGCCTTTTACAACTTCGTCTGAAGGACGTCGGAAATAAACCACGAAGATAGCAGATGAAAATTCATTTGAAAAAGCAAATTTATAATAAGCTTTGCTCAAACTGAGCATAAAATATCTATTATCAAAATGGCAAACAGTAATTTCACTTGATATCGATTTAGCCATTTAAGGAGATTCACGAAGAATGATTAAAGAATTGTTAAAGAAATTATTCTAGAAATATCGTTTCTGATATATTATTACCACGAAATGTAAGATTATTAAATATTTTGCGATATGTTAAGAAATAAGGACAAAGGATAGGAGAGAAAGGTGCTGAAGACTAATAAAGGGAAAAAGGAAAAGAGGAAAAGGAGCGGTATGATCGATGGAATTGCATGAGCATACCGAGGTTTCCCCGTAAATATCCATTTTCTGCCGTTAGGAGGCCAATAAATCGAGCAAGAAAATGCAGCTACGTGAGAGCTCGGTCTGCTTCGAATGCATTAATTAAAATGGAAATGTAATTACGAATTGCGACGGGAATAGCAGGAGAGAGATCACTCAGGGCCACGATCCTTGATAGGGTGTTCTATGTTAATAGAATAGGACGTGTATACCGGGGTACATCATAGACACTAATTAAACCTCATCTTATGTTGTTTACTAAACCCACATCATTTTTTATGAATTTATTACGAATAATTTATTACCCACGTAATTTATTATGAAATTATTACGAGTAAGTTATTGCCCGCATAATTTATTATGAATTTATTACGAATAATTTATTACCCACATGATTTTTTATGAATTTATTACGATTAATATATTACCCACATAATTTATTATGAATATATTCTGATTAATTTATTACCGACATAATTTTTTAACAATATATTACGAATAATTAATTATGAATTTATTCCGAATAATTTATTCTGCACATAATTTATTATAAATTTATTCTTATCAGAATTTATTATGAAAACTTTCAAATTAATCGTGGTGTAAGTAATTTATGATATAAGATATTATTTTTACGGCAAATCCTTTTTTTCAACAAATAATTTGACCGTTTATTACTGTAGAAAACATGTTCCACTATACGCGCGTTTTGAAATTGACAGTCTTTTGTTAGGGCGTTGGTCGATAGTGTTTTGTCTTTTATAAGGAAGGAGAAGTGTATTAATGTGCAGTGTGTAGGCGTCGCGGCCATTTTGCTAAACAAGATACATATGTTTTCTGTTCATTTTTTTTCTACAGTGTTTATTTTAAATATGTTTTGCAAATATTACTTTTTATATGTGTAATTTGCTTATATCAACAAATAATAAATAACCAATAATTATGAAAGAGGTGAAAGTCCATTTTTGGAAAAATTGAGAGAACAATAATTTAGAAATAATTTAATTTATAAAGTTTATTATATTTAAAAACTTCCATATACGTTGATCAATTGAATATTCGTAGATGAACGAAATTTTATAATTATTTATTATGAAAGTGGTGCAAGTCCAATACCCGTAGTCTAATTAAAAACCGAGTAAGCTAAACAAAATTTGAGCCATTTTACAATCTGACTTGTCGTGTAAAACGAAAATACTACATAATCTAATGTTAAACGTATAATAATGCTAAAGTTATAAGCATAATGAACTTTAACAATAACTAATAACACTTCCTGTCTTCTTCTTATTTATAAACAAAAACGACCTAAAATATAGTTTAATTCAAGTGGTATGGAAATTTAAATAATTAAAACTTAATGATCTGAACAAGTTAGTAATTATGAAAATAATGCGAGTCTGTTTATGGATAAAAAAATAATATTTTGTTTAGCCAAATCTACAGGTTGATATGCAGTATATTAAATGCACAATGCACATTCATGTCTTTAGAAAGTTGTTTTTTTTCCGTAAAATATACTGTTTTGCTTACTCCATGATTGCACTTTTAAAGAAATTAGAAAAACAGATAACAAAAACTGCCGCAAGAAAAATGTGCCAGACTTAAAATTTGTAGAATAATATTTAAAAAAAGGATGTTATTATCTATGCCAAGATCAATGCCAACAAATATTACTAGTTAATGATGCATCCTGTTTGTCTTTTTTCTTTATTACTGTACAACATTTGATATTCCTAAGATTGTTCCGGTCTAGAACTGAACAAATGAATAAATAATTCTGCACATATCGAAAGCGTGCAATGAGTATAAAATTTGACATTTCTAAACATGAATTGTAACTAATGTACTGATAATAATTATTTGTGAAATACGATTGTTTATCAGAATGTTTCAGTTATATCCGCTGATGTTGGATATCCTTGAACATGTATAATATCATTACCATGGAAAAGTTATGGAAACGTGCTCTGTCAGCTACAACTCGTAGTTTGTTAGAAACTGTCAAGGTTCATCGAGAATTCATTCGGTTCGTTTTTTGCCAGTCTAGCCGCTCTGGACACGGTTTGCATTATGGATTTTCAAGGTTAAATAATTTTACTACGTGATTATCAACAAACGTTAAATCGAGGATTTCTCTCAGAAGTCGAGATATTTTCTTAATCCTCCTAAGGCTTTCGGATCCCTTTCGACCCAAGTCGCTCGTGAATACCTAATAAAACCCATAATATTCAGAGCTTCTAATTATTTCATTTGACTTTCTTTTCCTTGCCAGACGTCGAATTTCATATTATGTAAGTCTTTTAAACTTTAAGCTTGACGTAGTTTAAAGAAGTAGGCGTCATAGTATGTATTTATTTCAACTCAGCATTCACGAAGTCTTAAAAGGGGCTAAATAGTTGTAATTAGTCTGAACTTATCATGACGCCCATCCTTCGCGCCGTTTTTTTAAGATATTATCGCTTTCATAAAATATTACAAGACGAAGAAAATGAAGATATATCACAGTAGATTAAGAATATTGTACATTAAATCGGGCAAAATATAACGACAATGACATATTTTCCAAAAAGCAGAAAATCGAAAATTCATGTCTGATTATAATTATTCTTATATTCGTCTTGCGTGTTTATTCCATGCTCAGAATTACTAGAAATGTCAAGTTTATTACATTTTAAAGTTACGCATTACGTTCACTGTACTGTGGATATTAAGACACGTTGATTATTTGTCCACCTTCCATGTCGACTCAACTCGTAACAGCAGGAAATAAGGGTTCGCCTTACGACAGCTTGACTTACGAGCCTTGTTCAGAAACCAATTAGGCCATAAGAGCAAAGGGTCTACTGTATGATTTGTCTCCTAGTGTCGACAGAAAGTATCCGGGATTGAAGTTACAGTTTTTCGAGAGTCACCAAAAGAAAGGATAACGAAATTTGTCAAACACAGATAAAATATGATAGTACATCTATTTTACAACTTACATCTCTATGTCTCAAACTTTCAGTCCTTTGAAGGTAACTAGTAAGAATTCTAACGACTTATCAATTTGAAATATTCTATAAAATAGATGTAGGTAAAATAGGTTGTTTGAGACTTCTTAAATGTTCAGTTAACTATAGCTTAAAAGAGATTTCGTTCGAAGAAGAAGAAGGAATGAAACCATTTCCAGATGATTTTTCTTTATTTCGACATAAAGTTCTTGGACATCATTTTGCATCAAAGTGTGGATAAAAGTCATAGTATTAAAAACATGAGAAATGTGAAAATGGACCGAAAGCGGAGAAGAAGTTACAGCCGAGAAAAGGAACCGGATATAATAGATCGTAACGGATGTAAGCTTACAAGCATTTTTTCTGGTAAAGGTCGAGCAGAAGGCAGAAGAGGTGAGAGGAAAATACACGCACTCCGCTTCGTCCTACCGATCAATAGCTACAGGTGGCAGCCATTTCGTAGCCGACGGCTGCTTCCACCCTCTCTTTCACTCTCACCCTTCATCGCTACACAACCACCTCCTTCATTCCTTCCCTTCGTTATTCTTCTGAAATTCTTTGCCATTTCTATAATGGCTGCCCCGGTTAATTTGCGACAAAATCCACCTTATGAATCGTAATCACTGCCTATCTGACTCTGAACCTCTTCGCTTTACATGTGTTTCTGCAGGAGAATAATTCCCACGAAAGAATTATGCAATCGTCGAATTAAAAATGGATGACAAATTGGAAACGTGATTGTTAGTGGAAAAATATAACTATATTGAAATTATGTAACACTAAATACGCGGCTGTCTAGGAACTAGCTATCTATCTACTCATCTAGGAAATAATGACGAGCAAATAATAAAAATTCTGATCATAATGGACAATTGTTATATTATTATAATGGAAATTGTCAGCACAAATCATGCAGGATTATTTGTTAACAATACAATTACCCGAAATGATTATAATTGCTCTTTAATAAGCAGTTTCATGATTTATTATAAAAGCTTGCTGGGATTATTAAAAGGTGGCTTGGATCATAAAGAAGAAATCAAATGGTTGTCTTAAACTTATTGTTAGATCAGATTTTGAAGCTCGGAAACCAAGTGCAATGTAACAGGGCGATAACGTGTTAAATGAAATCCCTGGAACATCGATCTGTTCATACCAGTCCCGTTTCATTTCGTGAAGCCTGTTACATTCACTTGGAACAGAATGTCGCAGAAAGCTTCTCCCTGTTTGAAATCGATTGTTCCACTACGCTATAACAACATCGTTCCCAATTAAATGTCCTTCATAAAGTTCTGTATCCGTCTATTTTCCAGAAATTTCTTCGATTTTAATTAAACCAATCAATTGGTTTCAATTATACCTGACAATGAAACTTTCGAGTTATTAATCCGTGGATTTGCTCTATTCAAAATCTTATCAGTAGCACTTATTAGTAGCGCGTCACACGAAACGAATAAATAAAACAAGTTACAAATAAAAAAATATGTAACTCCGAAATATTTCAAAGAACATTTTAGAGTACAATCGAAAAAGCCGAGATACGAATATTTTAATTGTCCCCTGAATTACACTCTTAAAAGCGTACCCTATATTTTGTTAGTACGGAAATGTGGCTGTGAATTCGAGTTACTTTCTACTAGGATATAGATAGATATAGTTTGACTCAATAGGATGATAGTTTACGACTTTACGAGCACAATTTCAATTACTTCTTTGTAAACTTCTCATTTCTGGTTTCTGCTAGTCGAGTTAAATTGAGGAAGCAGTTTATTTGGAGGGCGAGTTCGGACATTTGAGGGATGAGGTTAATTAGGACGTGTAACGAGAATGGATCGACACAGTACGTTTTAATCGAGTCGATCGATCGCGACCTGTTACGAGTAAAGGCCCACAAGCTAAACACAGTTTTGACGAGCTTTCGATATCAATACACACTTCCGGGAATTAACACGTTCAGGCCGGTACGTACCACCGGTGGTACAAATGAGGTTTTCTCATCGGGCTGCGTGTACCACCCGTAGTTCAAACGGAGCTAATCAGATAGCGAAACCAGATCTGTACGAAGTTATTGCTCTCATACTTCGGTCGACATTTTGTTGTTTCTTGTTAACTTGGCAAATTATTCAATCGACTAATTTTGTGCATCTGTCCTAGAGATTTCCGGGAATATGTACAATCTCGTTGTTTACAAAAAATTACTTAGTAAACTACAATTCCACAACATATTATTCGAAATTAGTCGGTGTACGAATACTTTCTGCAAGAAATCGGTAAAGTAATAGTAATAATCAATAATAACTGTATCGCTTGGGGCTTTATGGAACATATTTAGATATGTAATTTTCGTTTGTAAATTATACGTAGCAGTTACTCCATTTTCCATAAAAACTTCGCTGTTTCGTGATTTTCATACATCAATATTATCTTCATGTTAATTTCTTCAACGGATTATAATTTTTTTAAGCGTTTAGAATCCTTTATACGCAATGAAATCTTTCAAAATCGACAAGAAGTTATACAGGCCTTCAAGCAATTAATTATTATTAACTCTGGCGATTTTAATAAAAAAGGTATATTTTCGTTAATAACAAGTTATCAAAAGACCATTGAAGCAAATAATATGTATTTTAATTAAATAAATATAATCTTGTGGAAATGTTAGACTTAGATTACACATCTAACCGTTTGATGACCATTTATTTCTGGATTCTGATAATGTTACCAGATTGAATCGTTTCTATCAAATCTTATAAATGTTCCCCCGATTTGATTGAATAAGCTATTACTAAGCTATGATATAAATACTATTTACAAGGAACGTAATTGATTTCCAATGTTGCTACTGTAAATATAAATTCTACTTCTTTTGTCTCTCGAATAATGAAACGACGAATAAAATTATGAGCAATGTCAAACACAATTTCTGTTTGTTATGTCAGATTATATCTTACACTCTGATAAGAGAGATAATCAATATTTACTTAGACAGGCGAACGCAATGTTATGGCTGTTTCAAGGAAAATCCTTACGCTTTAAGGGTTCCGTAGATCAATAGTTATTCGATTCTTTCTCTTCCGGATTATGAGATGACGATATTGCGATAATAAATTTTGATCCCATTCTACCCTTTAACATTCGAATATTATTCCAGAAAAGAGAACTACATCTTCATATACATCTTCACGTAAATGTTCACAATATAATGGACGTTAAACTACAGGCGTATCTTTGCAGTTGTACAGCACTTTATTATATAACTTTCTGCACATTTTTTAATCTCGTTTATTGCTTCCTTCTCTCGATTCTTATATTCCAAGCATATTAGGGAACCATTAGTGGAATCAATAGTGAAATAATTATACTGAATGAATTTAATTAATAAATTTATGATGGGATATTTCAAGAATGTTAAGGTACTGTTATTGGAAATAATAAAAAAATGATGAAATTAGTTATTAAACTTACAGCGGTTTACTTCTACGTGTTATTGCGAGTATCATTTAAACACCGCAAATTACGGCAGCCATGTTCTACTCCCCAGACAATAACAAGAGAGTTATTTAAATTCATGTTCTTGTTCATGTTCATACTTTTCAGAGCACGTCATGTCTCACAGCTTAAAGCAAACACTTTATTACATAAATTTCTGGGAATTCATTAAAGTCGTTTAATGTTTCTTCCACTTATTTCTCGTATTTCAAAAATACTAGGAAACCATTAGCGAAATGAATTATGAAATAATCATTTATGTAACAGAATATGTGTGTCGTATACGGAAAGTATAAATGGCTTATTTATTGGAAATTGAATTACGTTCATCTTCAAGTAGACGATTAATTAGTACCAAATATAATAATCCGAATCAGATTACATATTCATTATCTACTGCACGATAATCGGTTTTCGGTTTTTAATTCTACCTAAACTGTTTGTACTCCCATTTGACCCAATTTCCTGCGGGTTCAAAAGATATCAGAGATTTACGTAAACTTGATCCGTTTTCACTAACAATAA
The DNA here is from genome assembly GCA_910591585.2 of Nysson spinosus. Taxonomy (NCBI): domain Eukaryota; kingdom Metazoa; phylum Arthropoda; class Insecta; order Hymenoptera; family Crabronidae; genus Nysson; species Nysson spinosus. The sequence continues at coordinate 2,733,284 of OU342830.1, forward strand.
AAGTCCGTTTTTCGAAACGGATGTGTTTGCAAAATACTTGCATAAACTTTAATGAATATTCGTAGGTGTCAATTCTATTTGTATATACGTAATCGAATATTGTTAAGTGATCCAAGGGCATATAGAATTATTAACGAATACCGACTGTGCAGTGGCATCCATTGCAAGTATAAATAATGAATAAATGACAAGGATATCTTTGATCAAAATATTGATGACAATATTGATCAAAGATATCCTGTTTTTATGACTTTGGTCTGAGATTCGAACAGCATTATATAATTAATATATTTTCGAATATTGATTTATATATCCTTTTTCATTATTAGTGTAAGTGTATACTTTTCGGTGTATATACATCGGCGTAACATCGTTTACACGTATTAGGTGGTCCAATAAGTTCGTTCCGTTTTCAGCCGTTACAGTAAAACGCCGTTTTTTTCAAATACAATTTATTTTATTCACATACATAGTCACCATTCTTTTCAATTACTTCTTGCCACTTCTCAGGTAGCTTCATAATTCCTTTCGGATGAAAGTCTTTCGTTTTTTTATTAAAAAACTCCGCCACGTGCTTTTGGAGGACCACAAAGTTTTCAAATTTTTTTCCGGTAACCGAATTTTGAATGCACCGAAATAAATAATAATCTGATGGGGCTATGCCAGGAGAGTACGGAGGGTGCGGCAGGACCTCCCAACCAACGTCATTCAATTTTTCAATAACATTTCTTGCCACGTGTGGTCGAGCGTTGTCGTGCTGTAATATCACGCCCCTTCTGTTGGCTAATGCTGGCCTTTTTTTCTGAATTTCTTCCTTTAATCGGTCCAATTGGTCGCAATATTTGTCGGCATTGATGGTACAGTTGTTTGGCAAAAGTTCATAATAAACAATTCCTTCGTAATCCCACCAAACCGATAACAATACCTTCTTTGGGTGCAGTCCAGGTTTTGCCGTTGATTCGGGCAGTTCGTTGCCTTCACACCAACTACGTTTTCTTCTAGGATTCTCATATTGTATCCACTTTTCATCTCCAGTAACAATTCTTTTTAAAATCGATTCATTTCGATGCCGATTCAGCAGAGCCATGCACACTGCCAGGCGGTCGGCGCGGTTACGCTCCGTCAGTTCGTGCGGCACCCACATATTCAACTTTGAAATTAATCCCATCTTCCGTAAACAATTATGCACGGTGGATTTTTTCATTTGAAGTTCCGATGCAATTTCACGCACTTGAATACAACGATTTTGCTCCACTAATGCACGTACAGCACTGTTGTCAGCAGTATGTGGTCGCCCAGCGCGATGGTCATCTTCTAATGAAAAATTTCCTCCACGAAAACGATCAAACCATTTTCTGCACGTACGATCTGTTACAGCACCTTCCCCGTAAACAACACAAATATTTATCGAAGTTTCCGAAGCGTTATACCCTTTACGAAACTCGTATAACATGATGCGTCGAAACTGAATTTTGTTATCCGTCATGATTTTAGTTTAGATATTACAGAAAAACTTGAAAAAATACGTCTAATTCGCACGAAAGCAAAACTAGAAGTGTACTGGAATATGTACATTTTTACCTGAGTATGTATTGTGGTTTATTACTCATGTAAGAAGGTAATAATGTCGCCGCGCCGAAAACGGAACGAACTTATTGGACCACCTAATAATAAGAAACGTAATAAGAACATAAGAAAATACATTTTCACGTCGTGAAAATGAATAAAAATATTGTTTAAGTCAGAAAGCATCGTTAACTACGAGTCAAAGGAAAAGATGAAATTGCTTGAAAGTAATCTCGACGAAAGTCATTTCTCTGTCAGTGGAAATATGTTTCTCCAGGCGGTCTTTTCCCATGAAAGCAAGATTTCAAGTGGACCTAGCCCGGATATCGATTAAACCACGTATATCGCGATCCATTTACCTCTGCTAATCAGGCCGACCGCGAGGTTACTGGAACGAGTCCTTTCGACAAGATATTTCCGGCGGAACGAGATATATACACTTCTCGACTGAATATTCTCTAGAATTCTTGAAACTTCATCTATTTTCGTATACTACAATTTATCACCCGAACGAAATTATTTCTACATATTAAGGTGATATAATAAATAATCCGAGTGAAATTTCATTTTAACTGAATAAATAATTATTAACCTAGATTCCATGCCGACAATGAAGTGGGAGTGCATATCGCGTACGGATTCAGATTAAATCACCGTTTTATGTAAATTGAATATGTTGATCGATATGCCTATAACCCTTTAGACAGTTATATTACCTTTTATGTGACGTAAATGGAAAACATCCACGATATTCCGTTATCCTCGAATAGGAAAACCAAATATCCCGATAATACTATTCATATATTACTACCAATAATTAATGAATTTTTCACAAATAGAATAATAACACCGTGATTTAAATCGCGTTACTCATCACGATAATTAGTCCAAACAGAGAAAGTGGCAAAACTACACTATATAACTCTATTTCCCTTCATAAACTAGACTTAAATATATTAATCAGATAAAAATATACAAATTGTGATCGGTTAAAAAATGACGCCTTTTACATTTACTCTAAAAGCCGTGAAATACGTACCTCTTCTATTTCCCGTGAAAATATATCACTTCTAAAGTTAAAGCAATCCTTTTTGGAGAACCACAAAGATATCGAAGATATAGATAAAGGAAAGAGGGTTGTCTCTTGTACGATGGAGGCTGCAACAAGTAGTAACAGCCGGTACTTGGGCAGCCTCCAAGTCGTTTGAAAAGTATCAGACTGAAGGAAGAAGGTCATCCACTCTTCGACGGCAGACCGGAAGATCAATATTCTTAACCCACTATACCCTGAATTCTTTCTTATCTCGAAAAAAAGACATCACTCGAGTACTTTCAATCTATTCACAAAATAGTAAATCCATATGATATGTTTATAATAGCGACGTATGAAAATTCGAGGATTAGGAAGGGGATAATTGGAATTTAATTCGCAACCTTCAAGATAAGCGTGGATTCGAATGACGAGTTAATTCGACCTTCACTGATAATAGGCTAACTGTACGTTTCCAATACCTCTTGTGCCACAGGATATTAAACTAAATATCCATTTTTCAAATGTGTCTGAAATATTTGGCTGGTTTGTAGTTAATGAAACAGAACGTACTTAAATCTATGGTTTATTATCGCACCGGGTTGCATTGCATCGAAATCAACCTGTAATCGTATCGATCTGTACACGCTTAAGAAATTCCGAGGAAAATAAGTATCCCTGTTTAGGGGCAAGCGGAAGACGTTTGTTCTCAAGTTGTAATCCTGGCGTACAAACTCGAGCTAAATTCACGGATCATCGATCGTCGGTCTGTAGTAATTTATCAGGATTGGTCTCTAAGAAACATCGTTTGAGCATAGACCGAGGTTTTCCTTTTCCTTATTACCGGGAAATCGAGAAATTTCTTCATCACATTCCCTGCTACTTCCTTCCCTTCTTCCCTAGTTTACTTTTTTAGTATCCGTGTTGTTCTATTTTCTAATTATATCGAAAGATGGTATTCCTGTCCCGATACACTATATTTCGAAAATCATATAAATATTCACAATAAAACATATAACTATGCTATTAGGACTAATCTACAATTATAGATAAAGAATAATAAAACATATATTATCATTTATAATTGTGAATGTAGGGAAATTGGAACGAGTGGTGCAATTTATGTAGTATTGATATTAATCGAATACTCTTAGAGGATAATTTAAAAATCGTCCAAAATGGCGTGGATGTCAACAATAATAATAAATGTGTAAGCGATCGAAGATTAATTGATAACTATATCGATCAGACTAAAAATAACCATAAGTATAACTCGTTCATCTCAATAATTGATACGTATCGATTGTACGGTCCTTTCATTTACGACAAATAATTAACGTGTTAAACATCGTGGGAAACAGCGCGTGTACCTGATTCTGGTTGATTTATTAGAACTCGTGGCATAGCACGTGTGGTGCAGATGAATTCGTATTGATGATGGAATTATTATACTGAGCTTAATTAATCAATTAGAATGGCATAACGTAAACACATAACGCTTTCTGGATACTAAAAATTAAGCTCTTTTGAATCCAACACATTAATATTTGGCTTGCTTACTGAATAACTTCTTTTTAATATTTGAATTTTACTCACATTTTGAGGCCTTATTTCGTTGAAACGCTTGAAATTCTGTGCATAATGCAGTAGAAGACCCAATTGAAATTTAATCGAAATAAAAGTTTACTAAAAACTTTATTCTGTGGTTGAACGTGAAGGGTCAGTATAAATTTTTAATGTTGAAGTGTATGGGGACAGTTTACCGAAAATGTTAAAGAACGCTTTAGCAGAATAAAATATTTGATGTCGGAGCAGAATTCTACAAATCTGTGCATTAATGATGATATCATTAATTAGTCAACATTTATATTTTTACGATGTCCGAACTAAATATGTGTACGATTTAACAATATTTATTAATTTATAATTTATTTACTGCTCACACATTGTTCTGTGCCAACTTAATCGAACGTCCTTAACAAATACTTACATTTAATATCATATTCAATATTTTATATAGTATCGAAATATTATGTGTAACGCCTTTCAATTGTGTTTGACATATGAACGCTCACCGAATATCAGTCCATTAAAAGCGAATTTTTAAATGGCTTTATTTAAAGATTGCGTTAATTAAAGGACGAAGAAAAATTTGAGTAATAATTTAAAAGCCTCTGAACCATTGAAAATAAGAGGCATACTTTGAACTACCATCGTAGTCCTTACAGCTACATCCCGAAGTAGAGTAAACTGCTCAGTATCCCTAACAAGTAACTTTTTACGAGGTTGAATTAATTGCCTCGCGGCAAACCCTTTTTTGTCAAACCCCCAGGGGATACCGTGGACCTATCCTACTTCCGGCCCATAAGGAGGACAATCTTTAAATAACCGATAGATTTAAATATAGACAAATTAATGGGTTGAATAAATTAACTCAATATTTTACACCGGTCGAAGAACAGAGAGTAATAACATTCCAAGTGGAAATTCTAATAGACACAAAAGAAAGATAAAGTACGTGGTAGATTTATGTGCAGATATGAATTTGAATTACATATGATGTAACATATGTTATATTATCGCTTGCCAATTGTTACACATCTGAATCCATATGTTCAATCTTCCAAATATTGTACTAGTGGGTTTATCCTGCGAATTGTACTAAATAAATAAATAAGTAATAACAGATCAATTGTAACTAATGTACCAGTTCAATATTCAATATGTTACAAAATGTAAGCAAGGCATTCTGAATGTTCGCGTTATTTCAATATCTCGGAGAAACGAATATAATAAGTATATTTCTTCTAAATTACTATTTTACTATGATATTTCTAACTCACGGTGGGCCTCTTAGTGCGATCAATGTATTTAAATATGACCATAATTAACAGGTTAGGCGAAACTGGCTTAATTATTCAAACTGTTCCATGCTGCCGAAAATAATAGGGGAGCATCCGGTTGAAAGTGCAGGAGATACGAAAGAAGGGTCAGACTCTTCGGATCGATACGGCGCGAATTATTTGGGGAAGGCAATCGGCATACCCGATACTCAGTTGAGTGATTTTATATCGTGGATGCAAAAATAGCTTGGCGAACGAATGGCTATAGCTTATCGAAGGTATCGATGGAAAAGCCTGTTTATCGTCTTATTCGTAACATCTGTACCAACCCGGCTATAGTCCGCCACCGGGGTATCATATTCGAGCCCTTCGGTTCTAAGGCCATATTTCCCTCAGCATTTGTCAAAATATTCGAAGGATCCTATCGTAGGAAGAAGAGGACCAAGGAAAACGAGGGTTCCTAAGCTTTCTCTCCCCTTCGAAGGCACCTAATGTACCTACGAAGCTCTACTTTGCGTGGAAATTTCCTGGTATGTCGAGGAAAATCACGATAGTAGTCAAGGGACAGGTTGGAAGGGTTGGAACTCGCTCGAACTTTAAGGACGTTTACCAGACTCCCTTCTGCCGATAAATAAAGTTTTAGGGGACCCTTAATTTCTCTACTTCTTTTTTTTCCCTTTCCCTGGAGAAAAGGAAAATGGAGTACTGTCTGTATGAACGGGATTCCAACTCGATTGACGCAGTGTTGTAGAAAAGGGACGAATGAAAAAAGTAAAGACACCAATGGAGGAGAACTAGGAGATGAGAGTGCTAAATGCGAGAGGTTCAAGTGGAATGGAATTTCGAGCATGACACTCATAATGCTGCCGCGTATATTAGTTTACCTCATAGTGTGCCCGACGAGAACACCCTGACACCCTTCGCAATTCCTTCCTTAGAACGTGGCCTCCTCGACACTCGAATAGAGGAATTTGTCGCCGCAGTCCTCCGACGAAAGAAGCCGGCCGTTCTTCGAAATTAATTATATCGAGATTCTCGGGATCTTTTCGAAAACATGGAAGAAATATTTGTTCGTCGATGGAATTGGTTGTACCTTTAGAAATTTAGATATTAAAGACATGCACATGACCGTTTATTCGAATTCATGTTTTATACAATACTTAATTGATTGCAAGAGAAAGTCAAGTAGATTTAATATGAGATTTTAAATATTACTCCTACATAAAACTTATATTTCCTTACATAATATTATCAAATATTATCGCAATATTTCGATGTATATATTTAGTGATGACATCAGTAAAGATTTCTGTTCAATTTAGAGAAAAAGGTTTCATTAGATATAAATTAGAATATTATGAATACCATAATATGAACACCCCTTTTCGATCATGGTAATTATTACATTGTATTTATATTATATTACTACTCATAATATTTTAATTATTTCAAATAAGCATATTGCATATACGCAATTATGAACTTTGTTAAATGTTCATTTCCAACGTGAAAAGAAAATTAAAAGCATAGACATTGAGTTGCATAACACGAAGTTTATACAACAGATAACGTGCAACATCAAAATAAAGTATAACGATGATGCACAAAACTACAATAGTTTCGTTACGGTTAAAACGAACATTACATAAATACGAACTAAAGTTAACCATGTAACCATTAATTAGAGGTTATCATTGATATATGAACAAGTTTATTACGAAGCTAACAAGTTGATTTATCCTGGTTAACATCGTCTACGTGTTCAAGTAAGATCGATAATGGTACAGTTTCCGGTGGAGATACAGAGATCGAAATAAACCCAACTCTAATTGTATAATCATTAAAAATAGGTGGTAAAAACATTCCTGAAAGGAATTTCGTGACCCTTATCTTGTAACCTTTTGCGACACTCAACCCACTCCTGTTCAGTGTTACGTCAGAGTAAAAAAAACTGATTCTGTTAGTACGAGCAAAACGAGCACGTTTCGGGAGTTATTTGACGAATAAATCTCAGACAAGTGTACTCGAATATATCGATTCCGTGGAAATTGTCACTGCATACGGTGCATGCTGCAGATTTGAATTGCTAACAGATGAAAACTCAATAAAAGAACTGGTATGGGAAACGAAAATATTCAGAGACCTGCTCTAGCCTTTCGACAAAAATAGACTTCTACAGTTCCGAGTGTATTTCTGACCGTACTGGGAATTAATTTAATAGGAATTAATTTCTTGCACAATTCACGTAATTCTGTTATGTAAAATGAAATATTGCTATCTAAATTAAACCAGCTATACTAAGTCAGTCATATAAAGGTCATAATATAATAAATGTACTTTTTGAATTACAGATTGATTTGTCTTCTACTTCGAATGTCTCCGATGACACCTCGACCAAACTCACCAGAAGTACGTGGGAATGTACTTCTGGCAAAAGGGTGAGCCCGACGGCTCGAAATCGTACAGATCACGTTCTCGGTGCAGCGAGGACATTCAATTGAACTTATCTTAAGTCAAGGAAAAGCGAAGCGAATAGCACCATTCTGAGGAAGACTTTATACACTTTATGCTGGCGAGCAGAACCGCTGAACACGACGCCAAGAAAGGCGCAACAGGGAGTTAAGTTTCATCCATTTCTCCATTGAAGATCACACGACACACAGCCTACAGAATGTTGCGCGGGAACGTGATGTCCTTCGTCAAGAAGGTGAGTCCTTTCATTGATTTTCAAGCGTTACTTGATAACGATATACATAGACTTATATTGCATATAGCAATTGTATTATTACCGGTGTTATACAATAATTGGAATAACTTAATATTCTTATATTGTTGAATAGTTACATTATTGTAGTATCACTTTTAATTATGTACGAATATGGAATATATGTAATATTTACCAATTATATGCATGGCGTAAGTATAAGAATTTTATTGCAAAATTATAAATGTAAATTAACATTTCCTTGCAAGGCGTACTAGAATATATAAGTTTTTTGAATAAATAGCTGAACGGACCGTTTCTACAGTGATTAATAATTATATAGATTATCTTAGGATTCAGTAATTTATTCGAATAATTAAATGGCAGCCAATATCGGTTGCATTAATACTAATTTAATAGCAATATGTTGAAATAGGTCTTGCATTTTGATTGCTGGCAACTAATATTGTTTAAGCTTAACGATATACTACAGATACGATTTAATCGTACATTACGTTATGATAAAAGACATGAAAATAACAGAACTTCAATTGTATATAGGTCAATTAATGCATCCAAGAACAATCCACAGAATAGTACATGTGGGAAACTTCCTTTTTCCCTAAAGTTCATCTATGTTCATATTAAACAGCTTTGCCTGGAGTTGATCAAAGTTTGACACGAGTTACATACCTTTTGCTACACAACTTGAGTTCAATCTTAATGATGCTTTGTGAACTCAGAGCGGTACTAATTAGGGCTTGTTTAAACTCCTTTATACAATAAACGTGTAATGTAGTTGTGGATTGTAAGCTCAGTAGGTTAATTATGTTCAAGAAGTTTTTTTAAAAGAATGTTACGGTGCATACAGATTTACCCGAAGTTACACCAGAAAATAAGGCCAGTGCAAAGTAAATGCATACAATGGTGGGCCAACTTTCCGAGTAAGCAATGTTTAATTGTTCTTTAAGGAAGGATCGTCAAACAAACGAGAAAGTGTCAACCGAGGCACCGTTTGAACGTGGCTCTCTTCACTGAATAATTGTCAGAAGCTATCTTCTTGGAATATCTTAAGTGGTTAAACTTTATCGTTAATTGCCTGAGATAGGCTTTCGATCAGACTGTGTTACTTTCCTTCGACTAAAGATCCTGCCGTAAAACGTTTCTCTTTGACATTTATTTCATTAACTACCGTGTCTGGTCTCCAACAATTATAGAGTTAACGATCCATTCGTCATTTAGTGTACAAAGTAATTAAACGTATTGTTTCAATGGTGATTTTCACAATTATCATAACAAAAGACAACAGTCTGCTATTATACCGAATGTAGAATTAATACACGCTTATAAAAACGAATTTATGAAATTATTTTCTTTGATGTAACTATCTTCAAAACTAAAAAATGGGCGAGGAACCTGTTAGATATTATTTTTATAATAACATATTACTAACTTAAGAAATATTTTTTGTGATACATGCAGATTGAAGGACTTCGAACTTTAACTAGTACTTTAACAATTTTTCTGAAATTTTGAAAGTACTTTAGTCAGTTGCAAATTGGAGTCGCATTAAACTTATGTTTTATAAAAGTAAATGAATCCATATAAGATATGTTGGTGTAAGTCTTGAGAAATTAGGACTTGAAAATTTAATGTTTATAATATTATAATAAAAATTGAGAAAAACCTACAATACATATTTTTGGCACACCTCTCCAGAAGCTTCAGTTTTGTGACTGTTCCGAACGATTTGACAATCAAGGAACCACGAAATGAGTGAAGTACTTTGGAACCCTCTACTTGAGAAGCAACCCTATTTTTCCGCTAGTTTTATCCAGCTACAGTGAATCGGTCTAACGGCAAATCTCTTCAAATACCTTTAAAAGACCTGCGATAAAACAAAGTCTTTTTCTCTCGATGTAAGATCGACCCGTTATCATGTCAAGATTCATTTATCAGCCGTTACGTCTTTAACTTCCCGATTCTATCGGCCCCAATCTGCCCTTCCCGAAGACAAAGTATACTTTGCATCGGACTGAAGTATCGCATATTTCTTTAGATTTACTTTAACCCGTTTTCCACTTTCTCGGAAGGAACAAAATTCATCGTAGAGGAACATTTATATATAATACATAAACTGTATTCGTTTGTGAGTGTAATCAATTAATACCAATACAAAAGTCAATCAACTGAATAATTATATATATTGGAATTAGACAATTTTAATGCTTGTTCTAGGAACCTTAACTATTTTTTCCGATATTTCGTAAGTTTAGAACAAATTTGTTTGTAAGTATAGAAACAAACGTAACTCCGCTAACAGAATATTTTATGTGACCTATTCTTTCTTAATTATATTATTATTATGATTGCTGCTGTTATTATGATCTGTATATTCTATTCGCTTTTCCTTTTATTATTATTATTAATATATCGGTATCTTCATAGCCAAAGGGTTTCTTACCCGTATACACTCAATATAGAGATAAATAAATAATTAATACAACATATATTTTTCGGGCCGTGATAAACTACTAGCATTTATTTTCAGCTTTACTTTGTTCCGCATTATTTGAAGCTTTAAATACACTGTATAAAAATTAAGGAAATTCCTTTCGATTGATGATTTTCGACCGATAACCGCCATAAATCATGACGCTAATTGTAGATCAAAAAGAAATAAACTATTCATAGCCGAGGAAGATGATCCGATGCAACGGTTATTATAACCTAAAAATAAAAGTATATTTTTGCCCTTCTAATAAGCGTCATACGGACATTACAAATGATGCCAATATAACTACATTATATTACACTGCAAATGATTGAATGAAGCTGTTACTGAGGTATTACTTTTCAACCCCCTTGACACAATGTCAAGCAACCCTCGCGGGGCGCGCCCCATCGTTTGGAAAACATTACACCATAAGTAATTGTCAGCTGCTACATCAGGGCGACCAAAGAGTTCGTGTATTGAGTGATGGCTTCCTTCGTACTTTTAAGATCTCAAGATAATCAATTCATCGTTATCTACTTAAATTCTCTTACTTTAATTAGTATACCACTAAAACTACCGAACTGATATTCGGTTATATTTACACATTTAACTGTATAGAAATTATGGCTGGAGGATCCGAGTTAATTAATGGATCGAATTATATGCGTCGCGTATTTAAAATCAAAATATATACAATCATAAACAACGCGCCGTTGCATATTGGAATAATCTTAATAAAAAGTGTACACCGGTCATTTTGACCGCTTCAATAGGAATCGGAAGGTTACTTCTATTCCTCTTATACTTCAATGATTTTATTGAAGACGAACCTTGTGATGAGGCATCGTGAAAGAATGAAACTTAAGTGCCCAATTATATCCGCGTAGTTATTGTTGCAAAGAAGCTTTGGTTCTAAGGAATTTTATAATGTTTACAATTATTATTGGATTATTATTAATTCAGATTAAAGTTGGATTGTTAAGTATTGAACAATAAGTGTAAACTTATATTAACTGAACAGTTTACGTTAGAATGAGTCAGTTTATTCCATCATTTGCAGTGTAGTATAATATATTGGATTGTCCGGAAAGTTCGTGCCGATTTCAACCCATACATCAAAACGGTTTATGTAGCCAAGCTTCACAAAATGCTCGTGGATGGTGGATTTTGACATGTTTAACATTTCTGCTAATTTACGTGTCGTATAGCGTGGGTTATTCTCGATCAGTGTTTTAATCTGATCTTCATCTGTGGTGGAGGGCCTACCCATGCGTTCTTGATCTTTAAGGCAGAAATCACCAGCTTTAAACCTAGCAAACCACTTCCGCACAGTTCTTTCAAATACAGCACCTTCGCCATAAACAACGCATATCTCGTTTGCCACTTGTGTGGCATTTTTGCCTTTCCGGTAAAAGAAAAGCATTAAATGCCTAAAATGCGATTTGTTTTCTTCAATATTCAAAGGCGTATAAAACTGACAAAAATTAACGTATCGTAACCAAATTTTTTTCCAAATATGCCTGAAGTACTGTCTTTTACGATATGTACGCATTTCATTTGTTTTCAATTGTTCTGATATATATTCAGACCTGTCCTTACGGCACCTACCAAAAATCGGCACGAACTTTCCGGACAACCCAATAGTTACGTTTGTGTCATTCATACAGTATTCGTGTCGTTTATATAGTAATATTTATTGCCAGGCAGCGATCTTTTCACGATTTTGTATGAATAGTGATTAAACGGATTGTTTAAATGGTGATTTTTCTCAATTCAGTCAGATGATAACAGAATCGGTCATCATTTCTCTGTCGAATTTTTAGCACGAATATTCTGATTATTACTATACACTGTTTGTTTTATATTATTATTTGTTTTAAATAATGATAGGGGTAGAAGAAAATAATCAACCATTTTTTGTATATTTTGTGAAACTGGATTTCTTTTTTCATATTAAACGTTATTCTATTGGATAATTGCCATCATTATCTATGATCCTTGATCGACGATCCTTCAATGTCATAATTCCCCGCATTCCTATTTCATTTCGATAGGATTACCAGAACAAGTTCAAAATTAAGCAGAATCTTTAAAAAAACTCTAAATTTTAAATAAAGTACAAAAATTCGTACCGTGCGTAATAGTTTTATAAAAGATAACCGAGTTAAGTTTTACAACACAATTGATTACTTTCTGGTACCCTTCATATAATATTATATTATATATTATGTATAATAATATATATTATAATTAAAGAGAGAGGGGGAGGGCGGAGTTAATAAAATATAGAATTCATAATAGTTCAGGAACAGTGTTGAATATAACGTTTAAAACTGTATAATTTTCACAGATAATTTAGAATAGAAACATATAAGAAAGTTTAATATTGTAAGAAGGCCATGGAGAAAAGGACCCGAGAAGTGTACTTACGAAAGAACGTAAATAAGACCTAAGGAGTCACTCGTGGCGTAGTTGGTGACTTTGCAGGATACGTGCCAGTTCAGAAGCCGTCGCAGGATTCGTGCTGCTTCTAACGCCGTGACAGGAATCGTGTCGTTTTCCGAGTTGTCGCGAATTCCAACGCAAGTCCTTAATTTTTCACTGCTTGGAGAGAAAGATCGTGCACTATATATCACTTTATAAATAACAAGGTCAAATTTGTGTCGACTATGCTCCGTATATGTACTACTAAAAGGTAGTACAATGGTCGTAGGTTTGCACTTATTATAATTCTTAAATTTATATGCAATCACAAATTTTGTATATAAATTCATTTCGAGTTCACGGAAATTAGCTCTATGAAAATCGCAATGTTATTCATAATGCAGAAGCAAATGGCGGTTATCGGTAAATAATCCAAATAATGATAAACAAATATCATTACCGGTGTTCCGTTATTGTATCCGAATCCTATCTTACCGAACATTAACACAAATGTAGGTAACATATCGTTCAATTGTTTAGATTTTATATTATATGTAACTAACCCTAACCTTCAAAATCTCATGGCACAAGTTCTTCGAAAGTAAAGACACTTGGTATTTAATTAGGTCAGATGCACCGACACTCGCAATCAGTTTCGCCATTAGAAATGAGATAATAGAAACTCGATTGGCAACTCGATCATCTCCCATTTGTTTAATAACTATGTTACCGGTTTAACAGTACACACTTAACTGAAGTTGCACGATTAAACTGTACTGTCACGTTCGCGAACTGTAGTTCTACTCTAACGTAAGTGCTCTTTACGGTGCTTCAATTACAGCCGCCTTGTTTTGAATCGTCAAGGAAGGCTACGAGTAGTTTCAAAAATATTCGAGCGCTGTAAACACGTGCGCAGGCTGTTGCGCACCAATTAATCCGTATGACAACAAGTGTCTTGATAACAATGATATTCTACGCATAATTTTTATGCTGTAGGATTTCTGAAGAATATCTAAAGTTTAAATTTGTCTCAGTACAATGTTTAATTACTTATTTAATTTACTCATTTAAATTAAAATAATTATTTACTAATTAATCGTGAGGTGTATAAGAAAATTTAAAGAAGAATTAAATTTCGACAAATACGAAGTGTTACTGCAAAGTTAATAATATTTAACTACATAATTTATTGTGAGATATATAATGAAAATATGAAAGGAAATTAAATTTCTGTAATTACCGAACGTTATATTCCATTATGTGTGATCATGTGTGTGCGTAATTAACGAAGGAAATTCGAATGGATAATAATCGGTCAACTGTAACACAATTGACCAATGATGAATAAAGATGACAATAGAGTGGAAACGAGGAGTGCTGTTTTGATCAGTCAGAATTACTTGCATAACCACACATTTTATATAAATTATATCAGTATACAGTGTAAAAAATAATTTTCCATCACCCTGTATAATATTCCATTTTTTAACTAACAATAATAAAGTAACAAAAACATTTGGTCAGTGTTGAGTTAAGAAGACAATAAACGCAGAAAGACACACGTATTGGTCAGTGGAGCCATAATTACTTGCATAATTACAAATTTTATATAAATCATATAACATACAATTAAACAGGTATATTACGATTTAGGCATAAAAGGTCTTGTCATTCGTTATCACCCATTTTCCACGAAAATCCTCATATATCGCGTAATAAATATCATTTTCCACCAGTCTGCGTAATATTCAATTATTAGTTTTCGTGTTCCTAATTATAACCGTGGTATGCCTGGTAATACTGTTGGATCTGCATTATGCGAAGGATACGGTAGAATATCAGCCGTTTAATATCCCCGGTGAATTTGCATTCCGGCATTCCGTCACTCGCTCGGATTACGACAGCGTTCCTCTTGGTTTCTGGAATCCTTCCAAAACCCAGGCCTCCATTATGCCACGCTCAGTGTGCCGAATAATACCCACGTACTACAAAGATATCGAAAGGGGACGCACAAGAAAAAGAAAGAGGGACCAAACACTAGGCAACATGCCAGGCGAATAGAAAATTACCTTGCAATTATAAGATTGGCTCAGAATTTAAACCAAGAAACGATTTAAACCAGGAACGATCCAAGTATTTCAGTTTGATACTCTGGAAGAGAGTAACGAAAGAGCGAGAAAGTCGTTGCTCATCGTTGCAAAATAAACTACTTCATGCTGCGAAACAAAGGAAAGGAAAGCAAAAGTGAATAATTGGAGAATTTGCAAATATTCGCTCTTCGTAAATATATTGGCTCTTCTTTAATATCTGATGTATTATCTTTCTGACTTTAAAGCATACCTTTCTTCATCGTAAATAACCGTATTACATTACTGGAAGAATGATTGTTTTCGATACCGATAATCAGCTACCAATTTCGTCAACATTAGGTGAACTAAGAGTTCTTAAATTGAGTGGTTTCTTCTTTCCAACTTTTACAATTTAAACGTTACTATTAAACGTGACATATAATTTAAAAACTTTAAACGTCCGATTCTATAGTAAGAATAACATGAAGCATTTTTATTTATAAATTGTTTGCACCATTTTAAAGCTTTTCAATTTTTCGATTAGAGCCGATCTTCATTTTTTTCTGTTTACGTGTCTAACCTTATTTTTACACGGCTTATGTTTTATACTAAATATCTTAAACTCTTCCTTCGTGAGAAAACATTTTTTTAATCTGGGGTCCGTCAAAATTGCTTTCGAAGTATTTATAAATCCAAAAAATGTATCGAATGTAATGGTGATTATTTTGATTAATAAAGTTTCGCATGAAAAACAGTATACCAGCTTAAAGTTTTTCTTAAAAATCGGACGTCTCATATGTAATGACCTAATTCTTAACTTCTTTTATTTTATTTTGTACGCATTCTCTCAGTAAGAGTAGGAAGGTTACTTTAAAAGTTATTTGACATTAAAGTATCCTTTCTTTTTCCATAAATAATAATATAACATTATCGAATGAATTATAATTTTTTCGATAACAATAATCGGCTACTAATTCTCGTAAAACTAAACTGGAAGTATAGTAGTGAGTGTAGTATTGTAATACTTTACAGTTCGATTAGTAATTTGTGGAAAAATTTTAATTTTTAATTGTTCACTGGTTTTAAGGAAAAAAATGTGCACACAGTTAATGTGTATGATTTGTTTCGGATAGTTGTAGCGTTAAAAACTGGTTTAAAAAGCATTAAAATTCAACCCGAATAGCTGAAAATCTCAGCGAATAAATCTGTAATAAGGAAAGAAAATGAAGTTAATATTAATTAAAGAATAGTTTTCATAATGACATGAATTGTGCAATTTTAATACTCCGCAATCGTTATTCGTATTCCAGAATTCAGATGTCATCAATTTATTATAACCGTGACATTTCATTTCGATACGAACTTCGATTAAATGCTTCAAGTTTCCTCGAATAAGAGATATTAATATTATGCGCGCTTAAATATAATTTCTCTATCAAAGAGTTTTAATTATTCTTACAACACTGAAAAGTATATAATTCTTATAAAAAGTTGAATTATGTTCCACTTTATACTCGTACATAAAATGCAAATTCTTAGGGTTTATATATGAGCCGTTTGTTATAAAAGTGATGTAGCTCCATTTTCGTTTAGATGCTACTGAATCTTAATTTCGTTAGAATTTAACGTGATCTATTAATATATGAAGAATTTATGATGCAGGTTTTAAGTGAAGCTGCACCACTTTTCATAACAAACGACACATATTATAAATACATACTCGTGGCCAGTATAGAATGGTGCACTGTACGAAGAATGATGTTCTGTCATAGATGGTGACGCCGCAACCAGATTCCGGAACAACCGTATCGGTTACGCCGGAAGAAGGCGGCACCGCCTTTAGCAAATTGATGCAGCTGGGAAGCGATTTGATGATGGCAACGGGAAACGGTGAGTTTCACTACCCTACTGGCCCTTATCTCTCGAATAATACGTGCTAGCTACCATGGAAACTTTTCCTACCCACGGATCTCCCCCTTTTTTGTCTCATAACTATTCCCCCGGGTACCTTCAAATGAATCCAATGGATCTTCCTTTACGCTGCCTAAGGACGAACGTGCGAAACTCACGTTGATGAGGCTTTTCTCATTTGCTTAATTACAATTAAAGACCGTTTAATGAGAAAACACGGCTGTGGAATGAAGAACATCAACCACCAAACAACATTCATCCCAGATTCGTGAATTTTTTTTCTGTTCGTTAGAACGCTCGGTTTACACATTTATTCGGTAAAATTATTCCTGGATAGTTACATTTGTGAACCAAATTATTGTAGTTTTTTTAGAACGATTATGATAGGCGTAAATGGAATATTCTGTTTTTACGGAAATATTTCACTAATATGTGCTGTTGAAACGTATAGGTTTCACATTTAGATGATTTAAATGAATTTTGTATTTACTTATACTTTATACATACCAACGAAACAATAATTTGATTTTATATTCGTAAATAAACAGGAAATGCTTATTGTATCCATTATGGCAGTTTCGAGAAGTAAATTAACGCTTCGGAAACCGCGATAAATATCATATACAGTACAGCCTCCATTATCCGAATACCCTATTATCCGGACTATTATCCGAACATAAGATGAGCGTTTTTATACATACTTTCCATGCTTTCCTTTAATCGATTAAACAAACTCTGATCACAATCATTTAGTATGAAACTGACAGCGTTCGGTGTAACAATGGCAAGTATACGGCAGGGTGTACTTCTGACTATCGAAACAAAATACGACGTAATTAGAAAACTCGAAAGTAGTGTAAGTACAACAAAATTGGCAAAAATACCTGATGCTGGAAATCCACAGTTACAGACATTAAGAAGTGCAGAAAGAATGTAACTCTACGCAGTTACTTATGTTGAAAAAATTATGATTTAGCAGCCAAAAGAATATGGGATCCATAAATATTTAAAGAAACTGTTCATTAATCTGAATCTTTATTTGAATAAATGAAATTTCATATAAAAAAAGTGATTATTCTATTATCCGAAAATTTCCTTATCTGCACATTTTTGTCTCGGATAATAGAATTATTAGTTCGGATAATGGAAGCTCTGCTGCATTTTAAATAAACTAATACCGGGGGTGGTGTCCTTTCGCTTTTATGACAATTTTAAGAGGATTTGCCACGTTGAAAATTAATTAATTAATTACATCCATGTTTATATTCCAACTTTAACGCCTCCAAAAAATATTGTTTATTTCTGTCGTTTATTGGCTTTCCGAGGCGACTGCACGTATATTGAGATCGAAAATATTTTTCTGTGACAACCGTGCTCGGACAGTTAGCAAAGAAATGAACGTATTTTAATTGGGCGAAATAATAGTGTGAGTGAAATTTTTATTCGAAAACGAACGAGATGCAACATGGATTATTGAAATCCTTCTTTTCCAACCAACTACGAGATAGCTGATTTTCGTTCATATTTACAGTAACCTTTAGCATTTACTTCATACTCTATATTTTTCATTGAAAACTCTTCCGTAGTCTTTGAAATTGCTTCGTTTTTATTCGTGTGCCGAACGAGTAAAATGTTTTATAGAAATAGGAAGATAAAAATACGGGAAAAGAACGAGATCAATTTGCACTGAGATTGCAAAGCTAACAAAAATCCAGCTAAATAAGGAAGCTACAGGAAGAGCGCAAAAAATGATCATTTACGTCATCCTCAACTGGTTCCTTAATTACAGAGAAGTAAACGCGTTGCAAGTAAAATGAGATTTGAAAGTTTTCAACGTAGATTATAAATGTCTTACAATGTCGCCGGATTAAACTTATTGAATTAATTTCGTGTAATTTAAACTTTGTTCCGCTTCAAATCAACATAAATCAGTAGCCGAGGTTCTTCGCCTGGACGTTTAACGTGTATAATATGGTGACTAAAAAGTTTTTTTTTCTTGGATTAAAAAGGGTGCTTTCAAAACAAAGAGTTTTCGACGGAACGTTTTCAAAGGTCGGGTTATGAACGAGGGAAGGAAAAGGAAAGGGGTGATCGTTATCTTCGTAATTCGACGAAAGTTTCGGTAATTCGAAACTAGCTTCGAAAAAAGTCAAGAATTAACGGATAACGCGAGCTACCGTCACGAGAAAATTTCAGAAAAGTACAATCCTAGAATTTGTACCCTACTAAAGCCTTATTAACGTCCTTAACGGGTAACACTAACTTTGAGCTTCGAAATTAAGGGAAAGTTAAACTCACAATTAAGGCTATCGAGCTACTCTTGTAAATTGTGCTTAGCACGAGAAACTTCACTCGAAGAGTTTCCACGTAGATACAACTCGCCCAGTTGCACTCCTGTTTGTCTTTCATTTCAATTTCCATTTTTCTTTCGTCTACTTCTTTTTCGTCCATTTTCACGGAGTTTCTTCTTTCCACAATCAACGCGATAAGATTACTTTTGCTAGCAGTGCGTTTTCTAGCAGTCCGAATGGAAGCTCATTTATTCCTTGAAAAGAGATCAAATTAAAAACCTTGGCAATCATTTTATAATGTCAAGTATAATATTATATGAATACCTAATGTTGTATGTCTGCATTTGATTGTACGTTTCTGCTCTTTTTGTAATGAAAAATTTCATCTTGAAATTAGAGCGGAAGTGGTTTCGAAGAAGAGCTTGCAAGTCTTCTTACAATCAGCAATCAGTTTCTTGTCTTATTTTATGGCAAAGTTATTAACTATATTTTTACAAGCTACGCTATTATAATTTCTAATTTTTATTTATTCCATTATTCAATCCATTCATTTTTATTTATTAAATAACACAGTTTTACGATGGTGGTATTTATTTACTGTCTTTTATGCTCTTACGATACTTATATTTGAAGTCTATAATTATAATGTATAAGGCGAGATAACTGCATTTTTAAAAGATCTATCATCCACAGATCACCTTATTTATTAAATTCAATGACATTCTTGGCAATTGTATTTTCGTTATCTGTTATTACAATCTGCGTCAAAGTAAAAAAATTAACAAAAACAGTTTTCAGAATCGTATAAACTTTGTAATTTTATTAGCGATCTACATATATCATTATATTATGATTCAGAAATTCTCAATTCAACATAATTATGATATATCATCATCGTATAAAACATTGACTAAATGGTACAATTTCTCCTGAATGAAAGAAATGTATGTTATGCGCGATTAATTTGTTACCGTAAACACTTTGATTATCACACTTTAAATTATTAAGGTGCAGTAAAACAATCGGATATAATATTCTAGGATCCATGTATAGAGACGGCTAATTACGATCGTTTAACAAAATTGCTTTCTAGCGATAAGACGCGCACCGTAGGCCCGACGACTGCGTCACCAGTCGGCGCATACGATTAAAAAGAAAATACATCTTGGAACGCTCTTAAAAAGGCGAAGGTTCTGGAAGCCAGTTCCCTCACGTCTTGCGACCGAATCGCATCTCCTGTATGACTCGCGTATCGAGGCGAACATTGAGAATGAAAAAGAAATTTCAAAATACAGCATCAGCAGGTTTTATATCCACCTACTGCCATCCATTCATTATCCTTACACGCGATATAGCTTCATATGTTTATACAGAGTAAAATGTTATGGCGTAATAGTTTATTATATTATATTAGTTTGTTAAACGGGCTTGGGCCCTTTGGCTCTTAAAGGTACAAAATAGAATACAACAACCAAAACTAGCGCTACAAAACTAGGAGCTACAGTTTCTAGTTTACAACAACAACAATAATAATAATAATAACCGAATATGATAAACACGGTAAGATATCAAGATAAGAATAACAAGCACACGCACGGTCAGGGTTCCGATCAATGTGGACCTGAACTTGATTATTGAAGTGGTAAAAAAGTCAGTTTTGCCATGTTTAATATAATAAAAAATGATATTATTAAAGATTCAACGTTTATTATTATATAGATATAATAAAAAATGTTTGAATGCATGAAGTAATTCTTTTACAAGATCATAATTAGCCGTCTTTCTACCTAGATCCTAGATTTTGAATTGTTTTACAATATAATAATACTGCATTAGCAAAATAATGTCACTGATATCTTGTTTCAAGGAGGAAGTAGAGTAGAGTATACGACATGCAGGTTCGTTATCTTTTATTGCAGGCTTTGTAGGTCATTTCCCAGTAGACGAAAAAATTCATGCCTATCCAAGATTACGGACAATTTTGTCTTCCCGTGCCATGCGAATGGAATATGTCTCATACCTTACGAAAATCAATACGAACTTCAAGTAAGAAAGGGCAACAGCATCTCGACAAATTGCTTTTCGAAGCCCAACATATCTTTTCAATTTCGACTAGATCGTTCTTTCTTCCATACACCTATCTAACCTACTTTCCAAGAAACCGCCTTCTTCGTTACAGTTTTCCTCGAATTTGCCGAATGAAATATACTTCGAGCTCCCCTCCGTTAATGAAAAGGGTTTTCCATCCCCGATTAGCAAAATAGGATTTCCTTTTGCCTACTTAAGGAAATCTTTATCGCCCCTTTTATATCTTGGCCGATGAACTCTCTTTAAATCGACAAACACCATTTTCCATTCGGCTGAATTACATCCACTGTCTTCCAGGATAATTTCAAACATATGCGAGAATTATTCAAAATAACTAGGATGAAATCGGAAGTTGAATTTCACGAACCCGAATTGCTCTAAATATTTAGTTTATCAATTAAGAAGATTGCCATTTTTAACAGAAAAATAACTAAAAGTTTACGAATTATCTGTTTTCTGATTATACAATATAATAAAATAGACAGACACTATATACAAACCAAAATCAAAAATAGAAAATGTTTCCCATTTTATTAAAAAGTATTACATTATTAGAGAAGAAAAGAAGTAATTCAAGAAAATTGTTTTCTAAATGGAAAACTTACTGTACTAACTAAATGGGGGACTTAAAGTTTGTAAATCTAAAATAACCGTTTAAGTATTTGAAGTTTTTAATCATTTTTACCTTAAATCTCGAGGCACACGCCATTAAATAAATGGATTAATAATTTTCACACGGTCTTAAGAGGTTTACTATTGTTATTCCTTTCCTTTAATATCATGATTAAATGTCCGCAACGTTTCTCCCTAAGAGTACATACAGTTAGTCTCATAAGTATTCGTACCCTTAGCGTTAATGAAAAAGTTTCATTAAAATCCAGCGATGCGTGTGTGATTTTGCAATAAATATCTTGTTGATAATGAAAACATATATGAAGTTTATTTATACGAAGTTTTAACGCAATGGAGTAATTAATAACAGAAACATATTAATTTTAATCAATATAACTGATAATAACGGGTCACAAAAGTATTCGTACGACGCATAGCAGAGGCGGTTTTGTTATTAATTACCCAATTTTGTTGAAACTTTATATATATGTTTACTCATAATCAAAAATTTAATGCAAAATCACACACGCATCACTTTATTTCAACAAATTCCTGTCATGAACAATAAGGATAAGAATACTTATGAGACTGACTGTACGACCCTGTGAGCGTAACTTTTCTACTTACTCAACGGAGGTTTTTAAAGTACGCTAGTGAATCTCTTGAGAGTTTTCGCATACTCGTAGAACAGTAACGCCGCTGTTTTCATTTCCATAAACTGGCGACGCAGCCTTTCAATGTACTCTAAGAGTCCTTGGCAATTCGGAATTCGTTAGAAATTACATGCTTCGCGTAAAACGCTTGCCTTTTTTCTCATCCAAGAAAGAACTTTCAAGAATGTATTCTTGGTCAAATGTCTCAGGGTGTCCTTAAGAATTCGCTCGAATTTGATCATGCATTATTATACTTTTAAAGTAATAATGGAAAATGTGATGATGTAAATACAGGTTTAATAAAATAATATAAATATTAATGTCGGATTAACGCTTTGTAATAATTATTCCTCTAAGAAAAGAAATTATTAGATTCATTCCAATTTTCCATTCTCTACGGATAGAAATTATTTTTCAACACATTTTTACGGGTTAATGTTCAAAATTATGTCGACGGTCACTTAATAATACTAAATATTTTACTAATATTAATAGTATCAATAATAAAACACTGAATGTTTTCTTGTACATAATTAAGTTTTGATCTATAGTACTACAGTAGACTCCCTTATAACGCGGTTAATACGTTACGAGCTATGTATATGAATTCGCGTTATAGGAAATCGTGCTGTACCGGAATTTTTATTCTCTAAGTTTTATCAAATAGGACAGTATTTTAATAATAAACGGCATATATACGATGAAGAAAACAATCTGATGCTCAACTGAAGCAGATTTCGTTCTTCAGTCAGGTAATTCCTGTGTTTTATTATTTGCCGTGTTGTACGAAGAAAACATGAAAACAGTAGTCGCAATATCTTTGGCGCGTTATAGGAATTCGCCTTGTAAGAACTCGCGTTACACGGGAGTCTACGGTATTTTTCAAAGCAGGTGCCTAATAGACAAGTTTTAGGTATTGCAACATTTTCATCAATCTTACGTTAGTCGGAAAATGTGCAAATATTATCTTACATTGTCTGTCATATATTTCTGATGGAATGGAGATAAAGTATTATTATATTATACTTATCATGAAAACGCCTCAATGCTTCAAACCAATACAGAATAGAATATATTCGCTCGTAAAAAATTATTATTGTTGGATGTAATTGTCAAATGAAATGATGCCACTATATATAAAAATGGTTTTTAATTATAGTCAGCATGAATTTATTAATTATTTAAAATCTTCTTTTTCCTTTCTGTCGAGTCGCCTTCATCTTCATATGTTCAGTTTATTAATTATTCTTCCGTATGTATGTTTTATCCAATTCTAATATCGCGTACAGTTTATGTTCTTAATAAATCACTTATAAACCGCAGCAATTATTACGTTGAATTGTTATTTATTCCAGCAAGATGGACTTGTATCTAAAATACGAAAGAACTTGGAGTTTCTACTAATATATCGTTTTCAATCGATTTTATTACCAAACTTCCGATTTTCAAGTACTCTTTTGATCACAAATATACTCTTTGTACCCGCTCTCATATATTTGGCTTACCACGATCTATATTTTAGAATCCAAGCTGCGGGAATAGGATGTGACACGATTTATATATAAACGGTAAACGGAGATAAAATATTCTCGGTTCTCAGTTTTATTCATTCCTGGACAGTCGAACTTATTTCGAGAGATTTAGTATCTGGCACAGCCATTGGCCAAAATATTACCGTCGACGAATCCTACGTCTTCCTGTGGTTAGCTGTGTACACATTCTTTAACACTAGACTACCAAAGGGGTCAAAATGACTTGCCTGCCATTTTTAGTTAAATTATTCGAATATACCAGGGCGCATTATTTAAGATTTGATATACTTTTATTTGTCATACATAACGCAAATAATTGAATCCATTGATGAACTTTGTTGGAATCTTTATTGGTAGTGTTGCCGCGTAAGCTTCGATTTCCCTCGTGAAATGCGATGTGCTCACCTTGGCTTAAACTCGCGAACGGAGGGTTGGTAATTTGAAGTATTGAACTGTCCTTTTTGGTGTTATACCAAAATTATTTAATGTATTCTGTACAATATTTACAAGTAGATGTAGTTATGGCTCGAATAGCGCAAGTCTCACGTGAACGTTTCTCTTGGTGTTAACTGTATGATGTTTGCTGTGAGACTCTGATCCTCCTCGTGAGGAAGTCCCTCTCAACAGCTCGGTTCTTCCGGGGGAGTGAGTTTGCACTCCCGCTATTGGTTAATTGCCGATGGAATTTTTGGTTGGTTCCTGGGAACTCTTATTTTTCCTATTGGTGGATTGCCTGGATTCCGGAAACGCACCAACTATCGCGGGCGGGTGGCATCGTGGCCGCTAGGACAGGCCCTAACGGGACGAGCACACCTCGGCCCTAATCCCTCATCCCTGAGCTCGAACACGCACCGTTTACGATGGTTTTGTACACGCAGTACGTCATAAAAAATGTGTCAAACTTCAGGGATGGCCAGTTTTAATTGCAGGGCCTCGCACCTCAAGTTTGCGAGGCCATATGGCCGTCCGCCGGGTCCTGACCGTGGCAATCCACCGTTCCGCAGGAACATACCGCCCCCCTTGAGCCGTCACGCTCAATGTCAAAGAGGGGCATCCATTCGGCAGGTCTATAGATAGTATCTTAGAATAGTGGACTGTATAATTATTACATAAAATGCGTACAACACACACATACCTAGTGTACACACACATACCTAGTATACACACACATACCTAGTGTATACACACATACCTAGTATACACACACATACCTAGTTCGCTTTCGCGAGCTCTGATAATAAATTCTAAACACTAAGTTAAATACAATTACTTATGCACTATTAACACTTAGTCATTAATAACAATGTCCTTAGGCATCCATTGGTAGTGGTGCGATGCACTTCACACTCCTTTTATATGTGCCGTGAATTGTTTTTACGGTCACAACACGAATGATGCCGTCCTCTCCGGGGTGTACCTCGATGACACGAGCTAAGGGCCATCGCAATGGGGGTGCACCGTCCTCCCGCAGTATGATTAGCATACCTGCGGCTATTCCGAATCCCTTTCCGGTGTGCCGTTTCTTACGAACGGTGTGCTTGCGTAAGTACCCCTTGTACCAGCGGGTCCAGACGCGGTCCCGCATGAGCCGCGCCCGCTGCCATCGGGACAATCTCCCAGGATTCGTTTCCCTGTGGTCGGGCTGCGGGATACTCGTCAACGCGTCACCGATCAGAAAATGACCGGGTGTGAGGGCGGAAAGGTCATTGGGATCACTAGGGAAGGAGGATGGAGGTCGGGAGTTCGAAATAGGTTCTCTTTCGGTAATGTACGTGCTAGATTGCTTACGAGATAAAAGCGCTTCGCCAGTTACACGGCCAAAATGTTGTAAGCATTTTGCCGCTGCTTCCCAAAGTCCTCCAAAGTAAGGAGCGCGAGGTGGAATGAACTGCCACCTGAGTTTATCCTTGGCTAAGTTCTCCGTGATATCATTATTTAATTCCCGGAAGCGTTGCACCCGTGCTTCTAAATCGGACCTCGCGAGGTTGCATCTAACGCGACCCCCGTACGCTTGAGGAGCTTCCGTCAAGGTGCCAGAAACAACCCAGCCGAACGCGGTTTCTTGCAGCTTCGCGCGACTGTCTTTGATCCGTGCTTGACCGGCGCGTAATGCGTCATAAAAGATTTCGGCTCCAATCAAAGCATCGATTGGTGCAGGCTTATCGAACTCGGGATCCGCTAATTCTATGCCCGCCGGCAGCTTCAATTCCTGTCGGTCTACGTGTCGCGAGGGCAGATAGCCGGTTACCTCCTTAAGTACGAGGAACTTTGCAGTCGTGGAGAACTTATGGCACCGTGAGCGTATAGGCAAAGTTATGCTGTGTTTGACGGCTACCCTCACTTCACCAAGGCCGTTGACAGGAATATCCACTGCCTCCTTTTGCGTTCCTAATTTGCTCGCGAAGCTTTCCGTTACAAAATTGGATTGGGAACCCGAATCCAGAAGTACGCGGCATTTGTGCGGGACGCCATCGGTGTCTCTAACTTCTATCACCGCGGTAGATAACAGCACTTGAGAGAGTGCTATAGCGTTCAGGCTTACCGTTTGCGCTGAATCGCTATTGTTTTCGGCCGCGACTCCTTTGTGCAACAGCGAATGATGCTTGCGGTTGCACTTGGGACAGGCTCTGCCCTTGCAGGCGGCTACAAAGTGACCCGAACGTAAACAATTAAAACATATCGCGGCCCTTTTCGCGGTCATTATGCGCTCTTCTAGGTCCATTGCAAGGAATTCCTCACACTGATACGCAGCATGCGATCCCTTGCAAATCGGACATTCTAAGACGCGGCTCGCGTACGCGCGCACTTCGGGGTCTTTGCTATACCGAGGATTCCGGTTCCTCGGCTCTTTGCTCTCGCGGGAGCCCTGCGGTTCCTTAGTGGAAGGAGCGAACTCCTCGATGAGTCCTTTCCTGATCCGCATGAAATCCAACATTTGTTTCATCGACGGGACCTCGGTGCCTCGATGAAATTCCTTCCATTTCAAGCGCGATTCTTTGTCCATCTTGGACGTTAACAAATAAATGGGGAATGCCTCTAAGAATGGTCCCTTTAAAGCTTCTAACGCCCTATAATGCTTCGACGCTTCATCGCATAAGTTGATGAAGGCTGTTATGGGGTTTCCGTCACAAGCTGGCAGTTCGCACCATGCTTGGATGCGCTTATTTAGAATTACACCGGGCTTGTTGTATTCCTCTTCCAGAATATTCCAAGCCACGGTGTAATTGTCTACAGTTATCTCAAGCGATTCTATTTTTTCGGCTGCCTTGCCCGAAAGACACGAACGCAGATAAGAGAGTTTCTGGTTATCAGTAAAGCCAGTGTTATTGTGAATTCCCGATATGAATCCATCTCTAAAGGCGGGCCATCCCTCGTAACTGCCACTGAAGTTTGGCAAATTCATAATCGGCAGTTTGATTTGCCTTTCGCTTGGCGTTACGGATGCCTGCGGTTGTGGGCTGCTATTAAACGACCGCGATTCTACCTGTGTTACCGGAGGTGCTCTAAGGGTCTCTACCTGCGGCGGGAATTGCGCGACGTCGTTTCGTGGTGCAGCTACTCTAATATTCTGACCTTTGTCTAATTCTTTGCTAGCATGATCTAGCACTTTGTGGTAATGTTCTTCGATTTCACCGCGTTCGACTAGTCTGTCTTCATACTTGTCGTCATCCGCGACAAGTTCCAAATCCGTTTGGACCTCATCGAAGGCTTTGAATGCATCTATGACCGCGGTTACTCTCCTATCAATAGACCGTGTGTCTATTTGCACTTCGGATTCGATGCTATCTAAGAACTTAGCCAAGTTCGTAATTTTTGCTTTGATCGCGCCCCGTTTGCGGATCAATTCGCGTTCACGCACACTATTCTCTTGAGCCATTTTTAATAGGTTGGGTGTATGGGTGCAGGAGGTCTGATTCTACTGATTATCGGTGACGCAAAGGACAAAGTATCACTTACAGTTCGATGTGCCGTCCCGATCTGGTTCCGTTCTCAGTGCTCCTTCCGTTGCCTCAGCCTTGTCGTCTTGTTTGACTCCGTTCGCCTGACGCTGGATGCTGCGGGCTCCTCCGTGGATTTCCGTAAATCCGTCGTTGCTGTGCCTCTCCTTTGATGATATAAACGCCCTTGCGTTATATCAGTCCACTGATAGCACAGCTGATTTGCCACACACACACAATCCGGCTCGAAGGACCAATGTTGCCGCGTAAGCTTCGATTTCCCTCGTGAAATGCGATGTGCTCACCTTGGCTTAAACTCGCGAACGGAGGGTTGGTAATTTGAAGTATTGAACTGTC
The DNA here is from genome assembly GCA_910591585.2 of Nysson spinosus. Taxonomy (NCBI): domain Eukaryota; kingdom Metazoa; phylum Arthropoda; class Insecta; order Hymenoptera; family Crabronidae; genus Nysson; species Nysson spinosus. Next base: position 2,761,799 of record OU342830.1, read on the forward strand.
CTTTTTGGTGTTATACCAAAATTATTTAATGTATTCTGTACAATATTTACAAGTAGATGTAGTTATGGCTCGAATAGCGCAAGTCTCACGTGAACGTTTCTCTTGGTGTTAACTGTATGATGTTTGCTGTGAGACTCTGATCCTCCTCGTGAGGAAGTCCCTCTCAACAGCTCGGTTCTTCCGGGGGAGTGAGTTTGCACTCCCGCTATTGGTTAATTGCCGATGGAATTTTTGGTTGGTTCCTGGGAACTCTTATTTTTCCTATTGGTGGATTGCCTGGATTCCGGAAACGCACCAACTATCGCGGGCGGGTGGCATCGTGGCCGCTAGGACAGGCCCTAACGGGACGAGCACACCTCGGCCCTAATCCCTCATCCCTGAGCTCGAACACGCACCGTTTACGATGGTTTTGTACACGCAGTACGTCATAAAAAATGTGTCAAACTTCAGGGATGGCCAGTTTTAATTGCAGGGCCTCGCACCTCAAGTTTGCGAGGCCATATGGCCGTCCGCCGGGTCCTGACCGTGGCAATCCACCGTTCCGCAGGAACAGGTAGGTTAGGTAATAATAAGTAATAACAGTATTGAAAAGATAAGAGTGCGGACAGAACAAACTTCACATGGCACACCAAAGACGAAGACACAGAAACCGCACCCAGAAACAAAAGACACACGCTTATAAAACAGAAGCGCCATCAGCTCATGGTGCCGGGAAAACACGCAGCGATGCGTATATTCTTAACAAACTTAAATCCTCCAGCGATCATTTATATAAACATAAATTTGTAAGCATAATTGAGTACATATAAGTATCTTCGGTAATTCTAGTGTTAATTACACGTGCTAGTTATTTCCTTGTGTTATCGTTTCATCCAATTCTATCTTATATTTTCTCTTATTATTGTTACGGACGATAAAATTATTCCACGTTAAGTGATTATTAATATTATTACGTATTATAATTTAATAGTATTAATATAGTACATATACATATCTATAATATATCAATATGCTCTATGCTATATTAGTTACTTTACATTGTTATTGTAACATTCAAAATATTGAAATTTTTACAAATGTTAGCGACACATTTGATCCAAGTTTTAGTAATATTTAAATCGTTAGTCATCTGTGGGTCCAACGGCATTCAACGTGTTAAAGGATGTTAAATAATGAACAACGGTATTTTTCTCTATATAGAGTATTATAATCACACACATTTATAATTTTAGAAAAAACGGCGCTGATTTTGTATGGAGTTACACAAATTTGAGTATAAAATATAATAATGGGAAATAGTCGAATATTTATATCCTCGAACAGCTTACACCAACACATCAATACCTTTCAATATGAATATGGATTCATACTTTCTGTCTATATGGGAGCAATATATTACGTTGGACCTTTAATATGTTTGAAAATAGTGATGATGTATTATCAAGCTGCACATTGTGCTCCTCTTCCAGAATATTGCAAACACGAAAATTACAAACGAAGTGGAAACGTTCATGTCAGTAAATTTATCATAAATCGAAATAGAGAGGAAATGCATTTTAAAATGTATATAATGCATATTCACATATATATATTGGACAAAAACCGGATATAACAGAACGTCAGTACATTTCTTGCATATGAAAATACTTCGCGTGTTAATAATTTTTAATGGAATATAGCAAGCCCGTGCAAAATAATTTACCGGTTGGTGTGATAAAAACAAAAATTTACATCGGTTAAAAATGTTGCCACTGTACAGAATACTGATGCAAGCCAGCCGAGTAATGTGCCATCGATAAAGATATAGTGATGGAATTGTAAGATCGTGCTGTGTATACGAATTGCGTCATTGCCAGTGACGCACGTCTTCAGTAGTTCAAGCAGACGTTCCGAAATGGAAAATACACGAATGAAATATTAATTGTACGAGATATAGAATAATGTTAAAAGATTACAGATTATTTTACGCTTCCAAATTTAATTTATTTTATGCTGTTTCACTAAACGAGTAATGTAAATGATTTTTCACTCTTCCTTCATTTTTGTACTTTTTATTATCTGTCAATGAAGCCCACTTTTTTGAGAGCTCCAATTAATTTAATTTATTATTAGGATTAATAAATTCCATTCTCCGATAATCCCTGATAGATCCTTACCAGGCCCTTTTCCCACGCTGAGAATCGCCTCTTCCTCGAATTTTGCTATAGCCAATCCCAGGAAACCTTTCACCCGGCTCGCGCAGTCCCCACTACCTTTTCTTCCCACCACTGCTTTAGGCTCGTCTTCTGTGACGTCACAGTGGGACTAAGGCCAATAGCATGTTCGGAGCAGGGAATGATAGTGGGGACCTGCGCACAACAAACGCAAACCCGTTTGAGCCGAGTGAAAGGTTTCCTGGGATTGGCTATACCAAGTCCCTTTTCCAGGAACATCCCTACTCCCGTTTTTTCTTGAAACCAAACATATAAAAAGGAGTCACTCTCGAAAGTAGCCAGTATTCATACCGTCGCTCTGCGCGTTACTGGACCCGCGCGCAACAATCACAAGTCCGATTTAATTGTTTAAGCAATTATTGTAAAATCAAGATGCACTCCAAATAAATCATAATCCAAAGCAACTCGTCTTGCGTGGTTCGACGACAATGTGAAAGGTCTAAGCGTTTTGCGATGTGCTCCTAACCCACACTATGCTCCATTAATTACGACGATGATTAACAACGCGATTGCATTTCAGAACCAATTAGCAACAATGATCACATCGATATCAAGTGGCTGGTAAGCAAACGGAATCCCTACATAGCTGGTTACCATTGTATAATCTCTTAGTGGCACGCGTATCCAATAATTCCACATATCTTTGATTCCTATCATCCTCAAAGGCTTGTAATCTCTTAAGACGAACTCCTTCAACTGGATCGCAAATTGTAGAATTTGCGTTGCAGTTACAGAAATTAATACGTTTAAAGCACTAGCACCTATGAGATGCTTTACAGTCTCAAAGCCGCAGCCGGCAAATTGGATAACAAGCAAACTTTGAACAACCAGAAATCATTGTGAACATACAATTACTTTCAGCGTAGTAAGTAAGAACAGGTTAATATTACACTGAATTTAAATCAGAAACGCACTAATAGATTCAGAGAAGGATATAATGTACGGATTAATTTAACTGCGGATGAAGCAAACACTTCTTTCATTATCTACTGCATATTATAAGTTCGTCTTTTCATTTTACTCTAAGATTATCAAAATAATAGAAAAAAGATACCAATCTGTAGACTAAATTATGTTAAACATCATCTTCTTTTTGATTTATACCATTTTCAAAAATAATGGTTCATATTTCTAATACAACATGCAGTATCGAATGCAAATAAAGTCAACTGGAAGAGTATATAACTAGCCATGTTCGAATATAAATTCTGAGGTGAAATGTGTTTTACTAAACAAGTAAATTGTAAGCCTCGAATACTCATGCGTATTTTTATATTGTATATACATTGGTCAAGGTCACATGAATGGTGATTAAATTGCGGAAATTACGGAGTGGATAAATAAATAAGAATTATTGTATAAGGATGTAACAATCAGTATGAAGAATCTTCCCAGACTAATAGAGGAATAACCTTTTGGACGCGGTCGAGGTACTGATATGAGTGCTTCCCACACTGATAAGCAATTATTAGGGTTATCCCTACAATAATTATCATTATTTAGCACCTCCAATTTGTCACGAGAATTAATGGCTCGGTGGAGAATCAAATAAACTACGTTTATGACCATCATCAATAAAAATATTAAAACGTATTAATGACACTATTATAATTACAATTTAAAACATATACGGGGAAGCCTGTACACATTGTAATACAAACAGTCAGAGTTTATGACATGGACGTGACTTGAACGCTATTTTGGAGAATTAAGCATTTCTTTGTGTATGTTTTTCTTAATTACGGTAATTCCATGCCAAATCGACCACTAAAATGGAACAGTTGGACCTTGACGTCACGGATTTTGCTCATTTTTGGTATCTTCGTTTGTTACCACCTCGATATAATAAATCGGTTTTCTTTTACTTCTCCGGCCCCTAGTTTTTGAGAAATTTGACGTTGTCTCTAATCAGTCTAGAAAAAGCCCATTCCAGGAAACCTTTCACCCGGCTCGCGCAGTCCCTACTACCCTTTCTTCCCACCACTGCTTTAGACCCACCTTCTGTGACGTCACAGTGGGACTAAGGCCAATAGCATGTTCGGAGCAGGGAATGATAGTGGGGACCTGCGCACAACAAACGCAAATTCGTCTGAGCCGAGTGAAAGGTTTCCTGGGATGGACTACACACAGACTTCTGTTAAAGCGAGAACAAGTCTCGAAATTAAAATTTCATACAACCATTTCAATTAATTCAATTAGTTAACTATTACTGTACATAATTGTCGATTTTTTGTTATTAATAAAATTGTTAAGCGTTAATACTACAGGTGGCATTACTTGGACTACCTCAACAACGCGATAGTTATCCAAAACACAACACATTACAGTTAACATACTTTAAATCAACAACAATTTAATAAAAAATCATATGACCTCCACGGAGATCTAAAGAAAAAGATTTAAGGGAAGAAAAAGATTTTCGCAAAATTAGATTACCATCCCTATGTCTTCTTACTCGTCGCCTTTTACGACAGATAGGGGAAACCGTGGGTATACTCTATAATCCCGCCACCCACAGATGAATACAAATAAATGATTAATGTATAATCCGTAACGGAGGGTCGACGAAAATCTACGAAGATACGTTGATCCACCTAATAGAACGACATGGGAAATAGAAGTAGCGGGACGATGTTGCGGAAACTAGATTCGAAGAGGGGAGACGATTAAGTATTCGCCGAAGGGGAGGAGGATTTTTCGGGCAATTAAAGGGGCATTAGACTGGTCGTTTTTGGTGCGCGACAACGATTCCTTTTCGTCTCGTAATCCCCCGACTTAAGTGACTTCGCGGATTTTGAGGATAACAAACTAAGCGCGGTAAAGAGGAAGATCTTGACGTAGCTTCGAGTGCTTAGTTTTCCGTGGATTTTCCTTGCACTCGTTGTATTCGTTTCTCGAAAGCTTTTAATTTTTAAATCTGTTTGAACAGACTGAAACAAGACTTAAATAAGTACACAACAATAAAGTGTCGTGAAAGAAACTAAATAACAAGTATACAGAATGCAAGCAGCACTTAAATGTTCATTGAACATTAACTCTTCGTACTCACGCAGTGTATCCGCAAGAAATCCCAAAGCCATAGAATTGACTTTGTCAATTATTAAGAAACGGAAAACGGGAATTAAATTATATTAGAAGTATTCAAGAAATGGTGTAAAATATTTTCTTTCTTTCAAAGTTTTGAATATTTTTTCTTCCAGGATTAAAAGAAACATTAACCAAAATTATGAGCATCACATATAATGCTTAATTATGAAGGTGTTGTTACATGCGCGTTTTCCGATGAACATTTCTTCAATTTTCGGAGTAACACCGGAAAGTCGGCCGACAGTGCAAATAGAAAACAGACAACCTGTCTCGGACCCAACAGTACCCCCGGAGAACAATATATGGTTACCGGGCCCAGGGCGAGTCCTCTAGGCATCGCCCGCCCGAAGTTCGGTAGCGGCGCCACCAGCTCCACCTTTTTATCACCTTCCGGAAAAGCACATTTTTTCTGGGTATAAATAGAGCAGCAATTTAGGGCCAAATCGTAGTCAGTTTCTGATCGTCATAAGGGGAATTGCTGGAAGTCAGGGACAAGTTACCCGTTGCATAAAATAGTTCAAGTCAGTGAAACTACCGCTTAACAATATCTGTAAGAGCCAGGTACTCACTTCACCAAGCAATTATTATAATATACTAGATTTTTATAAACCCTTGTATTCAATCATACTGACCTACCCTCTAATATTAGAGTCATCGTTTGAGCACGATCCCGTGAGTTTACTCCAGCCGCTCGGAGTGAACAATCTTTTAATAAGTTTACGAGCAGCAATTCAGACTACTCGCTTAGACAAAGTCAGTGGTGGTTACCAAGTAGATCTACCTTTGCTGGCGCGAATCTTAGGATTCGTTATTAACGGGAGAAGATAGAGGGGTCACAACTCCGGAACCCCTCTCCCGGTTATATTAATCTGAGAGTCGCCACAGACAGGGTACAGAAATTCAACGTCGGTCCACGCACGCATCGCCCAGGCTCGTAACAGTGTTATAATACCTAATTATAACACTTTAATTATAAAAAACAACTTTTTTCAAATTGTTTTTTTTACTGAAATATCGTTAAAGGTATGTGTGAATTATTGTCCGATGCTGATGCTATAATATGTTATAATCGGATTTTAAAACTTGAGTTCTCATTCAATATATAATTTTATTCATTTTATGTGATTATAGCTTAATAGACATTTATTTCCATACATTTTTTCTTGAATTTTGAATGACAATGATAACAAAATCATGAAAATAAATGATGCTTTAAGGCACAGCGGGTTATCAAATATAAATGGTATTGTATTATCGTTATAATAGGGAAACCCCGTGAAAGCCAGCAAGTTTTTAATCCGCTAAGTCATAAAATGCGGAAGAGAAATTTCGCAGTGTTGCGCGCGTCGAAAGGTTCGTTCTTACTCGTTTTTTGTGGACAGTGAGCGAAAAGCAATTAGGTCAATTACAAAACGAGCGAGCTATTTTCGGTAAATGGAGATGGGTGTCACATTACTGTACTTTGTGAAAAACACTTCTTTCACATCCTCCAAAAGTTACTTCGAATCTACTTTCTGCTCTTTCTTTCCCCCACCCCTCTCTCCGCACTCTTTTTCTTCTTTGACTAAGTTATCAGTAACCACCAGCATCCTGTTAATTAGAAAACTTAACTGCCAACTAGTTTGAAGCTTTACTCGGAAGTGATAACTTCCAGATACTTCTTTCTCTGTATTTAACAAAACTTTTAACATTTGTTGCTAATTGGACCGCGTTAATCGTAAGGTTAAACTGCGAACATTTTCGTGTCATTAAACAACTTCAAATACAAGATATTGAAAGAACTGATGGAACTTATGTTTGCAAAGAAGTTTCTTAAGAACATAGTTCAAAGGGATGACCTTTAGAGCAAAAAAATGGCGATTATTACCAATATGTTCAGGATAAAAATACACAGCTTTTCACGATCTTGTAGTCCCACTATTTTTGTCGTATACTAGATTATACGTTTCGGCACCTACTGGTGCTCTCATTGGGCGTTATATGTATATCATAAATAAAGTTGGTATTAGGTTGTTATAAAATGGCGAGTGGAGACTGCTGAGAGTATCGAAACGTATCATTTAATATAAAATAAAAAATGTGGACTACAAGATGGCGAGAAGCAGTACATTTTCTTCCTACACGTATTTATGTTTTTGGTACATACGAAGATATAATTTTTATATTTCTTCTTGAAATACAATTTCCTAAAGTTAATAATATAGGAAATTTGATTATACCGTTCCTTGAGTATACAAGGTATACAATGGACAAGCATTTATTTACTAAAGTATTGCAGATAGACAACATTTTGTATATGAACATTACATGGTACAGGGGAGAAAATCTTTTGACGAAAGCGAATTGTTTCTAACTTTACCAGTTAAGATGGTATGAAGGTCAAGTTCGGTTTTCAATGGAAATATATATTTTTTCCCATCGTTTGATGGTGCTTTTCAAGACGAATTCATTGACCCTTCATGTATATGACCGATTTCAATTAATTTTTGAGATATTGGGCTTACAAATTTACCGATTTTTCCGGAAGAACAATTCGTTGGAATAGCAAATACAGTGGCGGTCAGCTACTTAAGACCGATTGATAGGTCAGTTTATAAACGTTCACATCTCTCATAATTTGAGGGTTTCGTAGATGTCATTCATACACAATGTACTCTGCCGTATATTGTATCATAATATTGCAAAACTTTTATTTTTAACTGTTGGAGTTAATTAATTTTGGACTTGTAACTTTTTATTATTTATTAAATATAACAAAATCGACAGTCTACGGATACTCTTATTATTCAACTTGTCTCTTCGGAATCACCTTATTATCTGGACCCGGCTAACGCCTTCCGGGTAACGGTGTCCCACGTTTCCCCCACCAACTACGGACGCTCGTAACGCACTTCATATGATTCAATCGAATACATATAATTCCTATTATACATTAACAATACAAATTACAAACATATTTAATAGTTTTTGAGATCATGTTGAGAAAACAGCGGACAACTACTTAAGACCGAGTCCAAATTAATTACACTGTTCCACGCATGCTCACATTTTGTAACAACGAATAGGTGATTCTTATAGATTTTGATGCGCTGAAAGCCAATATAATTATCTCTGTTACGTTATATTATCTATTAATATACAATGTTGTACGCAAATTGTTGTACCTCGTGAAATTTACATTTACAATAAATTACTTTATTACGAATATTTTGTGTTATATTTTATATTTCCTCGACGTACCGAATATCCAGAATCCCATATGTTCTCAAAATATCCTCGAATCGGGCGATTCGAATACCTCCTCGCAAGTTATGTTCTCTTGATACTAATTGTAAGTCTCCATTTTCTAGCAAAGTCTCAGAAATTGTCCGGTTTTGGTCAAAGAATTTCCGAGAATTGTCCAAGGAATTCCTGGAATTATGTCCGAAAAATTCTAGGAATCGTTGGTCAGTTTCCGTGAAATCCGCAGAATTCCTAGAATCAGTGGTCAATTTCCAGGAATTGTGCGACAACGAATACCTCCACGCACATCATGCTCTCCTGATACCAATTCTCGGTTATACGGTCTTTCAGAAATTCACCGATTTTCGCCAAGAATTTCGCGGATTCCGAAAATGGGCGGGCAATTCCAGGAATCATTCGAAATCGAATACCTCTTCGCACATCATGTTCTCCTGATACCAATTCTCGTTTTTGCGGCAAAATTTCAGAAGTTGCACGAAAACCCGAAAATGTCGAAATTCACTTCTTATTCAAAAGGCGACCCTCAATCGCCAACCGTTTCGGTTAACGGAATGGCGACACTCGGTCGCCATTTAAATGAAAACCAAAATTCCTAAAATTTTTCGGCACCCACAATTTATCTCGAAAAACCAAAAATGTAGAAATTCACTTTTTATTTCAATGGCGCTGGCGAGTCGCCACGACGTTATTATTCGTAACGGCTCTCGGTCGCCAACCGTCTTTTGCTTTGAACAGCATGCTGACTTTAGCGACAATTTTAGGACATATGGGATTCTGGATATTCGTTTCATCCAGGAAATATGAAATTTAACACAAAATATTCGTAATAAAGTCATTTATTGTAAAGGTAAATTTCACAAGGTATGTGAATTTTCATAGAACATTGTATACTAATAAAAATTATCATATAACGAACATTAATATATAAATATATGCAATAAATAAACACATCTAAATAGAATATCTTGGCGATGGCCCTTCGTTCTTTTATCTTCTTTGATGGCGGACGTCCGGGCGAAACAAGCAGTGGCTATCCTGTAATCATGAATAAAAAACCAGATTAGATAACAAATCTAATAAATTAATTAATGAACAAAATTAGCTTTAACCGAAAATTAAAATATTATTTAATTAAATTTAATTGTTCGAAATAACATATCATTAATATAGGTTCCATGAAATAATTCATGTCTTACAGTAGAATAACTGGAAAAGTGTAATAATTAAAGTGTAATTAATGGATTTGTTCATTAAAGCCTGCAGATAAGCAATCGATTAATAAATAAAACGCAGCAGCTTTGTCCGAAAGATAAACAATTATTCAATTAAATGAAACTCATGCAAATTGTATGTCATTAAAATAAACTGTGTGAAATAATTAATATAAAATCGTTCGAATACTTGTTGTAAAATAAATTCCATTGCCAACTTATTTGGGTCACTATAAGTTTAGAAAATATAAGGGCTAATGAATATTATTTTATTGAATTACACTGCCCAACGCAATAAAACGGTTGTAACAACGAATAAATGCATCTTTTTTGTCATTTAAACAGGATTTGTGACGAACATTTAAAGGTAGAAAGGTTTCAAAAATTGCAAAGAATTCTGTGGCCTTTTAAGAACGAAATGATATAAATTATATTTGTAATATGAATTTGCAAATATGTTTAAACATTAGTTACAGTTGGCGAGACACGCTCATTTTTCGAGACTCCTTTCAAATTTGCATAAAAATTGTGACGTAAGTATGAAAGTGAGACCGTCATTATTGATTGCAAAACATTCTATGGACTTTTGCGAACCAAAAGATATGTATTACATTTGCTATATACATTTGCAAAAATGGTTAAACTTTAGTTTTTGTCGAGGCTCGTTCCGCGTTCACATTTTTAGAACGTTCCTTGTACTTTGAACAAGATTTGTGACGTCAGTTTAAAAGTGAAACAGTTTTTATTGATTGCAACAAATTCTGTCGACTTTTTGCGAATAAAATGATGTAAGTTACATTTACAATATTTGTTTGCAAATATGTTTAAACATTAGTTAAATTGCCAAGACACGCTCCACGCGCTCATTTTTCGAGACTTTTTTCAATTTTCCAAAAAAATTCGGCCTCCGGCGAGGCTTCCAATTACTCTACGCAATACAGCAGGCATTTTTCTTTGCGAAGCACTCCTAAAATATACAAAATGGGCTTCGGTGTCGTAAACAAAAAGTCGTGCAAGTCAAGGACTAACATCAACTATTTACAATATCAACATTTATCTTGCATATGTTTTGAGTGCTTTTTAAAGAGAAATGTCTGCTCTATCGCGTAGTGCGGGCCTTGTCTCGTGAACTTCAATCAATATTTAAACATATTAATTTAATGACAATTTACGGAAATATTAACACCAAAGACTTCTTCGTTTAAAAAAACAAACAATTTTGGTTAGTGTACGTGTAGTAGCATTTTATTAGTATAGGAGATATTTAAACAAAATTATTTTGTATTTTTATTTCTAAGTCACCCGAAATTCACGAGCAAAAAATGCAGTCCATCTAGCTGTGCGAATGTGGAACTAAATTCACTGCTCCCTTCCAATAACGTGCATGCTTTAGTTCCACGTTTTCACCGCTAGATGGACGGCATTTTTTCTGCCTATGAATTTCGACTTTATTTGGGGTCACCCATAGAAGGGGAGTAGCGCGTTTAGTTCCACATGTTCACCACTAGGTGGACGGCATTTTTTCTGCCCATGAGTTTCGCCCTTATAAGGGTGATTCAGAAATAAAAACGCAACGAATGTTTTTTTAACAGTGAAGGCATTGTTGCCAATATTTTCGTAAATTAAGTAATTAAATTTAATATGTTGAAATATTGATTACATTTGGCGAGACCAGCTTCGCGCGCTCTTTTTCCGTGGGTTTTTTAAATTTCTGTAAAAAATTTAGTCTTTGACGGAAATTTCAGATACTCTACGCAATAAAGCAGACATTTTTCTTTAAAAAGCACTCAAAAAAATATGCAAAACAGATTTTGATCTCATAAGTAAAAGCCAAACAGTTCCTAACTCAAGGATTGTCAGCAGAGGTCCTCCGAGAGCACTGTTTAGTGCGCACACTCGCTTCTGTTTGAGAACCACTGCTGACAATCCGTAACTTCCGCAACTTACAATAGATTTTATTTACCACACCAAAATCCAATTTGTGTATTTTAGGAATGCTTTCCAAAGAAAAATGTCTTTTATATCGCGTAGAGTAATTGGAATCCTTGCCGGAGGCCCTATTTTTTTGGAATTTGAAAAGTGTCGCGCTAAATTTAAGTAATGTTTAAACCTATTTGCAAATTCATATTGCAAGTGTTCATATCATTTTATTCGTAAAAGTCCACAAAATCTTTTGCAGCCAATAAGAACTGTCTAGCTTTTATAACATATTTGCGTCACAAATCTTGGTCAAATGACAAGGAATGTTCTAAAAATGAGATCGCGGAGCGTTTCCCGTCACAGTTAATTAATATTTAAGCCTATATGCGAATTGATAATGCAAACGTAACTTACATGATTTTATTCGCAAAGGTCCGCAGAATGTTTTGCAGTGAAGAAAAATTGTCTAACTTTTATATGTTCGTCAAAATTACTGTTCAAACACTAAAAGGACCCTTTTCTTCAAAATTGATTTTATCAAAAACTGAGGGTAATGGAAGAAATCGGTTGGCGGATTCGCTTTCAGCGCATCAAAAACTAAAAGAACCACCTATTTGTTGTTACAAAATGTGAGCATGCGTGGAACAGTTTAATTAATTTGGACTCGGTCTTAAGTAGTTGTCCGCTGTTTTCTCTACATGAAAAATATTAAATATATTTGTAATTTGTATTGCTAAAAATAAAATGTTTGCAATATTATTATATGATGCAATATACGGCAGAGTACATTGTGTATGAATGACATCTACGAAACCCTTAACTTATGAGAGGTGTGAACGTTTATAAACTGACCTATCAATCGGTCTTAAATAGCTGACCGCCACTGTATTTGCTATTACAACCGATTGTTCTTCCAGAAAAATTGGTAAATTTGTAAGCCCAATTTCTCAAAAATTAATTGAAATCGGTCACATACACGATGGGTCAATGAATTCGCCTTGAAAAGCACCATCAAACCATGGGAAAAATATCTAGTTCCATTGAAAAAAACCGAACTTTACTGACCTTCATACCTTCTTAACTAATAAAGTTAAAAATAATTCGCTTTCTGCAAAAGATTCTCCCGCTTGCACCATGCAATGTTCATATACAAAATTTTGTCCTATCTGCAATACTTTAGTAAATAAACGCTTCTCCACTATTACCGCGGACACCCTGTATAAATTAATTACATTTCTGTTTCTTTCTTATTAATTAGTTGTTAGTAAAGTGAGTTCTATAAATTTAGAATAACATGCCTTCAAGCAGTCATTTTTAAATCAAGAACTTTCGGGAAACCGTTTCAAACTGCTTTTCACATCTCCCCGAGGTACGCTTTGAGTATCGCCATCTTATATATTCCAACATGCCGATGTTCTTTCCCAAGATCTGAAATGAGTCTCAAAGTGATCGCAGACAGGCAGTAGAAAGAAAATTAGAAGGTGCGGGCGGAAATCGATTAGCTGACTTCGTTTAGTCTGCTAGCGGGCAGAAATACGATAGATATTGCGATGCCTTTTCAGAAACACGTGCAACTTTTTGCACTCCTCTCTTTTCTGTTTCAGCAGCAAAACAGAGCCCCAGCAAAGTTGCGGCTGCTGAAGATGCTCAGCCTAAAGAAGAAACCAACACGGAACTCGCGAAACCGTAAGCGCCATTTATCACATTGTTCGCGAGTCAAAGCGTTGTTGTGAAAATCTACTTAATAACATTTGATAACTTAAACAGCAGAACTCTATTAACCAGTTATCTGCGTTCGACGTGTATACACGCGAATCCAAAGCTCTATTGCGGTGCGGTTGACGTGTATACTCGTCGTGTAAAATAAACAATTTCCATTTGCTATAAAAACTGAAAATTTCAATAAGATGTAATAAAAATGTCATTTGGTGGTATGTTTCTTTTATATTACCAATAAAACTGCTATGTATTTTGTTTTAAATATTTGTTTGTTCTCTTTGGTATATTGGATATTGCCCGTACAATGTATTACTTTTCACAAGCTAAGTTGATTATTTTCTTCAATGCATCTGGTATTCTCCAAATTGTTTTGTGTACTCTTCTGTGTATATCGGGTTTTTTCTTTAATTTTTCTTGTTTATGAATTTTATTATTTTTTGAGAATTTTTAAGTTTTTAATAACAATTACCTTTTCATCAATGAATTGTTAATTTTGTATCGAATAAGAATGTAAGCCTTTTTCATTTTGCTTTACTTTTTTCGTAAAATTTATAATAGGACCATTTGCCCTGCGTTCGAAGTGTATACTCGTCATTGCTTGATTTTAATTCCGCATCGCGTGAGAGATTTTAAAAATTAAATTCCGCACTTAACTGGTTAAAGCGCGTCATTCCTTAAATTGAAGAGTTTTCGAAGACGTGAAAGAAAAAATTGAAGACATGAAGTACGACGAAAAATTTTCTGAAGTAAAATTGAAGTACGAGGAAAACTATTTTTCATAACTTCCTGCTTTCCGCAGAGATCAACTTTTCGTACCAACCATTTCAAATGAAGCTTCAATTTCTGGAAGTTATTTTATATGTATATGCAATTAAAGATATATCGTTTTTATTATAAATAAAAACTATTTCTTTATATTATTGTAACCTTTCTAACATAATTTTTTATACAAAAATGTTGCACGAGGAGCATTGCAAAGTGTATAATTTCACGATTAAGAACCTACATGTAAGAAAACCTTGATACATTTTCAAAATTGTTCCAATCTCTTTTAAATTTTATTTTCATATTAATGTAAAAATTTGAAAATTTCGTGGATCTCGAGATACATTTTCCAGTGATAAAAATAAAAGACTCAACTATTGATCTGTAGTCAGCCTTATGATATTGCACATGAAATTCTCTTTGTGCTTTCGAATTTTATCGATTAATAATCTTCAATATATCGCGATTATACTTAACATTTATGACTTAATGTTCCATTATCCATGAAATAAAACAGAGAACGGAAAGCCACACACATACATTCACCATTAAATTACCATTATCCTTATTTCTATCGGCTTTGTTGCTTTATCTGACTTTCCCGTTTAAATCTCTGAAAGCTTTTGCAGCTTAATGTAGAGATGATAAAACAACGCGAAGGATATTCCATATACTCGGCAACGGCAGAAATGCCAACTCAGAGTATTTTTCCTTCAAACTGGACATATAAACATTACTCTTAAAGAATAGTTTAAGTAACACTTCACTTTTACTCCAAACTAGCGTATATTTATCACATGTGCTTGCACCTTAGAAATTCTTAAAAGAAAAACGGTGCTTGCAAAAATTGAGAAGTAAAAATAGTTTTTGTAATGTTTCGATTTTCCAATATGATAATATTCCATATTTTGGGTAAACTATGTCATTTGAGAGTTTATTTAATGAATCAAATGTATCTTTGAACAATAAGCTACTTTGTATTACTTCCAATCATTAAAATCATGGGAATTCATATAATATAAATAAAAATTGAAAATTAGCATATTGAATATATTTATTTTTTAGTTTCTGTGCGTTAGAGAATTAACATTTTTAATGCTACAAATTAAAAGATTTCGAAAACGTAACTGAAGAAGGAGTTTTTTTAAAAACCGTGCTCTTCACGCTAGGTTTCTCAGTTTCTAATAATAGAACTATTATGTCATCTCGGAAGATTCATACTTTTAATATGTGGACGACGAAGAGTCCAGGATGGTGACTCGGTGTAGAAATGAATTTTCTAAGGTCTCTGATAATTACCGTGAATTCTGGTAATTGGCCGTGTTTCTATCGCGTTGGATCTAAATGGGCCGTTAAAAGCAGGTGTTAAACTAGAAGTCGAAAGACAACTCAATATAGGATGTTCTTGTGGAATGACAGTAGAAATTAGAACAATCCATTGCAGGGAGTTCGAAGTTTTAAAGTTTAACAGGCTTCGGGTCTCTGGACTTTCAGGAAGTCAGAAACTGGCGGGAAAACGAGTAGCGGAGACGAGTGCCGTGTCTGTCGAAAGTCTTTTGGCCCCGAAGAAGTCTCGAGAACTTGCTGCGAGTGTCAGCACAGGGTATGCGAGGACTGCGCCTCTTATTCTACTACAACGAATTCCGATGACCCGGTGAGTGCATAAAGAATTTATTATTTTATTTTATTTTGATTTTATTTAGTAATAAACCATAAAGCCCTATAGTACAATGAACATAATACATTTTGAAATCATTATAAAGCTTAAAGTTAAGATCACCACGTTATGAATAGGAGTATTATACTAAATTAAATATGACAAAATTTCTGAGTGACACAGGTTCACTGACGAGAATTTAGAAGAATAGATGCCTTTCACAACTGGTTACAGAACCAGAAAAGAGATCGACTCGGTCAGCAATATTATTGGCCGTATTATTTTCAATATTGAAATGAATTAATTGGAGAAACTCATAATTATGATCATAGATCCGCGTGGGACAACCCATAAGACGAGCAGCAGAATGTAAAAATTTGTGTTGTGTCGTTTCTACTATATAGGTATCTTTTTGAATTTTAATTATAATCTTACATAACCTTTTTACACAAAGACTTCCGAAGGAAAAGGAAATACTCTTCAACCATAAAATTTAGAGATATCGGAAGAAATTTTAGACCGTTAGAAATATCGAACTTCAACCACTAAGGTCACATGGATAAATGAATTTTCTCCGAAGTCTACTTCCTTCGAAATCAAATCCGCTTTCTTACAAATTGACCGGAAACTGATTACTTATTGATCGCCAGTAATTTGAATGAAAAAGGAGCACGAGGAAGTCGAAAAATTCTTCATGCAAATTTCTTCGAACTATTACTTTTTATGTCGAATAAACAGTGTTTACATTTTACCTTTACCATTGGATTACTCTTATTTATATTCTTCTACGTTTTTGAAACACGTTGCATAAAAAGGTATAAATAATATTAATAACCTTTTTGTAATTCCCCCACTGCTTAATCCTGCGTTTATTTATTTCTCATCCATTGCACTTTCCAGCTACATTTCTCTTTTATCATTGAAATCTTAAATCTGCAATTTAAATGGTTCGAATATAAAAAATATTGCTTCATCATGTCACACTTGTAATCATCTGTTGTTGAAAATTAAAAAACATTATACGTTACAAGCGCAAGTTGAAAGATTGATGAAAGGTTACTGGGAATATTATTGTAGAATGGAAAGAACCGTTAAAATGCATTAAATATATTTTTTGGAAACGAATGTAATAACTTTACTAAGTAAAACTTAATAATATTTTTACAAATTGGTTTTAAATAATAGCTTTACGTGATTTAATAATAACCTGAAATATAAAATGTAATACTAAATTAAGAAATAATAACAAACGAGTTTAACCATAATTTAAAAAATTGCTATTTCAGCAATATGATTATTCTTCGGATAATAGCAATATTATCGTAGATCTTATTGTTCAATTATTTAACGTTAAACAAACCAAAATTCTATTGTAATTGTCAGGGGATTGTTACTAATTTCACACTGGATTACAGATTTTAAAATGACGTAGAACTACGTTACCGGTAGCGAAAATGTTAATATAATATCAATATGAAAACATCGTTTTAAGTGTGAGTAATAGAATAATTATACGGGGACAATACTCATAAAGATGTAAAATATTACAGTGGATTTCAACATTCGAGCCTATAAGAAGGGTACTATTCGACACTTTGCTTTGTTTTCACTTCCAAGTTTTATCCTAACTTCCTTTTTTTGCCCGTTCTTTTCCTGGCACTCTCCTCTCTTCCTGTAGCGCCTCGATCGCCCCCATTATCGTACGCCCTCGCCACGAGCTACTCGAGAAGGGAACTCGAAACTAATTAAAGCTCGGTTCGAGGTATCCTTCTGATGTTGCTGAGGTACATCGTTAAGTACTTACACTGAGTTCCCGTAAATATTTGCATAAATGAGGATCAAACGAAATATTCCCTATGACGATCGTACTTCGAGTTTCAATGGTGACCGAGCTTGAAGAACCTTTGGGGTGTATCGCTAGAATTCGACTATAGCCCATCCCAGGAAACCTTTCACTCGGCTCAGACGAGTTTGCGTGTGTTGTGCGCAGATCCCCACTATCATTCCCTGCTCCGAACACGCCATTGGCCTTAGTCCCACTGTGACGTCACAGAAATCGGGCATAAAGCAGTGGTGGGAAGACAAGGTAGTAGGAACTGCGCGAGCCGGGTGAAAGGTTTTCTGGGATGGGCTTTTTCTAGACTTGTATTAAATCGAGAACAAGTCTCGACATTAAAATTTCATACAGCCGTTTCAATGAATTCAATTAGTTAACGGTTGCTCTACCATTCAGGATGCTGCATTAGTTTCATGATATTGTGAAACTCGTTATTGCTGTGATGAGCTATCAAGTAAATTGCGGTTCTGAATATTCTAGATTATTCAATCAGACTCTACCTGTAAGTTTATTTTATAGGCGATATAAACAGTGCTATTGACAGTTATCTTCAGTAAGATTCTATTTCATTCTATTGTGTGTATATATATCAGTTTAATAATTTACATCTGCTGCAATCATCTTGTGAAGACAAATTAATGATCTCTTCATTTACTCAAAGCTTTTCATCTCGTTTTAGTGTTCAACTTCGAGTAAACTGTTTACGATACTACTAATATAGAATTTAATTCAAGGATATTTTTAAAACATTCAAATACTTCCAAAATGCCATCAAAGCGTAACGGTTGTGCAAATAAGCTCAATTTGAGAAAGCGTTATGATTTCAAGTGACTTTGTGCAGAATCATGTATTCTTTCAGTTCACTCTATCGGTGTATAACTCTGTCGCTTTACATGTATCCCTATGTTGGTAGTGATATTTTCACTTTGCTTGTTACTTCAAACTGATTAATTAATCACAAGGATACAGTGAATAGAGTCACTAGTAACATATTTACAAACACACCTCAGGATAAAAGTAAATAAAATAAAGCTAACGAATTCGTTTTTTGCGAATGTTCTGTTTAGTCGTTATGGCGATGTAGCGTGTGCAGACGTAAAATTGCCTCTCGGGACCAACCGATCGCACAGGAATCGCCGGATACTCTCCTGGAAATACCAGTTCTGGAGGCGCTTCAAAGAAGGCATAGCGAAGCAAGACTCGGTTGTCAAAGCGGAAGTCAACTGGGTGCTTTGGGCAGTGGACTCGCACCACCAAGAAGTCCCGAATTGAGGAGGCATTCTGATGTATCACCAGCCAGCCTGAAGGAACTGGAAAAGGTAAATGCTCATCTCCTTCTGCTTCTTTTTCCGCCGTTGTTTTTGTTTTTACGTCTCATCGGCTGCATAGCCATTTGTCACGGTACCACTGGTGTCGGGTTCTAGAAACGGGTCATTAGACCGGGAGAAGTCAATTCCATGTACAACTAATTTGTATGACCACGTGACAACACGGTATGAGTGCCTTCTTTACAGAACCCAACGATATGTACTCCTTAGATTTCGTCGAACAAATTGTCTTCCTTAACTTCTTAGCTACTCTACGCCACTATAGCGGCTTTCGCGTATGTTATCGTATTATGTTTTTTTCAAACTCTTTACATGAAAATGTATAAAGAAATTATAATTTATTCATCTCTAACTCTATTCTAATGTAATTTTATAGTGGAAAGCAGCACCAGACATAAATCGCAGTGCTATTTACATTACTTTTTTGCGCGCAGTTCACGTTGAACGTTGCCGTAGAAAAATACAGCGCCGCGGAAAGTCCAGCCGTAGCTAAGAGGTTAAAAAACTTGATGGTATTTCTGATTGCGGTCAGATACTTCACTGCAGAGTTTAATTTCTAATTTGAGGAGATACATATAATTCCAAGTTTATTGCTTTTATTCCACTAAAAGGATATCGATTGATTCTTAAGCTACTTAACCCTTTCCATGTATTCTTCCCCGTCAGTTTGAACTGTCAACGGAGCTTCTAATACTGGAAACGCGGAGTCAAGGTTTACGCGAAGTAGACAAAAGATCGCGGAAATACCGAGATCCGACAGTAAGGGTTTATTGGAAACCGTTTTTGTTGCTCGACAGAAGAATCGAGGGAATCTCATTTCAGTGGAAACGGTTGCGGAAACGAAAGAAAATGGAATGAAATTGAAATCAGGGACGCGAAGCTGTAGCAACCTGCACTAAAAGGGTCGTCGGTTTGGTAGAATAGGGAAATCGTTCGAAAGAGGCAGGGAGAGGAAATGTGACGAAAAGTGAGAATAGATCGTGCTCGCGAATTGCACATTTTTTATGTTTACACTACGTATAAGCGAAAATAAGGGTTACAGGCTAATAATCAAAATAATTATTAGGTGCAATTTAAGGAAACGACCTTAAAGAAACCTCGTTTCCGCGACTCCGTTATCTTCAATTTTTCATACGAACATCGTAATGTATATCTCTGATTAGTAAAGATAATCTAAATACATGAAATCCGCTCAGTTGAGGCTTGATTTGAAGTTAAAGACTGAGTTGAACTTTGTTTTTCTCACAAACAAAGCCTCGGACAACAAAATTTTATTCCATATTTTCGATTCGGAATTTTATGCAGAATCACTCCCTCGCGCCTGCACCACCAATTGCGTGACACCCATATACCAAGTGCACTCGTACTGCATAAACATTCAATGTCATTTTACACGAAAGCGAAGAAATTTTATTCTTCTTTTTTCGATTCAGAATTTCATGTAGAATCACCACCTTTCCGCTTGTACTACCGGTTACATGACACCTTGTATCTTATGATATATTAATTAAGAATGTATTTCCCATTTCATGAAAATAGACTAGTTTTATAGCCTATTACAGATTTCCTAAGCTTGCTTAATTTACTTGCTTTCTTATTCGAAACTAAAGAATACAAGAATCATTCTACGCAAAAAGCACTTCAGAGTGAAGCGCGACACAATCCCGCTCAAGAAACCAATCCTTTAACCAATTTAAATTAAATCCTTTTTGCATTTAATTGTTTAAGCGACCTCGTTTTGCGAAATGATCTTTTTAGAATCCAAATGAAAAATGATAAGTAAGCAAATATTACTCTGAGACATTTATTTAAGGCTTTGAGGAAGTATTAAACCAATATTAGTTCTGATAATGTATTATAACAAATTTAAATCTCTTTGAGCCATTCTTCCTGTAAATCACGGTATTCAAACTCAAATAATAATACAAATGAAACTGTAATGTTCATCTATTTCAAATTAGATAATGCAAAACTGGATTAGATTTTAGGAAAATATCTCGCGACAAATTCATCGGGCACTAAAGTACCATTAGCGCGGTTATAATTGGTGAGAGGAATCACGAAATTGGATCCCACGATTCCGCTAAAATTTGACGCAATTTCCTCGATTATACCGCCAATTGGATCGCGCAATCCTTTCCCCGATGAAAGGGTTTTAGCCCGAAATCCGAGGATCGATCGGATTCCAGGTGGGAGACATGTCAATGCCAATTAGTAACAGGAAGACAAACAATCGATGAGTCTGATCCGCGAATCGTATATCGCTCCTAGCCAGGCACAATGTACACGACAACTAATGTCCTTCGCAAATAAACCAGTTCTTTTCCTATCAAAAAACATCCCCCATATTTTCACTCTGACATTGACACCTCAGTTAATATGGATCTCCTTTATTTCCTTCTTTAAGATCTACTTTTATAAAACTTTCATTTTACCCTTTGAACTGATACACATAGTTTTCCAGTTCCTGTAATGATATCCCGGGGTTTCAACAATTGTCAATTATCGCACGTATATATATATGTAGAATTAAATGCAAAATATGTCAGGAATATGTATAATAACATACGCGAAAAATATGTAAAATATATGCAATATGCAAAATAAAAACTATCTTTTTAAAATCCTCTAGAGACAATGCAAATTTCTGTCCGGGTGCCATAATTTTACCTAATTTCCATCAAAAATATGCATTTGCATAAACATCCGCTGTCCAGTTATTAGTATTATTATATCCGTGTATATTTATTATTATTCCCTAAATGCGTTTCCTGTATATGCTAAATAAATAATGCGTTCGACATAATTCGTTCTCGAATGTACTTAACTACGGAGAATGTAAATTGAATAATGGAAGAAATGATAAAAGTTTAACGAACATTGATTTTACACATATACGGTTAAAAGGAATTAAACACAAGCATGACGTAAAAAAACATCTTCCTTTGTTGTGTATGTTAAAACATAGCAACGTTGATCCGAGTTATTCCAGTGAGTGGAAGTTGTCGATTTTTGTTGTCTCTCAACGAACCAGTATTTCCAGGAAACAGAATAATAGGCGTGCTAGAATAGACGCCACTGTTCTGAATCATCTCCGACAATATTTCCAAATTATTCAAGCCATGAACTTTTACTCCAGAAATGGATTCTTTTGTTTCGAACAAACAATTTCCTGTCTAGCGCTGGGGAGTTATAGGTGAACTAATTGAAATAGAATTTTTATTGAATAAAAGCATGGTACATCACATGCCAACTCCTTTTCACTACGTTTTAGTCGATCGCGAGAAGAATAACGAAGAAATATTTCACGAGAGAGAAACGAAACAAAAATATAGCACAGTGTAAAAATATACTGCAAGATAGAATATTAAAATGGTAAATTAAAAGTTGTTCTTTACAACAAAACACAAGAGTACTATTTTGTTAAGTTTGGCAGATATTTTATCGTTATCTCGTATAGTTTCGCAATTCAATTTCATTATTTCGCACTTCTTACTTATTACTTTATTGGAATTCGTTTAATGATTCCTGAACGGGCATTTTGTTCATTGATCGAACATTTTAAGAACGTAACAAAATAATACGGTTTAAATGGATAATGCATTTCAGTGTCCCTAGGGCCGTAGAGTTCTACACATTTTCCCGAAGAACGGAAAACAAAATTATGTTCGAAGGGACTAAAGGATCTTTGTGTTCCTAACGAACGTATTCCCCTCGAGTTCCGTTTCACCCCTAATTAGAACCTATTTTCTCCATTAACGAAAGAGAATTCTACCGGTAGTGTAACGAACGCTTCACCCTGGCATCGTAATTCTGATTAATCCGATGCTCGATCTCGTTACGTGATAAGTACCACTTGTAACACCTCTCCTATTAATGAAATCAATTGCATACTGAATTACTTTATAAACGAAGTTTTTCACCATCAAAATTGAGAGTTTCTTTGAATTACGCGCAGAATAGTTTCGGAGAATGCAATTACTCTGTCTGAAATAAAACATATACATATTTTTGTTCCGCTACTACATTAAACGAGATTGTTACTTTTTACATCATAATATGAGCTTTGAATTAAGTTTCAATTCTATGGGGTATGCTTTAATAATATATTATTGCATTTAACAGGTTGATAAAAATATTCAATTAATAATTCGCAACGATTTGAATTTAATCTTCCGTTTAATACGATGTTTTGTAATTTAATTATAATTACCCTGTACTTCGACGATGGCGGTAATGCTATGTATGATTGTAATTGTTTGTAACTCTCCCCAAAGGATTAAAGCATTGGCGTTTAATGTTATGTATAATATATGATTACAGAGACAAAATTACTGAAAGGACAAAATATGTTGTGATATGCTATTCGCTAAATACAACTGTTTAATGATGTAATTATATACATTTTTAAAGTTAACATTATGTCACAATTATAAATGCTAATAGGTATTATTTAATACCTATCAGAATGAATTAATAATTATTAAATAATAATTCAATAACTATGAATTAAATGAATGAATTCATAATTATTAACACAGAATGAACTCATAATATTAGCATAGAATGAATTCATAATTATTAAATAATAATAATAATAATTATGAATTCATTATGTGCTGATTTATAGATAAACCAATACAGTTATTTTCCGCTTCCTCTGCTAAGCTGGAAATATTCCATGTAATTAATTTATACGAACTCCGGCTTGTGTGTGTGTGTAAATTAATGAAGTCACTCATTATTTCCAGT
This sequence comes from Nysson spinosus, assembly GCA_910591585.2. Lineage (NCBI taxonomy): Eukaryota > Metazoa > Arthropoda > Insecta > Hymenoptera > Crabronidae > Nysson > Nysson spinosus. The sequence goes on from OU342830.1 coordinate 2,785,531, forward strand.
ATTATATAAACTTTACATTTTACCTCTCCAAAGGTCAAACCACTTCATGTAATGAATTTGTTTCTTATAAACTAGTAATTTTAACGAATATTAACACGTTAACTGCCACCTTCTCTTCTTTACGATTATTAAAATAGGATGAATAGCACCAACTAAAAAATGTTGAATAACGTAAATAACTAGATAACTTAGTCAAATACAAATTCCGCTACTCAACAATTAGAAATTTTTATTAGAACGTACTATTTTATAAAAATCAGAAACGGGGCTGACTATTCCAATCTTTGCAATATGTATGTAGTTACGTTTTTGGTGCCAACTTCTTGCATTTGGCGTACTAAAATTTGCAGCATTTTTCTTGTAATATATTTTACAAAATTTTCGCTCGCTCTTCCTTTTTTTTAAATTCAATGCGTAACATTCTTGGGACAGTTATACTCGATGAGGAATGATTTTGCAGATGTTCGTCACGACATTATGTTAGGTAATTTTTGGAAATTATTGTGTCCACCAGCGAGATAAACGCACTATTAATAAGCAAATGACCTTATTTAATCATATTACTTAACATTTTATCATCATATGTTAAGCATAATGAAAATGCCCTTGCCGCTAAGGAAAAACATGTGAAACTTGTGTGGCAGTCAACGTGTTAATCGAAGAAGTATATAGCAAATTAACTCGTTCGCTACCAGCGTCACGACACCCCAATTCGACATTCATAACCCGGTGTCACGCATGCGTGACATCAACCGTTTGGTATATGTATCCTCAGCATGTAGACAAACTATATATAAACTAAATAAATCTCCTTTGAAATTGGCAGACAAAATTATTCGTACAGTAAAGCGTCATATATTTATGGCACATTAGGAAAGTTGTATATTATTCACTTTTACTGCATTTTTAATACGAAATACGAAAATGTGGTCTGTGGTGGACAGTTTTCTCCCTCAGGCGTTTGTAGCGGACGCATTAATGATGTCATTGATCATTGCCAATATTACATAAACTTCTTCGTTTAAACTGTCCAGTTTCGAAAAGTCGCTGGTGAGCGCCGAGATGAACTTAGGTGGGAAAGGGATTTAGATCGTAAAAGTAAATCAAGGGCCACTTCACCTGATCGTCATCAACTGGACCGTGTGAGAGCTGTCAGTCCGCAAAGGGTGGGCGTAGACGTCGTTCCAATCACAGGTGAGCAATTATACTATTATAATAGATCCTACAAAGTTTGAAAGTATATAACACTAAACCTGCCAACCAATCCAGTGAAAGAAATTCAAGATGGCTGCGCAACGTCTAGCGTTACATTTATTACTCCCGAGTTATCAGTTCCATACAATAATAGAAGACGAACGTCTTCCAGCAGAACTGCTCAAAAAGATTTATGCTCATAAAAGTAATTGATAGAAAATATTATCTTTTCCGTAGACAAAGGCGAAGTTATACCCATTGATATAGATGACGAAGAAGAACGTCGACGACGAGCTCGTCGAAGCAGCACAGTTCGCTCGAAATCTAGGATGACCAGACAGAGGTCGTACGATGATGAAATGAAGACAGCAGCAATCAAAACTGGAGTTCCTGGGCAATACGCACATCCGGATCCTGGACTTGGACTTCCAGTGCAATTACACAGGCGCGCCTCTGCTTATGATGTCTATACACCACCAGGTGGTGCTGGACTTAACGCTATGGCTATTGCCTCGGCTCAACAGAGAGCATCCATTTCAGCGCAAGGTTCGTTTATACAATTTTCTTCTTCTTCTTCGTTTTAATTGAATGCTGCATTAACTACAAGGTCATTAGCAACGAAGTAGTTGCTATGTATAGTTTGATTTCAATTCTATTTTATATCGTGTTCCTATTATCGTAACGCAATTGTAATGGATCGCTGCGTTATAATAACGCTTAGTCGTATCACCCTCTGGACATCGGAAAGGAACTGTTAATATAGGCTTGTAGTCTCATGCTATTTTTCTGAAATAGTAATCTCTTTCTTGGGTTTTGCGGAAGGTTATATAAGATTAGGAAGGGTAGGGGAGTTTAAAGAGTAAGTGAGATAGAGAGGGAGTGCGCGAGAGAGTGTAAAAGGGTCTAGGGTTCAGGGTATGACCTCTGGACTATGACTTAGGATGACTAAGGGATGAGGCTGTGTTTTGGAGTTTGGAGAAAGTGCCTGACTAACTCTAGTACTTAAAAATATTTGCTTATGACTAGGCCTTAAGATTAGTCAGAGGGTGGGTACGTTACACTGTTATGGCCTATGAGAACGTTTCTTTGTTGTCTGTACTTGGTACATTCATGGAATCGATGCTGTATAGTTATTTCCTCGTGGCAGCTAGTGTAGATGGGCTTCTCTGTCTTGTCCACATGGTCTCCAATTTTTACGATAGTTTGTCAGTTGTGTGAGATTTTTCAACAAGATTTTGATGAGACGTAGTAAAGTTAGCGGAAGAATATGCGTAAATGTATGAAAATCGTGTCTACTTTTAAACACCTTCTTTGAAAAGCGCGTGGACCGTGACCCCTAAAAATTGTATGCAATAGAACTAATTTTGTCTATGTTTACGTCTCGTCAAAAACTCGTTGAAAAATCCCACACACAACTAACGCATCAGGGAACATCAAATTTTGTTATCATCAAATAAATCCATCTTTCCCGGAAATAAAAATAGGAGAGTTAAGAATTAAAAATTCAGTAGATTAATGAAGTTAGAATCGTTATCCTCCATTATTGAAATCAGTCGCGTATGGTTTGCGTTTGAAACATGGTTGCGTTTCAAACATCTTATAAAGATACTATAATAAAAACCTGTTAATAGATTATATAAAATATTAAATGTTAAATAGATTTATATTATTCAAAAATATTGAATAGACTTTGCATTCTCAGTGTGAATTATTCCAATAAATGCAAAATATCTTATTAAGAGCATTTTATTGTGACATAATAACAAAACAGTTTTTAGGATCAATTTTATATTACTAATGTAATTTATAATAATTATAAAGCTTTGTTTTGCATCAATTAAGAATTTCAATTCAATCAGTATTTCAATGTTATGCAACTTCCGAAGATGCATCGTGTGAAAATTTCTTTTAGTATCAAAAATATAATTATATTTAGTCATGAATTTGTGCAAAAGATTAGAGATAAGATATTTTTTTTATATACTATTATAAAAATGTATAGTAATTTATGAATCTCATATTATTGATAAAATTTTTGAAGACGGATTTATGTGATAAAAACGATCATTTTAACATATTTATAATAAACTTATTGAATAGTGATTCCTTGTAATACAAATCAATTAAACAGAAAAACAACACTCAGAAACATTATAAACTATTCATCGAAACGCAAACAAAAGAAACGGCCATGTAATTTAAAGTGCATTGTTTCAAATCCAACAATTATTATAAAATTTGATTCTGTATGACGTAAGATGAATCATATCCGAAATATCTTCGCCACAAATACCTCAAGCCGATATTTCGACTTTCCAAAATTTTGGCAAAAATTTTGATATTTTTGTGCCGAAATCGTTTGAAACTTTATTTGTAAAAAATATGTTGATTTTAATAAATATATCCAGAAATGCATATTTTCCAAGGTATTGTATTTCTAGATAATATACCAAAAAATGGTAGGATACTAAAACGGTTAAGTATCAACCTCAAAGCTATATTTTGATCGTGACATTTTAACATTTGTTTATGTTTCCTTGATGATAAGAAGATATTATTGGAAAATTAGTTTTATAAGCCGTACTTCTATATTTATTAATTGAAGAAATAATAGCAAGGGCAATATTGTGAAACACTTATTTTTACAGTTCATGATTGAGGATATTACCTATGCTTACGTGTTCAATAATAAGATACGGCAAAACCGAGGAAAATGATTTCGAGGGTAAAGTGTTAATCCTACGAAACCCTTAACAGAATTACCAGCACGTCATTCATGTTTGATTGGCAGTGGAATTTCTCTGGGGACGTTGTTCATCATATACAAAATGATACAAAATAACGCTCCTGATACTGTTCAAGCCTTGCCATTCATCCAAAACTATGTCTGAGATATTGAATCGATTTTATTTTAATCGACCTTTCTCACCTTTTCAAACGAATTTCAATGCTTTAATTGATCTAATATCTAAATTAATACATTAAACCATTGTAAAGTTATTTATGATATTAGGAAAAATGGAGAACTATAATGAAGATGATCAGAGCTTAAAGATGATTGATATGAAATATCGGAAGTTCGAATTTTTTGATAAATCGGGTTTCATATATTCTGCCTTCTTCTTCCTTTTATAAAAATGTTCAATTATATTAAATTATATACGTCATAGATAACGTACGAACATATACAACTTTCAAAGAATTTCTTTTCTTACCATCATCCTTTCTTTGGAGTCTCACCAATCATCAAACATCTCAAACTTGATATAAATATCATTCCTCAGAGTCCATAATTCTTAACAAGCGAAAATTTCAATGCCTACTTTTTGACACTAATATAATGTTTGTTCATTGATCACGTGGCCTTAAGAAAACATCAATCTTAGCATTAAAATGTCTCTTTGAAATGGTAAAGTGGATCGAAAAATATTCAATATCACGATAAACGTATACGATGAGTGCAAGATTCCAGATCAGGTTGTTGGTCAAAGTATTTTATATTCGTAGTACACCCGCGAATAAAATTCCTTCTTGATGACCCTTTTCCGAGGGTTGATAGATACTCGCGTTGCCCTAAACGTGTCTAGCTTTAGGGTCAGCCGAGAGACAGCCACGAAAGGAGGCCGATTCGATTAGCCTGGTTGTTTCCTTTGTGGACCTTAGGGCGGTATCAAAGTCCTTCGTGCGCGTAATCGAACATAACTTACTCCAGAAACTACCATTTCGAGTTACTCGATGAATGCATTCACGCCTAACTATTTACTGTCCGTACACTAACAAGCTGTAATTTCGACGTAAATGTTCCTCGATCCTCGATGTCAATGTTAATTCCCATTAAATCAAATTCTTTTCCCAAGTTTCAAGTAAATTGTCTTAACAAAGATGGTGTTCCGTCTTAACACCGTCTCCTTTTGGTTAAAACATAGCACTTCGTTCACGATCAGGCAAGCGCATCGTTCGGTGTATTGTCACGGGGACAGTGTCCTTAATCTTTAGAGTAGTTATCCATAAAAATAACCGAACGGTCGTTTGCTCTTGGGACTGGCCGCTGTTACAGCGGCGTAAGGATCTTTTGTAGTTTTTTCCATTGTACGTAGTCACGTACGAATCCTTACGCCCTGTAATTAACTTTACCTAGTTTCGAGCGTGCGGCCCAGTCCCACATCTGGCAGCCAAATTTCCAACCGTCGCAGGCCATACCTGGACGCGACCCGCCGGAGTTCGCGGATTCCTGGAAGTTGTCGTAAAACTATAGTCGGGTCCCAACCATGGTTTGACCAATCACAACAGCGACGATTTCCAGGGTTTTCCGCGACTCCACGAAGGGTGGGAGTTTGGCCGTCACGAGATGGATCGTGAGCGAAGACACCCAAATCAGTCAGCAACGACATTCGCAAGAGACAAGTAGCATTTTATAGAACATAGTCCTTTCCGTTTGCATCAAACAAACCCGCCTACTTGTCGACGATACCAAGTTCGACTCCGGAGATACCAAGTATTCTTCGTCACTGTTCACCACGAACAAATCTATTGTATATATCCAGCCTCACGGCCCTTGGTACAGTTATAATAAATAGTGCGTTGTACGGAAGAGTATTGGAGTCATTCGATATCCCAACCGATACAATTGGAAGCAGTTCAAGCCAAAGTCAAAGAATCAACCGCGACAGGCTTGACGTAACATTTTGGTCCTTCGAGCCGGATCCAGCGTCTAGGAAACACTATCCATCGAAGACGTATTGGAACCTTGGAATAACTGTCACCAAGGACGAGAGTTAGTGGATAATCGTCATACACGGAGTCACTAGTACGGAGATACACTCCGTCAAGACCCGTCTACAACCATTGTGGATCTTCGCAAAGGCCTTGCGACTCACGGATCCATCGCTGGAGTAATCCCGCCGCACCAGCCGCCGCAGTAGTGATTCCGCCGCACCAGCAGCCGCAGGAGTCATCTCACCGCGCCGCAGCCGCAGGGATACTTCACCACCGGCAATAGCCGAAAGAGTCATCTCGCCGCACCAGCCGCCGCAGTAGTGATTCCGCCGCTCCAGCAGCCGCAGGAGTCATCTTACCGCGCCGCAGCCGCAGGGATACTTCACCACCGGCAACAGCCGCAGGAGTCATCTCGCCGCACCAGCAGCCGCAGCAGTCATCTCGCCGCGCCAACAGCCGTAGAGATACTCCATCACCAAACAAGTAAGCTCTAGACTCATCGTCCTAGTAACCTTCCTTGTTTCTTTCTTCGATCTATCGTCTCAATTTCGTAGTCATGGCGTCAGAAGTAAGAGCTTTAACTAAGCAACGCTCTACCGCGAAATCGCAAATAACGCGCCTGCATAATTCGGTCAAGCAGTTGGAAAATCCGATCAGCGAAATTGTCGCTGCTAAATTGGAACAACGCAAGCTCAAATTAGAAGAATATTACAGTAGCTTCTTAAGTTTGCAAAACCAAATAGATGCGCTACAAGATGACGACAATTCGGAGGACATTAGAGTAGAATTTGAGGTCGCGTATTTTGAATGTACCGATACAATTATTGAACTGTTACACCAGTTTAAGTCGACGCGCGAGAGTAACACCGGGAGCACTAGAGCCCCCGTTAATCCAACAGCGAGCTCTACGCAATCCATCGTGCCTAAGATTTACGTGCAACCCTACGATGGTAGTTTCGCGGAGTGGCGTAGCTTCCACGATACCTTCCAGTCACTAGTTCATAAAAACAATTCAATTTCAATGATAGATAAGTTCCACCTCTTAAAATCATACCTGATTGGTGACGCGGCCAATGCAATTTACGCCTTGCACGCGTCCGAGGAGAGCTATTTGGTTGCTTGGGACTTATTAAATAAAAAGTTCAATAAACCGCGTAAGATAGTACAAGGTCACATACAGGCTTTATTTGAATTGCCTCACGTAGGCAAAGGTTCGTCGGCCTCGATACGCAGACTAGTCGATGGTGCTCAAATGCACATAAACGCCTTAAAATCTTTGAAGCAACCGGTCGAATGGCACGAGAACATAATTCATATTATCACTTCGAAATTGGACAATAACACGCAGATTCAATGGGAACGTTCATTAGACGAGGACGTTTTCCCAACGTATATGGACCTCTTGGCATTCTTGACTAAATACTCTCAAGACGTTAAACCGGTTGAACCCGTGCACGATACTCGCGAGAAAAGCGCCGCGGATCAAAGGGGTTATAACCATGGGCGGCAGAAACCACGCGCCCAAAATTCGGAGGTCTTCGTGTCTACTCGAGTCGAAGCTAGTTGCCCGGTGTGTAAACAGGCACATATAATCACACAGTGCAAACAATTTATGCAATATCCACCTCACGAACGGCATAATTTAGCGCGAACGTTAAACTTATGCATAAATTGTCTTAAATTTGGTCATGGTATTGCTAAGTGTCACTCAGGCGCCTGCAGAAAATGCAAGGGTAGGCATCATACCTTGCTTCACTTCAATCCCAACAAATTAGAAGAAACCTCGCAGCCATCCGCTGAAAATAATTACCCTAGGTCATCCATAGCATTAACAACCTCCTTTGATTCGGAGATATTGTTATCCACCGCGCGGGTAAAGATACTGGATGCTTGGAACAAAGAACATGATTGTCGAGTTCTTCTAGATGCAGGATCCCAGGCGAATTTCATCACTGAAAGACTCGCCAAACAATTAAATCTACCTCAGATGAAATTGAACAATAGAATAGTTTCGGGATTAGGGCAAGCCAAATCATCGCTTAATTATAGCATAAATTCTATTATTAAAGATAGAAGGAAACAATTTAGCTGGGACGCTACACTTTTCGCTATCCCTCGTATAACGGGAAGACTCCCCTCGAAGCCGGTAGACGCAGGTAGGCTTCACCTACCTGAAAATATTAGCCTAGCCGACCCCGACTTCGGCAAACCAGCGGAAATAGACATTTTATTAGGAGAACAATTTTATTATAAGTTCGTCACAGACGGGCGAATACGACTACCTAATGAGACAACGGTATTGCAAAATACCAAATTAGGCTGGGTGTTGTCGGGTGACGTTGGGACCGAAACAAATGAAGCATCAACTATACTGTGCCATTTGTCCAATACCGAAACCGCTTGCGAGCAACCTTTTGCAAAACATACTAGTCGCGATGATGTAGGACGGTATATGGTTGAGCTACCTTTCAACGATCGGAAATCGTATTTAGGCCATTCGCATCATACCGCGGTAACCCGATTTTTAACACCCTTCTTAGACGACCAGAGTAATCTACCAAGGAATCGAGTAGTTGCGAGCAGACCCCTTTTAAACGTCAGCATTGATTATTGCGGTCCTTTCTACATACAGGAGAAAGGGTTCAGGAATGCCAAGAGTGCTACCAATTTCGTAGGTGCTCGTAACGGATCGAAGGAGCTTGAAAAATTACTAGTATCGGACATTCACAATACTAGGACACATACCGAATTAGCGCAGCAGGGTATTAATTGGCATTTTCCCCCGCCCCGCTCTCCGCACTTTGGCGGATTATGCGAAGCGGCGGTGAAATACTTTAAGTTTCATTTGGTACGGACAATCGGTGATACCTTGTTCACGTACGAAGAACTTAATACGTACGTGATAGAAATTGAGGCGATTTTGAATTCACGCCCTTTAACTCCCTTATCCACCGATCCAACCGACCTCCAAGCCTTAACCCCTTCCCACTTCCTCCTTGGTGAGTCTGCAGTAAACATACCTGAGGAAGATCTAGCGGAGGTTTCAACCAATCGGTTGTCGAATTGGCAACACATCCAGAGGGTCAAGGCCCACTTCTGGACTAGATGGTACAAGGAGTATTTAAACCAGCTAAATACTCGAAGCAAGTGGCAAAGAGGTACCACCCAGGCGATTGAGGTTGGGACGCTAGTCCTCATAAAGGAGGCAAACCTGCCAACGATGCGTTGGATGCTGGGACGCGTGACCGAGACGCATCCCGGAGAGGACCAGGTTGTGCGGGTAGTAACCCTAAAAACCTCATCGGGTTTCCTAAAGCGAAGTACGAGGAGCCTCTGCCGAATGCCCATAGCCGAGGATTAATTCCCTAGCACTTTCATGTAAATATGAAGGTAGTAAATATCCTGCAATTAATCTTGTAAAATATTGTACATTGAACTAGCAAGTAGATTTCGCCTTTAACTTATAGGTACTCGTGTATTATATTTAGAATTAGTTTGTAATTTTCGTAATAGCCACGCGATACATTATAAAACTAATAGTTTCGTGCCCATTTTGGACACCTGTCATATTTTGAACCGGAGCGGTTCAAGGCGGGCGGCATGTTCCGTCTTAACACCGTCTCCTTTTGGTTAAAACATAGCACTTCGTTCACGATCAGGCAAGCGCATCGTTCGGTGTATTGTCACGGGGACAGTGTCCTTAATCTTTAGAGTAGTTATCCATAAAAATAACCGAACGGTCGTTTGCTCTTGGGACTGGCCGCTGTTACAGCGGCGTAAGGATCTTTTGTAGTTTTTTCCATTGTACGTAGTCACGTACGAATCCTTACGCCCTGTAATTAACTTTACCTAGTTTCGAGCGTGCGGCCCAGTCCCACATCTGGCAGCCAAATTTCCAACCGTCGCAGGCCATACCTGGACGCGACCCGCCGGAGTTCGCGGATTCCTGGAAGTTGTCGTAAAACTATAGTCGGGTCCCAACCATGGTTTGACCAATCACAACAGCGACGATTTCCAGGGTTTTCCGCGACTCCACGAAGGGTGGGAGTTTGGCCGTCACGAGATGGATCGTGAGCGAAGACACCCAAATCAGTCAGCAACGACATTCGCAAGAGACAAGTAGCATTTTATAGAACATAGTCCTTTCCGTTTGCATCAAACAAACCCGCCTACTTGTCGACGATACCAAGTTCGACTCCGGAGATACCAAGTATTCTTCGTCACTGTTCACCACGAACAAATCTATTGTATATATCCAGCCTCACGGCCCTTGGTACAGTTATAATAAATAGTGCGTTGTACGGAAGAGTATTGGAGTCATTCGATATCCCAACCGATACAATTGGAAGCAGTTCAAGCCAAAGTCAAAGAATCAACCGCGACAGGCTTGACGTAACAGATGGCGATTGTCGATAGCAACTTGAAACCATTACAATCAACGATAATTCTTCATTCTAATAAATTCTAATAAATGATATACTTATTAACCAGTTAACCGGGGATGACAAGTTAACTCGTCATTCGAATCTGCACTTGTCTCGAAGATTACGAATTACATTACAATTATCGTTTTTATCATTTTCAAATTCTTATACGTACAAATAATACAGTAATCATAAATATATCACACGGATTTATTTTATCTCTAAATTAAAAGGTTAAAAAATAGCGGATATCTTCATGATCCAACATCTCCACTTCATACTGTATATTACTGTACGCGATTTGTTATTCGTTACTATACTATACACATGCCATGATTATTTATTACTGTATGGATTATAATTTATCCTTGTTAGTTTATGAATAATTTACCTTTGCAGGCGGTAGAAAACCCGAGGAAAGACCAACCACACGAAGATCCTCGTTTCGTGCAGTGAAGCCAGTGATGCCCTATGAAGTTGGACCCGACGACGAGAAGATTATAAGCCTAGAGCCGTTACCAGTTCCGGTAGTTCCACCCGCGGTGGTTCCACAACCTGTTTTAGTTCCTGACGAAGAAAGGCGACCGAGGCGAAGAGGCTCACAGCTGTAAGTCCAAATATGCATAATATACTGTTTCGATGTTATATTTAATATCAATTCGATATCAAATAAACGCCCAAGTTTCAAAGATATAAACCCGATTAGGGTAGCCAAACAGTGATCACAATAATATGGTACATCTATTACTAAAACTAGCAATCATTTTACAGTCTTACAATTCTGCGGGAAACCGTACTGATTCTTATATTCAATATTTCTTAAATATGAAATCTAGATAATCTTTTAAACAGTATGTTAACATATTAAATAATAAGCACCGGTATATTAGGATTTTGTTAGAAGATGAAACCCTGCGTTTCAAGAATATAAATCTGATTTAGTTAGCTAAACAGCGATAAAAATAATATAATACCAAATCTCTTCCTAAAGATGGCAAACATTTTTCTGTTTAATAAATCTGCAGGAAATCGTATTTGTTTATTTTTTAAATATGAAGTCTGAAGAATCTTTTAAGGAGTATATTAATTATAGTAAATAGTTATATTAAAGTAGTAAATAAATAAATGATAAGCTGTGAAGTTTTGAATCGAGAACTTTCATTAATTACATACTTGCAATTTTTGTTTATGTAATAAATGCAACACTATTTAAAATATTCTATGCATTAAGAGTTAAAACATTTTTTATTTATGATATTCTATTTATATATTTATTCTCTTATTCAGTATTTAATACAAGCTTCTTTAATTGCGCATATTCTGCTAAAATAATTTTTCTTGTAAAATATTCAATACCAATTTGCCTCCATTCATGTCCACCGTACGTTTTATATACAAAATGCATGAGTTTACGATTCTTATCATTCATCTACCAGGGTTTATCTCCTTTTCTATTTTTTACCAAATTTACAATCCGCAAGACGGAAGTTTCTCTCTAAAGGAATAAGATAAGTAATCCGTCTATTTCCAAAGCCGAGTATTTCAAAGAAAACTGGATTCGCGTCAGAATCGTATAACGTGTCCCAAAAATGCGTTTCGAATTCATAAACCTTCGATACAGATTACGGGTATCATCCTCGATCAGCTTTCCTTCAGCTTCATAAAACATGGTCACTACATCGAAAAAAGATTAAATCGGCACTATAAAAATATTACGAATGGTGTCATAAAGTAGGGGTATCTAATTCTGATATGTAATAATCATTCTACCTGTTTCTTATTTAATTATGTATTCTAACAGCAACATCTAATAATACTAAACCCTAATTCAGAGTTTTAGAGCTTAGCAGTAAAATTTTGTTAGGATTTCCATTGAATCATTTTTCTAACCTAATTGCTGACTGCTTGATAGCTTAATCGTAAAGAATTTTGTCGCTGTCGAGGAAAACAACGACTTCGACCTTAAGTATAGCGGTTACATAATCAACAGACGATTATGGAGATACAGCAGATGTACACGCTAAGTGCTTTCTCACATTATAGGAAACACAAATACTTTGTGGAAACTTGCCTCAGATCGATCATGAAATTGAATTTAAGTTCCAAACTTTTCGAAGCCAGTCGAATAATTTACCCTCCACTTAGAGGATTCTCCATCTAGGAATTATTAAGATGGTCGAATTATACGGAAGTTTATTACGATGTTTATTATTTTACAACTACTGTCGGAACTATTTTCCGCCATATTTCTGCACTTTATTCCGTAGGAAATTAGCATCCATTGTAATAATGTGTAATTCTTATGAGTAGATGTAATATCATGCTCTCGTTATTAAAACTTTAATGACCGCTGATGCGATACTTGTGCCACACTAATCGCGGACGTGGGAACATATCTATTGATTTATTGTTTACATTAGAGATGCGCATACAAGGGAAGTCATTAGAATTACTAATTTATTTATGAATAATAGTAAACTTCAATTATACATATACAGGGTGTACCATAACATGTGGGACTCACTTCGCGAGTGGGTAGAGGATGCAAAAATAACAGAAAAATGGACATTTCCACGAAATGGATATTTCCACAAAGATGGATAGGCCGTGGAGGACCTATTCCCTGGTCTGCTCGTTCTCCAGATTTAAATCCATTATACTTTCATTTCTCGGGCCACCTAAATGCAATTCTGTATTCGACAGCGATTACCAGTATTGAACTACTTCGTGCACGCATACAACAAGCTTGCCACCAAATTTCAAAAGCACCAGGGATTTTTGGACAGAGTGCGTAATTCTCTTACACGACGACTGCAAGCTTGCATACAGATCGGCGTAACCCACTTCGAGCACCTTCTCTGAAGGAAAGCCTTTGCGGATTATTGAGACAGAAAAATGGCTATAACTTTCAAACCAGGTCAAATAAGACATATGTCCGTAAGAACTTTTTTTATTATTTTTATGTCCTCTACCCACTCGCGAAGTGGGTCCCACATGTTATGGTACACCCTGTATAACAAAAATAACATAGTCATGTTTTGACTAACAGAAACGACTGCTGGCGAAAGTTACTCGTGCAACTAGCCGGCCATTACGTATTACATTATTAAACTGTTTATGATTTGTGGTTTATCAGAATATAATCCTGCATCTAATTCAGCTGTTATATGATGTGTACGCTAAGATGTTATAAGAAATGCATTACTAAATGAGAATTCGATGGGAAATGATTGATTGCCGTGGCAGAAAAGATCATTAAACTGTTGACTTTCGTTTAGTACCCTCCAAACATGCAGCGGGGTTTTCCTCACATAAGAATCGCGGTTACGCGTAGTGGGTGGAAAAAGTCGAGTGTATTGCAAACAAGTACTCGTACCACTAGGGAAATAATTAATGCTAGCCCGATGCATGCAAAACCTCTCGGAAATCCTCTTCCTTATATTCGGCCTGGTTTCTTTTCGCGCATACCCTTTCCTCGGTTTGCAAACCCGTGCAGATTTTCGCGCATCATCATCGCATCTATTCACTGACATCGGAAATCCGATTTACGTCAACGTCAGCAGACCTATCGAGATCGATAGTCCTAACGATTGCGTCGATAACGTTTCTATTAATGTCACCCTTGCCATCAATATCGAAGTACGCATTTCTACTGGTATTTATCCTTTTCCGTAATCAATTTTGCAAGAACTGGATAATTACTATTTAATACTGATTTCGATGTACAGACTTATTGAGATCAATATTAATTACGATTGCGTCGGTAACGTTTCTATTAATCCGTCACCCTTGGTATCAATATCGAAATCTACATTATTAAGAATATTTATATCTTTTATAATTAGTACTAATTTTTATACTTTTCTGTGATAAATCTCGTACTATATATAACTATTTTTGATTGCCTTCTCAGTAGATACATACTAATTTATTATAGATCACGGTAAATTACATTTAATTATTTAGGTCGGAATTAATAGATTCGAATCTTTGTAATCAGAAATGCATGCGGTCTGTCAGCATGTTATTTCTGAATGGTTTACAAATATTTTAGCAGTAAGTTGCGACGTTAGCCCACCTATTAATGTTTAATTAGATACACACTGAATTAGACTTCATTTCTTTGCTTGTCAGGGGTTGAATAGAACTATGTTCTATTTACAGCAAAAATGTTTAATTCACCTGTCATTCACCGATGATTGTAGCAATCGATATTAATAACGTTGATAATTAACTTATCACGATAAGTGTCTTTTATTTTCCCATTTATCACTGCACTTATAATTTGTCCTATCATGAAATTGATAAGAATCTATTATAAACAGGTTCACACGAAGATCTAGATGTAATTATATTACAAAAGTAACGTAAAATTTTCAAATATAGTAAATCTTTATTTTAAACTTGTTTCCTCATTATATGCATTTGATGCCAAATATAATACTATTAGGATACTGCATATTATAATTTTACTACATAAGAGGATATATTCTATAAGTAGAAAGTCCTTTCAGACGCATTCCATCCATCGGCTAATAGAAGCTTAAATATATTATGTTGCACTTTAATTTGCGATTCTATTCAACGTTCTAAATGCCCGCTTTTCACATCCCACCATTAGGGAAACTATAACACTGCAGGAATTTCTAGCGTACCATTTCCTTCAGGCATAAACGTCGCCATAATACGGATGTCCGAGAATAGGTAGTTATGCCAACAAGCGTCACAATGAAGAACTATTAAAAGCATCCTTTTCATGTTAAATGTTAAACACGCCTGAAAAGAATGCCACTAAGGGATTACTAACCTTTAAGAAGAAGTAATCTTATCCCAAAGAAAATGTACAATGAAGAAATGTCAGCATACTTTTTCGCACAATGAACACTGAATACTGAAAAGTCGACGAAAAACACATGAAACATATCTCGAGTTTCAAGGAGAAACGACCTTAAAGATGATAAGCAATAAAACTGGCAAACTGTAAATGAGGCATTCGGTCGTAAAACGTGGTAACTAATCGGGAAATCGATTGTAAAGTTTTTAGTTAAATACTCAATCCATGGATACCAATATCTGATTTTCGTAAACAATATCAGAGACCACGTTTTACAATCGGATGCCTCAAATATCACTTTCTGCCAGATCAGATTTAAATATTACTGTAGCATTTTCGAAGTGATTCTATCGATCCATAAATCAAATGGTATTAGGTATTATTTCGTGTGAATGAAACTTATTTTCAGTGTGTTGAGCAGTTGGACGAACGTGCTTCCGTGAAGGTCTGCTTTTCCGAGGAAAACTGTTCAAGCTCTACGCTCGGCAAAGCTGAACTTTCTCCAAAAGAGATCTTTTACAGCACTAGAAGTCAATGATAGAACACTTAAAGTATTATTGGGAGCTTGGATTTAAAGTAACAATAGGAACTTTCTTTGCGATACAAGCTGCGAATTCATAGAGATACCAACATTCAGTAAATATCTGGTGGATGAAAACTTATATCATTTAATTGAACGATTTTACTAATAATATTGAAAGGCAATAACTGATCAATATTAATCCTTTTCGAGATTATGTAAAATAAACTTTACAATGCTTTGCAGATTTCTTAAAGATAATATTTAAGTATAGCATTTAAAGAAAATGTTATATATATGTATATATATTTCGTAAGTAATAATATATTGTAATAAAAATATAAATTGAGTAGCCGCAGACAATGCAGAAACAACTGCATTGTAAAATTAGATAGCTTAATAAACAAACGATAATTAAAAAAGCAATACGTAAACAAGTTGTAGAAAAAGAAACAAGACTTTAAAAATGGTTCATTCTCGGAATGAATACATGAAGTGAAAAAAGTGGCCCGAAATAGTCGTTGACCAGTAAATTTCTAAAGAGAAGTAATTAAGCTTAAGAGCTCTAGATATCAAAAGCATCGAATTCGATCTACTTCGAAGGAGTTTGCAAGCGATTAAAACTTGTGCAAAGTATTTCTGGAGGTACCTGCTTGCCATTTCCTTATCCTAAAAAAGTTGCGGCTATTATGCCGGAAAGTTAGGATCGCCCGTGATATCGTATGTATCTCGTAAAAGCTCAAGGCGGTAGTGAGATCCTTCGAAGTGGCTGTCCCTTGCGCGTCGGCGCCATTTTCGAGCTTCCTTAACTACGTTTTCTTCTTAACCTGGATATATCCATATCGGCTCTATCGATCTCTTGAACCTCGTGGAACGGGAATCTCAAAAAATACTCGCAGTTCACTGAATTCACCCCCTTTTAGCATCATCTCTTCTATCCTCCTACCACATTTCCTTTTCCGTTTAACTACATTTATCTCAAAGCGGTGCCCCGTCGGTTTATAGAATATCCTTCATGAATATCACACTTTTTATTCAAGACAGATCCTTAAAAGACAGATCTACTTTTATAAATGTTTTCAATTGAAATAAAACAATGTAATTGACGTGATTCATTAGAGTTTATTGCTGGGAACTTTATCGTGATATAGCAGTAAGAAATATTCTTTAATTGTTTTTTTTAAGAGGAGGTGGAATGAAATTATTTTTAGCGCTATTCTGTGGTAATAAGTCAAGAGACACAAACGTGTGGGACAAATGTTAATTATTTCTTGCTCTCTGTTAATCAAAACTTACTATCTTTGAAAGCTTTCGCCTTATTTCATTTCAGCCAAGAAACTTTTTTTGTCTGAACGCTTACTCGGGATTTAAATACATAGCGATAATAAACATTCATAATAAACGTTCATAAAACGCACAGCGTTGGGAATATTGATATACTGAACGTCGGTTGTTTTGAGCTCGATTCAAAGTGAGGTCGCGATTCAATTCTGATCCCTCGCAGGATTAAACGAAATGCTGAAGAACCTTGATATACTGTCAAAGTATGACAGCAAATAATAATATATCATTGAACTTCTGAAATGCTGTGTTTTAGTTTATATTCACTTAAATCTTTTTAGGGTTGTTGTTTTGTTTTCTTGATTCTGTTATGTTTGGACTATGTATGAAGATGAGTTTGAAATATTATCTGTAATATAAGATAAACCCTATTATTCTAGAAAACTATAAGTTTTCTTTCATTTTCAAAATTCTCCACATTGGAATTATTGTTAATATTTATAATATATGAATTGTTATTATAGATGTAAAATTCAGGAACTACATTTTTACAAGAATTCTTTTCGTATTTATTGCAGTAACTTTTTGTTATCCATCTATTGGAAAAGCCGTGGTTATTACATGAAAATTTTAGTACATGAATTGTACCTCTGTATCAAAGAAATAGCAGAATTATGTATACATATGTACATAATACATGCACTACCGGTCATAAGTTTGGGATCACCTACTATCGTGAAGCAAATTATTAAATATTATATTTTGTCTATAAAATTGAATGGGATACTTTTCTTTGGGTAAATATGTAGGTTGATGTATGTTGATATTATAAGATGAAGGTTCGTACAAATTTCATACATTTTATTCTATATTAATTATACATTTCGCTTAATACACGATTCGTCGAAGTATCCCCCTTTTTTCATTATTGCTATTTTATATATATTTGGCAAACCCCAACAAGTTTGTGTAATGTTTCTTGCTGCATCGTTCGCCAAACTTCTTGTAGTAAAGTAATTTCTTGTGGGGAAACTAAAAACCGACCAATAACAATAAACGGTCTCAACCGATTTTAAAGATAACAAAATCTTATTACACCCAGGTGCCAATACAATATGTGTCTGCATGGCAAGAAAATAGTTTAATATTAATGGTAAAATTATAAAATGGACAAAGGTTTTATATTCTATTTATTTTTAATGTCTATTCTAACGTTTACTTTATACGATAGAATGAAGACAAAGTAAATGATCCCAAACTTCTGATCGGTAGTGTAAATAGTTGCACAAAATCAGAATAAGTTTAGTTAGATTGTAAATGGGCTATTGCTAACTAACTGCGATTATATATATATATATATCTAGAACCATGTTAAGTTTTAATACGATATTTCATGTAACTGATGATATCTCCTGATCGCTTAACTACATTTGTAACAGACTAACGACATCAAATTATTATGACATTCCCAAGGGATTACCAAAATCGGTTATTATAGTGAGGATCTTGCAATGTTTGGAATTGCCGAAAAAGCTGCTCAATGACTTGGGTTTTATTGGAAGCATTCATGTTCTAGAATCTACTTCTCCCACGAAATATTAGTTTTGTTCGGGTGGTCTCCCTACACTTCGGAATACTTAAGGCTTGCGATCATCTGTGTTTATTCAGAAGACCGTAGTTGGTTACAAAATATTTGAATTAGTTGTGCGAACCAGTATTTGTCGCTAAACATTCAAATTAGTTATGATAAACAAGAAAATTCTTGATCTCCAAAAGTCTGCCAGGCGGCCACAGATTTTCGTGTCAGACAAAGGTGATATAGCTTTGTACAATTTAAAGAATATACGAAAAATCGAAATAAATAAATAAATATAAATATATAAATATTTTGCAATTTTGATAAAGAGATGTTTTCTCAATATCCGCTCATATTTGCCTATCTACAATTGGATGAGCAAAAAAAAGCAAACAGTGGTCCGCAACGATTCAAAGTAATAATCGCAGCAAAAGGCAGAAATACTAGGTTGTCTCACATGAAATGGCGCATTTTAAAGGTAAAAGTTAAAGTGATGTATTTTCTACAATATAATATTTATTTAATAAAAATGCATCCCATTTCCTTAAATCGTCTTTTTCCAACGTCTAGCTGGTGAAAATATGCCCTTTTTATAAAAATTACTAGAATTATTAATAATAAATTATATAGAAGTCATCAATTAGAATTAAGTACTGTGTCCACTTATTTTAATCCATCGTAAATGGGATGCGTTATTTATCAAACACGACCTATCACAACGCTGATTTTCACTCGGCTTAAAAATTAAATGGTACTATTGCCAATAGAGATTTATAATAAATAAACTCGAAAAGTACGAAAAATTCTGTTGAATAAAATTGCATGATAATCATTCATGTAAACTCTTGACTTTAAGTATATTTATAATGCGCGCTGGAAATTCTGTAAAGAATATAATTCTCATATTTGAAATTTGGAATTATAACCAACACTGATCGATTGAAATAATTCCGGGGAAATAAGCGACTTAAGAAAGTCTCTAAATCCGTGAAAAATTCCGATCGGAGACGTGGAAAGTTTGTCTACAACAGTGTCTTTAAGAATGGGTGGGCTTTCACATATTTTTGGTAGATTGATTTCCTGACTTTCATTTGAACTTCACCCCACGTGGGAAGAATCGAATGAGTCATAACTCTCGAACTCGAGCCGAAGCTTGTATCCCGACAAGTAGCCTGGATGACTCATCGTCAGCCCTTAAGCCAATGAGGAACATAATTTTGATATGGTCCTGAAAAATGATTTCAATCATATATCACTTTTGATAGTGTCACATCATATCCTGCGATAGGCTTTACATTTGAAAAATCTTCCCTCATCTTTAAGTTTCGATGGAATTCCTATCTGAACCCCTTTCAGGAATTTTTATTCCAAATCAGCAGAAAAATGAATGGTATCCTGTCTGTTTAAAACATACTTCAGAAAGCCGTACAACTTCCGGTAAGAATATTTGTTGATGAAATATCATCCAATTTGGACTAATATTTAATAATCTTTCAGTGAAATTATCAGTCGGAGAAATGTTTTAATACCTTCGCTTCTCTTAGATTGCATTGCTAATAAGTTTATTTTATGATATATTTCGTATTTCCCTATTCTTCCTTCAATCATCATAAATTCAAGCTGCACGAGCTCGTAATTTATCTATTAAACAAGCTACAACCTGAGGAATGACATTAAAGTAAACGTAGTGACATTTACATACCCATAATCTCTATCTTTATAGTAGCTTATTGAAATTTTATGCTTATGAATGCCGTTAAAATAATTGCTATAAAACCAGAACAGTTATGATCATCTTCCCCAATTATATTTCCTTACTTCTCACGCAAAGCTCCACCTTTATAACTTTACCTCAAAACAAAACATTCCTGGGACTACAAATCCGTTACTAGATTTGTATTTCCATACATTTGAAATTATTATTAGTTAATAATGTAATGATTAATACTTATATAGTACATACTGGAATACCGCTAATTCGTTGCCACATATTACATTTTCTCGCGTTTAAAACAGAATTTCGCGTAATATAACATTTTTAACAATATCAAATTTATAATAATCATACTGATATTAAGAATTAGTATTTACAGGTATACACCTTCTGACTAAAGATAAGAACGCATAAATATATACGAAAATAAAAATAACAATGAAAATAAACTAAATCACACATTCAAATAGTAATAATAATAATAATGATAGTAGCAAACAATCATGTCAAATACACCTATGGAAATTGTAGTCGAATAGTGCTAATGAAAACATAATACTCCCCGGGAAATGGAAAGAGTGATAAATGTAATAAAAAACAGATGTAATAAATATCGAGTGACAATGATTCAGTCGAAATGTAAGAGGCAAATTGTCACGTTATGATTGCAGACCGGACATAAACGCGATAAGGGCACTAACATCAGCAGCACCAGGAGTAGGGAAGGTAGTACCACCACCGGCAGTAAACAGGGTTGCTGCCGAGGAACGCGAACTACCCAGACAGGGTAGCCTCGTTGACGGAGAAAGCATTAAGATCGTTATCCATCACGCAGACAATGATATGGGTGAGTGCTTTTGTAAAATATCTTCCGTGACGATCGACCGATTACTATAATAACCTCGGGGGACTTTTCCTCCGGGCTTTACTGATACGTCAAACCTTTAATTCGATAACGATTCGAGGAAATTTGCAATGGACCTATAGACACTGTTAACGTGTCAGATATACTACTATTGTGTAATATTCTTGATATGAAAGGCCCGAAACATAAGAAGCTGTAATATCGATGTTATAAAGGTAAAATGTATTAACTAATAGTTTCATGTAAGCGAATTACATAAGTTGTTGTATTCCTTTTATAATTATGATTCTAATATTATGGTTAGATTTATGGGGGAGATTTATATATCCTGCCTGTACAGTCTAATAAAATTGCGTTTGTTGTTAAGCTACAGTAGTAAATACAGAAAAAGAATTTTTTAAAGAAATATAGTTAATGATTTTTATCTCTATAATGATATGTTGTTCATAATAAATAAGCATTGTGTTCACATCGAATATTCAATTATTTTTTTTAATTAATTATGCCAGAAATTTTAGTATAACTTTAGTACAACTTTATTTTGAATTTAATTATACTAATCGTAAGAATACGATTATTTTGATTTTTTAAGCATTGAATTGTCACACCTGAAGATTTATAAGATGTGTAGACACACTATTTTACAAGCATTACAGCCTTAAAAATTCAACAATATCAATATCTAATAAATTATTACAGATAATTATTCTCATATTGATTATCCAAAATTCATTTGTTCTGAAATATTTTTATATACAATTGATTCTTAAAAGTTAAAAATATGCTGCAAAATTTAATTAACTTAATATCGGGGATAACGGAAATATTATCTGGGATATTAAACTAATGTTATACAGGGTGCTAGAAAAGTCTGGAAACAGTCAAATATCTCGTAGGCGAAGCATTTTTGTTGAAAACTTTAAATGGAAAAGTTTTACGATTTTAATCCATCTACCAGATGAGCTCATTAATTTTAGCCCCCATGGGGCGGAAGTCAAAATTTTTAAATGGGTACCCGCAACTTTCATTACAGATTTGTGTCTCCCGTGATTTTCTGTATCCAAACATGGTGTACTCGTTATGGTGTACGGTTATTTGTATAAAAGTCAAATAACACAAGACAGTGGGCTTAATTGAAGAATATTAAAGCGGGTATAATTTAGAAAATGATAGTTTGCGTGGGTTGGGGTGAATAATTGAACTGTATTTAGATGAGACTAACCGAATATACATATATTATATGAAATAAGTAACTAGAACTTTATACCACTTACAAACACGCGCATTACTCTCGGCAATCTCATAACAGAATAAACAAACGAATTAAGAAAAAACAATTGAATAACTCTCCCATGCATCTTATGCTGTACAGATCTCTTCCTGCATTTTAACACTAAATTGTGTTCATAAAAACAGAAAACATCGAGGAGTTATTGTGATTCAGTTATTATTAAGTCGGTTTTTAACTGACCGATAACGGTATGTTCCATACTGTATTAATTTATTAACAAAGTAAATGCGTGGTACCGGGCAAAATTTACTGGTCGTATATATACGCCTTTCGTGTACATTCAAGGACATATGAGAGCGTATATACAATATACATGAATATACGCATTTCGCAGTCAAAGGGTTAAAGCTTATTTCGATTACATTCTAACAGAAAGAGAATTTAACCTGTGAAAAACGACAACACTTTTAATTCAGTAATAAAACAAATCTATACGATATATTTATAATTAGTAATTACGACGCATATATGAGTTTGACTGTTCATTACTGAAATTCATCCGTATCGAAAATTGAGAAATATGAGGGGGTTAATTGTAATTTAAATCGTAACCTTCGAGATAAATATGGGTTTAAGTGACGAGTTTACTCGTCAACCTCGGTTAAACTAATACAAGAGCACTCAAAATGACGAGTTTGCAGGATTCTAAAAAACCTTTCATATTTATAATATTTAATTGCCTAAGCTTTTCTGCGACTCCTGTTACATACTTAATAAACAATGAAATCGATTAATTTCTTTTTGCCATACATCCTTATTTTTAAGGCCACGTTCATAAAAATTAAAATGTAGTTTTGTATATTGTCGATAGTGCCATTGTTGAAGACTAGCTGAAAAAGAC
This sequence comes from Nysson spinosus, assembly GCA_910591585.2. Classification (NCBI taxonomy): domain Eukaryota; kingdom Metazoa; phylum Arthropoda; class Insecta; order Hymenoptera; family Crabronidae; genus Nysson; species Nysson spinosus. The sequence continues at coordinate 2,808,787 of OU342830.1, forward strand.
TGCTATTCTAATGCTATGCTATATAATGATATTCTTATATTATTGAGTAGAGATTAGAAAAATCAGAAGAAAGATCAGAATTTGCATTTCTAACTTATAAACATAATCATTTACATGTTTTACATCCTACCATTTTTCAATTTGTATTTGTCGAAGATTCTATACTATATGACTCATAATGTTTATAGTTATATAATACATGTAATAGTGATTTTATTTCCAATTAATTAAAAACTGATTATAATTGTAATTTTATAGTAGATATTTTTTGTACTATTTGAGGAGATTGAATTGAACTGCCAAGTGGACAAGAACTTCATTGTAATTCTTTAAATTGGAGTCGTGGGCGTAGAATTCAAGCCTTGTTAATTACGAATCGAAAATTTAATTATGTAATAAAAACGGAGCGGAATTTCTGTTTCTGGGAATAAGCTCTGCAATTGATTTCCGCGCACGGTGATAGTCATAAAAAGTGTAATAGGTTATTAAACTTGTTATCACGTATATTGCTCTCCGCTAATCGAAAATGTGATCGCACGTATTCACTTTTTACATGGAATCCATTGAGTGTCAAACATTTACTCTATCATTGGTAATACTGATTGTCAATTTAATAAAAATGGTAATAAAATTGTCAATTTCGATAAAAACTAATTTTTCAGACACATTTAAGTTTCATCATATCGAAAATCCTCGAATTGGTTATCAATTGAAAAGGACTGAGAATGATCTTTCTATATTATTTTTGAGAAATGTAAATCATAAAATTGTGGAATAAAAGACAACAAAATATATAAATATTGTATATTACGTCTAAAAATATAGAAATTTGAAACATGGAGTTACATGTGTAGATATATTGTTTCTCGAAAAACCGGTACCGCTAATTATTATTAGAAAATATTAATGGCGTACATCAAGTTATATAATTACAGAGTTAAGAATTACAATAGACACACTAATTATATTACTATAAAACACATGGCTCTATATACAGATCGGTAAATATGTATGTGTATATGCAACATATATATCTACAGATGCATACATGAATGTATTATAACTAAAAAATATAAAATTGCACATCGTTCTTACACAGCTGAAATTTATTAACTAACATTTTCATGTAAACAAGTTATAGAGGTTTAAGTACGTTTTTTGTAAATAACATTTCGATATTCACGAAATAAGATATTTGAATATGGTAAGTCATTTATATTCGTATATTCTGGCTGCACTGTCTAGTAAAATTGTGTTTGCTAAAGTTTTGTATTTGGAGAAAAAAGTTTTTACCTCTGTAACGATATATATGCAGATACATATATTGTCCTCTGAAAAGAACGAAACCACTGATTATTCGTAGAAAAAATTCCCGGCTCGCGAGAATCTCGAGAATGACTAGAAGCGTCTTCGTAGGAATTTGGAGGTTAGGAGCGAGGAAGGGAGAGATCAGTTTCTATAAGGGCGAACATTGATCGGGAATGGTATCGGGGTTAGAGACGAAATCGCCTTTACGCTACACCGAGCGGAAGTCATGCGCTTGGATTATAAAAAAGAATGCCGACCCGATCCTCTTCTACCTTCCCAATATTTCCCTTTTATTATCGTTGCCCTTCTACCGAACAAAAACTCACCAGCCATCTCCACCCCTTTTTTTCGGGGAGAAAACAATTAACTTCTTGCAGCATTCCTTTCCTCTAATTTAAGACGTCGATAAAATTCAAGTGCCCATCAAAATGTATGGGAAGATGTAAGCCGCTTGTTTAATATGCGTATGCATACTTCTGCTCGATTTATACGCACCAGTTTTTGGGAATTGCTGCGTTGGGAAGTAGATAAACGTTTCTTTTCGAAGTACTTTCTTTTTATGGGAATAGATAAAATAATGTTTGTTATGCTATGGAAATACACTTCAGAGAAATTGCGTGGGAAAATATAATATAAGAGATGATTATTGTGTGATATCAACGATTGAACATTATCTTATGAGATACGAGAAAATTATTAAGAATTCAAAAGAGCATTTCAAATATAATAGAGGTACATATTTTTTTTATATTCTATCATTTTATGATTCGTGTTTGTCGAATGTAATATAAAAATATCGTTTACAGTCTTTTTTAACAGATACACAAATAATAGAAGATTTTATTCGAACTCTATTCTTCACATATTTTTTATATGATTCAAGTTCAATGTATCTAAAAAATCAGTTTTTATTAAAATCTACGAAATTTATGTATATACATGTATTACTTAGAATAACATTTTTTAATATTTTGGTTTCAGCACCCTGGGTAAATCCGAAGAGAAGAGTAAAGCTGCGAAGGGACCCAACTTTGGACAAAGGACACAGAAGTAAGTAGCAAAATATATTTCGTGTCCATTAATTTGGAAAATATTTCTAATTAATAGTATTACCATACTTATGCATAAACTGAAACTTAGATGAATTAAGAATTCGAAAAAGCTGCAATGCAGATCGGCATCACTCGATCTTACGTATTATATTCGAAAGTTAGTGGGGAAAGCTTTGAACCGCGGGAATACAATTTTCCAAGTTACGGGAGTAGAAACAGGGTAATAATCGAAAAGTTTCGGTACATGCAACCCATATACCGAACGTGCTGAGAATAAAGGTATGATATAAGGAATTAAGCAAAGATACTCGCGGATGGAATGCGGATACTCTCTGCTTTGGAGAACCGGTATTTAAATGTTACTCGAATTCCAGGATATGAATGCAATACCCGTTAGTACAAAGTGTGAAAAAAGACTTAAAGATCAAAGCACTAAAACCATTCGTTCTATAAAAACTGGAGAAATAATCAACAATTGCATTAAAACGAATCGAAACGTTTCGTGGCATGAAACTTATTTATAATTCGTTATATGAACAGAACTTTTGCCGTTTGTTAACACGTTTACTGGCGAAATCCATTTTATACGATAACTCGTAATACACATTGTTAGATACCTAACGCCAATACTTACGTGTTTCGTGTACAATGGGGTGATCCTTGTTTACTCTTGGTTAACATTTGTTTTTCGAAGTTTTGAGATCGATCCCCTGCAATTCCTTCCAATGCCGAAAAACATAAGCAAAATGTACACTGCCGGTCAAAAGTTTCGGATCACTTGCTTTGTCTTCATTCTAACGTTTACTTTAAATTGTATTGGCACCTGGGTATAATAAGATTTTGTTACCTTTAAAATCGGTCGGGTCCGTTTATTACTATCGGTCGGTTTTTAGTTTTCCCACAACAAATTACTTTACTACGAGAAGGTTGGCGAACTATGCAGCAAGAAACATTACACAAACTTGTTGGGGTATGTCAAAAATATGTAAAATGGCATTAATGAAGAAATGAGGATACTTCGACGAATCGCGTATTAAGCGAAATGTATAATTAATATAGAATAAAATATACGAAATTTATACGACTCTTCTATCTTATATTATAATATCAGCATACATCAACCTACAGATTTACCCAAAGAAAAGTATCCTTTCCATTTAATAGCCAAGATATTTAATAATTTGTTTAACGATAGTAAGTGATCCCAAACTTATGGCTGGTACTGTATATAACATCTAAAACCAAAATTCTTTAGTACTTCAACGCCGACTCTGTATTCATACTTCGCTATATCAGCCGGCATTGTGTTAGAAATTGGAAAACCGCTTTTAACGTGATAAACGTCGATGTGAATAACCGAAAGTGGTTTCAAAATGATTTCACTTTTTATTCGTGTTAAAACTGTAATCCACATTTACACTCTAAAATGTACTAATCAAATAAAAAACCTACTGAACAAGTTGTCACGTTTTGCGGTCTTCGTAAAAATTAGCCGTCGTTATGCCTGCAATGTTTTTAAAAAATACATAAAAATAAATAAAATCCATTTTCATCAAATTATTACCAGATATTATCAGATTAATAATTATTTATATTCAAAAGCCAATTAGATTTCATACATTTAAAGACCTTTTACTATGAGCAAGAACGATATATCGAGCTTCCTGATTAGCACCGTTTGAATCACCGGTGGTCCACGTCGCCATATGAAATAACCTCGTCTGTACCACCGTTGGCGCATGCCAGCGTTAGCACGTTAAGTGGTCTATGACACGTTAATTACTTTACGTTGTTACCCGTTACATTATTAATGTTGCAAATTTTACAAATATTGGGAATATATTTGACTAGAATTTTAATAATATTCGCATTGCCGGCCATTGGTTATAACCGATTCTTTTATTTGATGAACACGTGCTAACCGGAATCAAAAAATCTCTTAGAATAAATACACATTTATAACAGATATTGTATATTCCTGGAGCATAAAGGATTAATATTTCTCCAGTTGACTGTGAATATTTTCTTTTCTGTTCTTTATTCATTTGAATAATTCTTATCATTAGTAGAACATCTTTTCACTGGCCGAACAATAGACAAATTTCCATTTTCTCTCGACGCTCGCACACATTGAAAATTCGTTTCTCATCACCATGACTTAAAGCGAGGCATACGGTATTCAAAATGATTTCAATGCTTTCAAATCCTTTGATTTCTGGAAAGTCAGGAAGAATAATGAAAGATCGTGAGGCGATTAGAGAGATGAATATCTGAGGGGATATCGGGTTACTTCGAACGGTTTCTTTATTTTCCTCCAGCAGTGCAGAAACTCTGCTGCTGGAACGTACATATATGTATGTGTGCGATTGTTAAGACCGTCTATATTGGATTTTCCCGGCGTCACCGGTTAATTACGTTCCACCCCGTTCTCCAAACGATTTCACGCGAACCTGCTGCTTGTATCCACGGTTTCACCGGACTTGGATCCGTTCCGAACTGACCTGGACGGCGTCACGAAGATTACTTTTCTTCCTGCTATTCCCTTAATCTCTTTTTCCTTATCTCACTGGCGAACTGACGTTTTCTCTGATAAATTCGAATTTCGAAATTCTGTTCGTGTGTGCCTCACGTCACACGTCACACGTCAAACGTTTCGATAAGGAAACTGTTTGCTTCAGAAGAGTTGCAGAAACTTTATATCCGGAAATACGGATTTATTAATATTTATGTGTCCATACTGTGCCAAACTCCAAAATATTATGTCGCCTCACATGAAATGGCGCATTCTTAACTTTAGAGTTAACTCTTTCGCATTAGAGCACTTTTAACACTAGAACTACCAAGGGGGTCAACATGACTTGTCTGCCATTTTTCGTTAAATCATACAAATATACCACGGCGTATTGTTTGAGATATTATAGACTTTAATTTGATGTACATAACGCAAATAATTGATTCCATTAATTAAATTAAATCCTTCGGCCATAATTGATATGTAAATAAATGTGTAAGCGTAACTGACTATATGTTCGGTAGTTCTAGCGTTAATCGAATGTTACGTACGTAACGGGGAAAATTCGCGTGGAACGAATGTTGCTAAATAAAGTTATGTTAACAAACATTGCTATAAGAGCCAACATATAACTTAGACAAAACGTACTCGAACGTTTTGAGACCGAAGTGTAACGTATCTAGAGACTCAAACTTGAGAAATCCGAGTTCTGGTAAAGAATCCTAAAGACTCACATGTGCATCATCCGATGCGTGTGTTAACAAATGTTTATTGTATTATTATTAATGTTCTGACTACCTTTTGTATATTTCACCATTCCAAAGATCCTTCTTTTAAAATGTAATAAGAGTAAATGTAAAAAGTGAATTGGACTCGACATTCCTCAGTTTTCGGAGAAGTTATATAAATATATTAATAAGGTAATCAAAATATGACTCGATATACTTCAAAAGACAAATAATATGAACGAATTTATATAACTTTATTACTAACCATTAATAACTTTTATAGATCCGCTTAAATAAAATATTGACTTTCATATTTGACATATTATCTAAACAAACTTTATAGAAACATAATTAGTAGGACAAAAATAATCATATTCATTGAGACTCATACTGTACGAAGAACGGCTATTGGCGTTTCTTTAATAAAGAAATCATCATTGAAAATTGAAACCTTCATAGAATGAGTTAATGTTCATTGAACATCGAAAGAAGATTTCTATGGATTTATCCGATATTATAAATAAATACTGCAAATGTTATTCACTTTGGCGTGTCAAAAATATTTTTATAGTAATATTTGTTTTTAATAGTTTAATACTTCTGTTTATACACATGAGACAACAACCAAACTCCGCAATATGAGAAAACAATAATCTTTACGACAGGTTTGAATAACACATTCAGTAATACCGTAAATTCTCTATGTATATTGGCGAATATGTTCGCAGGATTACCGTGGTTAGTTACGATCGTAATTTGCATAAAGCGTGCACGAATCAACGGCGATTTCAGTTCAACAAATACGGCGGGCATAATATATCGGATAATATTATTAACGGGGCGGAAGAATACAGGGGGATAAAACCTGGATTTTAATAGGGCAGGAGAAATGTGGTTGCATTAACTTAATAAGAAGCATTATATGCAGATGCGCCCTTCTTATTAAAGCGATCTTATCGTTTACAAAATTGACTAATAAGATATGCAAAGCTAGAATGCTATTCAAGTTTGGTTATTAAGATAACGAATATCTACGCTATTTGCATAATCAATAATACCTTGAGTGTATATTATTTGAAATGTTTACCATTTTTATAATTCTCCAATAATTTGAATGTGATATTATGATGAAGCTGAACGATAGTATCTCGATATTAATATTTCTGCTCATTTACGTGAAGTGAATCGAATCTGGCTAATTTCCTTCCTTTATGTAATTACATTTACAAATAACTGTAGAAACTCCCATTTTGCAAGATTATCCTAGGCATCCAATTCTGTCTTAATTTAAGGGTTTAAATATAAATTCGTTCTAGCTAATTTAATATTAAAAAGTTAACAAGATTGATAATAATAAATCTTTTAATTTCGCCATAAATTCGTTGCGCGTACGAACATCATTTTCATCGAAATGCCAAACGGAAATGGAGCAACGTGAGAATGCAATTTGGGAATAAATATCTCGATGACTGGGTGAATGACAATGCGGATAAACGGTATTTGGCAATAAAGATTCGCAGGGAAATGATCATTACACATTTCGTTCCGCATGAGAGGAATCGGTGACGGAACAAACTTGCTCTCATGTGGTATGATCGATATCCAATGTTGGCTCCACTTTAAATAATAAATATGGAAATGAGAGACTCGACAAAAATAAGTGTCAGATTCGCTTGTCGCGTTTCAATATCTATGATAAGGATAACCGCGAATGTCGGGTGATCCAAATAATGCAGCTTGTAGTATGCCGCTTAATTCTTTATGTTCGGATCCGGCTCGAAGGACCAAATGTTAAGGATAACCGCGAATGTCGGGTGATCCAAATAATGCAGCCTGTAGTATGCCGCTTAGTTCACTATGTTCGGATCCGGCTCGAAAGACCAAATGTTGGTCGAATTCACACGATCCGGCTCGAAGGACCAAATGATAAGGATAACCGCGAATGTCGGGTGATCCAAATAATGCAGCTTGTAGTATGCCGCTTAATTCTTTAGTTTTAACAACAAACTCAACAAATATATACACGAACTTAGTTGAATTAATATGTATAAAATCGTGGTGTCGAAACTTGTTCTCGACTTAGTGCAACCAATCTCTTTACAATATTCCTTTAAATTCTATGAGAATCTACTCTCTTCTCTTCTCGGCAGCGCGAGTAATAATAATACAACCTAAAAACCCTTACAGGCTTGAAAATATATACTAATAAGGACCGCCCTCTCACACCTACCCTGCTTCCAAAAACCGCCCTCGGACCCCTTCAGGAGGCGGGCCCTTTCCTCAAGGTACGGCCCAGGAATTTCCTCAACTTTCCTTCAACTCAGGTGACCTCAAGATCGCGCCCGGTCGGGGCCCGGTCAGGGTCCGACCGGGGGCTCTCAGGAGGTCTGAGAGGGTGGTGTGCAGGCGACACGGTCCGGTAGAGTTTATGATACGGCTATTGCTATTGAGTCCGGAAGGACACATCTGGAAGGACAGTCCAAAAAGTTCTCAATCCTGAGTATAAGTCCTTCCAGATGTAAAGCCTTCATAAAATAGCTAATTATGAAGAGCATGCACAAAGAACTGGTTAATCCTCAAAAATAGCGTTCAAGTCACGTCCGTATCATAAACCCTGATTAAAAATACCTAATAATATGTACGGCTTGGCCGGACAATCTATCATAACTTGAAATGAACCAGTATCGATGAGCCTGAAAAAACTATTGATTTTAATTAACTATCTGGCAAGGAAAGTTAGGGAATCCGAAAATTCACAAAATTCGGAATTTTTGCAAAAACATAGTCTATTTCATCCAGATTACGAAGTTATTTTTCGTTGCTGCCCAAAAAAAGGTTCTAAGGGGTGAAGTCATCCCTTGAAGAGAAATTGATTTTTTTCGTTGTTTGCCATTATCTCCAAAACGACAAGAAATTCCAAAATTTGAAACATTTTATTCGGAATTTGTTTAATGCAGTTATAGCACCTAAAGTGCTACAAAGGAAAGTCTCATTTAAGCGAAATCCGTTATTGATATAAATTACTTGCCTTTGAAGACTTAATAGAGAAATTCAACATCACTGAATTCATTCTGACTGACACATTTTTTTGCCAAGAATACATTTTATACCGCAGCATCGTTTGAAAGCAACACTGTCATAAACAAAGTTGAAGTACAATATCAACTTTATAATTGGCTGCAAAATCGGAGATGATCCAATTCGCAGGGCAAACGAAGTTTCATTCGATTTAAACGCAACGTTCATTTGAACTAGCTGCTAAAGTAACTATACGATTCAAACCATATCGAGGAAAACCGTTCTCTAAGCAGTGAAAACTTTATATTCCTCAAACTTTAATTTTCCTAAAGTAAAGTATTAATTCCAGAGAATACCTTATCCTCCGACGTACAGAATATCCCATCTAACCATGGAACATCGGTAATCCGATAATGCTGCTGAAAATCAAGAATACTTACGTATCGTGTAAAGCTTAATTTAACGGAAGTGCGGATAAATAAAAGTAAAAAACGTAAGTCGCGCCATCTACATGAGCTCACGTAATACGGCGCGCCTTTACGTTGGTAGTTTTACGCGATGAGATGGGTGAAAGTAATAAAAGCATGTAGTCGCGGAAAGATAATGATGCTAGATGTAAAAAGGAATGCTCGCGTGCGTTTAGTAGGTGTGCAAATGACATTTACTTAATTACTCGTTGAACATTTCGATGGAGTTTGCTCACTTTCTATTCTCGTATGGTGAATTGGTTCGTAAACCGTGGCTCCGAACGATGCCATAGAGACGTGCAAGGATGCGAGATTGCAAATCGAACCTCTATTCATGGGAAAATTACGGTGTCTGAATCGACTCAGCATCCTAGTTCGGAGTTCGTGTAGAGAAATCAATTTCACCGAGACTTTCTGCAAGGAAGGAACCTTATGCTTCTCTTTATCTCGTTTTATCTGATTTTTCCACTTGATTTGCCATCTGTGTTCATTTTCGCTTTTTAAATTATCCGTGGTGAGTAAATAGATGCACCTGTGAATTAACGGCGGTGTCTAATGCGAAAGCGAACGATTTGGATTTCCATAATTTTTCTTCAAAATATCTCTTTCTTTCTCTAAGATTCGAATTATTCTTAGAAGTCTTATTATTTAAATCTTATTAAGGGACTCGTAACTCTAATTTATTTGTATCTGTTTTTGCATTACTGTTTGTTTAGTGCAAAAAATGTATTCATGGGTTCTTCGAAAATCGATACAATGAGTCGTAGATGTATATATTCTTAGGACACAAATTGAAAAAGGGTTTTCTTTTTGACTTGTAAACTAACACAGAATTAACCATAATGCATTCTCCGCATTTTACACGAATGCGTATTACGTATAATAATTCCATCAATGCTAAAAATACTACTATTTTTTCACACACATATCCAAATCAAATACAGCGCAAACACATCAGTTTTAATCAATTTCGTTAACGAAAATACAATTTTGAAACGTATTTGCACTGATTTACCTCCGAACTTCGAGAATGAAAAGCTACTCCGTTTCGTATCAAGTTCAACGTAATATAATTTTACTGCAATTCTGCCCGTGCATTGAGATATTTGTTTTTACACGTTTATTAAAAACTCTGCGTACAGATTGGAAAATATTTATTCCGAAACTATCCGATTACCTCAAATTTATAGATATTTGAAGTTCACGGTAACTCCAACTTCGGTTATCGATACTGTGCAGTGTAAATAATGAAAGCATGTAAGCTGATCATGGGAACAAAAGCCGTTGAAATGGATGCGAGTTTATTTATCGAAAGAACCGGTATGAAGGTGGCTGCAGGCCGGCCGACCATCAGATAATTGCGCTGCAACGTCATTAACAGGAGAGTCCTGTAGCTCGAGGCCTTATCATAGGCTCGATGTGCACGGCTTGTTAATTAAAGCTGAATGACGGCTCTTGATTGGCGTTCATCCGCCAGCGGCACCTAAACTCAGCCAGTCTCCCTTCGCAGGAGAAAAGAACAGTGGATAGATAGAATGATTGACAAACGAATCGTTCGGAAATTGTGCGAAAATAGATTTGACGAAATCGCGATCTTTTCGTTACTGATACTTGAAATTTCTCTTATCTACTCTATCAACAAAATACAATTCAATCTGATTTCCATTCGCAAAAGTGACATGCAATTTTTCTCTCTTCAGAATCGTACTGATGGAGTGAACATTTGTATGTTTTTGAGGAATATCAAACTTCATATGCTGAATGAAAATCAGGAAAATTAAATTCCTTAAAAAAGTCAAGTGTAATATACAATTGTGTCCAAAGCTAAGAACGAAAGAGAATGAAAAGTTGGCAATCTACTTGCGGCAACTAAAATATAGCAGCGCACGCATTTCCTTTCCTTTGTAATTCTTCGTAAATGTTTCGTAAAATGCACAAAAATGTAACAGAAATTAGTGGCTGCTCTAGCTAATATTTATGAAAAAAATTAGAGGAATCATCAACCCCTTCGTAAAACGGGACGAGTCATGTATTTCGCGATCCGCTTTTGCGTGTTTCATGCTTTTAACGGAATATTTCGCCGCCGATAACTTTTGCCGATGTTCTAAAATTAATTGTATTTTCATTCTACATGAAATCATTGGAAACATAGTGTTATGCATAGAGCAACATTGAAATCCTGGCAATAATATCATGTTTCGTTACGCTGTCCACTTGCTTTGCATATTACATAACGTTTCGTAGCAAACTTTTTGTGTGGCGTTTTCACTGCTATCAATGTCATTTATATTTTCGCTACTTTGCTACTAGGTACAGTTCGCTTGAACATATTTATCGACATACGATTTACAACTTGCGATTCAGTAGTCACTTTTACTTTAAGTTTTATTTTGCGATCGAAACAAATTAATGTCAAATTCTGCACCCCAGAAAATATTTTTTACAATCTACTATACTATATTACGACATGGTTATCCGGATAGCGAAGTATACAATACGGCATTAATATTCAGCGAGCATAATTAGCTTATTAATGCATAGCTTTTTTTCTTTTATATTCATATATTACCGTCAAAATTAGTGTTTCACATCATTTAGGAAGTTTGTACAATAATAAAGAGAGTATGGGAAGTTGAAAATTCGCTTGTGGCGATTAAAATATTACACGCTTTCCCTTTCTTTGAAAGGGTCTAGCCGGTTAAGGTAGTCAAAAGTGCCCCTAAACCAAATTGGACTTGCGATGGGTCATTCGATAGCTAATGAAAAAAAAACAATCTGTGCCAAGTTTCAACTTTGTATCTCGACTGGGGGGGTAGTAAAGGGCAAAAAACGAAAAATCACGTTTTTGTTCAATTTCTTCCAACTGAGTGCATGACAAATTTTGAAAAAAATTAGTGGCACGTCCGTTAGCGATACACATATTATAGAATTTTTTCAGATTTTTATGTTGCAAATCCAAGCTGTGAAAAATAAAAAACCCCCAAAAATGCCGAAAAATGCCGATTTGGTATTGAAGGAGTTGCAGAACTATAATTATATAATTTGGGTAAGTGGGTATATGTGATAGTATTGCTCTCAATTTTTTTTAGATTTTTTGATTAGGTGCGCCGTAGTTAAAAAAATTAAAAACCGGGTTTTTCGGCGTTTTTTGCGTGTCAGATTGACTTATAGGTCGAACTTTCGTATTATTCTCTATTAAATAAGTGTTTGTGCAGTAATCAATGTTTTTGCATCCGGCAAAGCAATATAGGAATTAAGGAAACTAAATAAATAGAGAAAATTGGAATTACTGTGCTATTAGAGCCTAGAGCGTAAAGAATATTTTCAAGTGGTTCGGTGGTCCCGTGGTCCAAGCGTCAGGCTGTTGTAACGCTGCGGACTTTTTTTGTAGGTTCGCATCCCACTTAGGTTAATTTTTTTTTGCATTTCATTTTCAGAATTTTTAACTATATAACAACCGAACTAGTTTAAACATAGTTTAAGCATATTTTTTAAATGTCTTATATTTAAAGATAAACATGCGCTCCAAAGTCATATTTACGTATAGTACAGATTAAAATAATTACAAAATATTGTTAAACTACTTGTAAACAGATATTGATATAGTTCGGTTGTTATGTAGTTAAAAGTTCAGAAAATGAAATGCAAAAAAAAATTAAGCCAAGTGGGATGCGAACCTACAAAAAAAGTCCGCAGCGTTACAACAGCCTGACGCTTGGACCACGGGACCACCGAACCACTTGAAAATATTCTTTACGCTCTAGGCTCTAATAGCACAGTAATTCCAATTTTCTCTATTTATTTAGTTTCCTTAATTCCTATATTGCTTTGCCGGATGCAAAAACATTGATTACTGCACAAACACTTATTTAATAGAGAATAATACGAAAGTTCGACCTATAAGTCAATCTGACACGCAAAAAACGCCGAAAAACCCGGTTTTTAATTTTTTTAACTACGGCGCACCTAATCAAAAAATCTAAAAAAAATTGAGAGCAATACTATCACATATACCCACTTACCCAAATTATATAATTATAGTTCTGCAACTCCTTCAATACCAAATCGGCATTTTTCGGCATTTTTGGGGGTTTTTTATTTTTCACAGCTTGGATTTGCAACATAAAAATCTGAAAAAATTCTATAATATGTGTATCGCTAACGGACGTGCCACTAATTTTTTTCAAAATTTGTCATGCACTCAGTTGGAAGAAATTGAACAAAAACGTGATTTTTCGTTTTTTGCCCTTTACTACCCCCCCAGTCGAGATACAAAGTTGAAACTTGGCACAGATTGTTTTTTTTTCATTAGCTATCGAATGACCCATCGCAAGTCCAATTTGGTTTAGGGGCACTTTTGGCCCCCCTTAACCGGCTAGACCCTTTGATGTTGAAACATCATAAACTTGCTGTGCTCTTCGTTAGATGTACTTTCCCATATGACTCTATAAAATGTTACATAAAATGTACAAGAACGCAACAGAAATTAGTTATCTAGCTGATTTTTATGCAAAAGAATTAGAGGAATCATTCAGAAGGTTAAGAATTATTAGAAGCGATAGGGAAGATAAGATAATATCTGTGCATTTATATTAATATTTGCAATTTGCCAAGAGAGACATTATATTTTTAAATTCACAAGTTTATAAGGACAAATAATTGTTCATCGGTGTTGTTTTGTTTTGGAATAAGATCTATTAAAATGTCGAGATACCGAAAAGTCTATTAATATATTATACGAATATAAATATACGAAATTTATACAACTCTTCCATTTTATAATATCAACATACATCAACCTACAGATGTATCCAAAGAAAAGTATCCCTTCCAATTTTTGGCAAGATATTTAATAATTTGATTAACAATAGTAAGTGATCCCAAACTTATGGCCAGTAGTATTATACAGTAGTATATGCCGAAGAGTACCAGTGATAAAACACAGCGGTAAAAAGAATGAATGATATACTTTTAATGAAAACGCTTTCCTACATGTTTAAAATAATTGTGCACTAAGCGAACAGGACCTTCCGGCAGACCTAATATTCCGTGCGAGATTGCGCAAATACATATGAGCGATATGGTGTATGAAAAAAATAAAGGCAAATGATATTAAAGGATATCTACGAGGCAGCAGAAAGATTAATAGTAGCAGGACTATTACTGATTAGCACGGATCTCCTGTCAGAGTCACGGGCGATTCGTTAATCTTCCGATTACCATTGTGCTGGCTCTCTGGAACCTGTTGCACTCCTTTAAATATATATGTACAACTCCTCCCTGTGGTGTATAATCAGTTGCCGCTAACTGTTCCGTGAAGGTAGTCTTATATTTAATCATCCGATTAATCGAGGAAGTATTATATAATACTCGCTCTTTTGTTTTGCTCCTTTTATTATATCACTTCTTTTATTACACACGACATTGTAGTAGAAAGGGGTTGCACGCATTCTTTTCAACTTTTACCTCTTGTGAATATTTAATATATATAATATAATTTAATATAATTTAATATATACCAGTATTATTACACTTCGATGTGTGATTGTTCCAAGACTGAACCCTGTTACACTCGAAGGCGATTCTCAGTCGCCATTCGGTTTATTGCAGCGACTCGAGTAACGAGCGACAGGCGATATTAAGATTTTCTCCAGTTATATTTTATTGCTGGACATTAAATCACCGACAACTGGAGTAAGGTTTAAAGTCGCCTCTCATTTGTCATTCGAATTGCCGCAATAAACTGAGTGGTTACTGAGCGTCGTCTGTCGAGTGCAAAGGGTTAATATAAAAATAATAATATGTATTAATTGTTTAATTTTAATAGTTAAACGGAAAGAAGTCACCTTAACTCTCTATAGCGCCATGTAACTTTGAAGTCACATACCCATCTGCATTCTTTGTTTCATTTCATTTTTTCGTTGTAATAATAATTGTAAAAGTACGTGCAAGGATTGTCACCATTTTCGTGCGTTTCGTGCGTTTAAGTGACAATTTCGTTACTATTTTCACATAATGTAACTTCGTTAGATTCGCGTTTAATTAGATTCACGTTATTCGATTTTCATTTAGAGACGAAACAAATTGGGTCATAGACGGTTAAACTGAATTCTGATTATGTCTGATTGTGAGTTAGAGTGATCACTTCACGCATTAATACAGAAATGTATTAACAACCTTTCAGAAATCTATGAGTATTTAGAGAACTATAAAAACAAGAAATATTAACTAGATTTATATACCTTTGTTTAATCCTTAAATTATAACAGGCACTGGTATAAAAGAATAACGTACAAAGACCGACAAATGTCATGATTTACAATTAATCACCTTCCTTCTCTAACTTAAGAGCACCTTCCTCCAAAACCGAAGTAACTTTCCTAATTATCCTTGAATATCGAGAACACTGAGTTTAAAACCTGGCATCCGTTTATTGTGGTGGTTTATCAGGACCTGTTTATCAGGACACTCGGCAAACCGATTATTTATATTCTTTGTTTAACTCCAGAATCACTTTCCCAGGACTTCTATGAAACTTTTCTAATTACCTGAACCGAACTACATGAACAACATTTATTTTATATTCTAGTATCTCAGCATGGCAACGAGTGGTGGTGCGCTCGGAAAGCTTTTTTGTCCCGTGAAACTTTTCTAATTATTTGTTCGTCGGTACGTAAAGAGTATACATTTTTAAATTTTCTATTCCCACTGTTGCAGCGGGTGGTTTCGGGATGCGGGTGGTCGGCGGGAAAACCGGCGCGGACGGACGCACCTTTGCCGTAATCGTGTGGACTGTGCCAGATGGACCGGCGGCTAAAGCCGGTTTACAACGCGGTGACAAGGTAAGGTTGGTCTGCACGATAATCCGGATAGAATGCGTCCGCGAAACAGGATTTATCTCCTTCATTATTGACCTTGTTATATCAGAGTACACAGCACACACAGGTGCTGATAAAGTAGAAGACAATTATCGAAAGGATTTACGTTCGATGTGGCAACTTTTCCATTAAAACTTCGCTAATGTTCCGCACACGTGTCAATTATATTTAACCCGTTAATCAGGGCTCGCACACAGACGCCGACATTTTTTTTATGAATTGGTAATATACTAATAATTAATATATTACTAATTCATATATTGCTTATGAATATTACTAATATTTAGTAAAGGCATCCCTCGTATAACACGGTAGTTATGTTCCGAAAGAATGTTCCGAAAAAATGCCGTGTTATGCAAATCTGTGTATGAGAAGTAAAGGAGTAGTACAAAAAATGAGGTTGCAAAAATTAACAAAAATATACATTTTCTTTTCATAACTAAAAGAAACATGTTTATTAAAATAATCAGTAATTAATCAAAACTATTACATATTGACAAACCGAAATTGCATCTAGGTTTTCTCAATTCTCGATTCGTGTTAGAACGAATCCGTCTTGTAGGAGTACCGTGTTGTACGGCGGACAGCTGTATAATTTTAAAGTCATTTCAAGGAGGTTTTGAATGAACATTTCGAATGACTTTAACAATATATTATATATTAGTAATATTAATTAGTAATATGTTAACACTAGAATTACCGAGCATATACTCACTTATGCTTACACCTTTATTTATATATAAAATATGGCTGGAGGATGTAAGTTAATGAACGGATTCAATTACTCGCGTTAGCTATCTAAAATAAAAGTATATAAAATCTCAAACAATTAACCGCAGTATGTTCGAATGTTATAAGTAAAAATGGCAAACAAGTCATTTTGACCCTTTTGGGAGTTCTAGTCTTAATTGATTGAACCAATTCCTAATCATAAAAATCGTCAAGACTATTAATTGCGATTATTGTATTTTTTGGAAATCTTATTACAATCAACGTCCATTTGAGATAACCGTTGAATATTGCTTTATAAAAATTAATGTACCAACCAATTAGTACAAATTAAATTTAAATATAAATGGTTAAGATTTATACAAAATAAAGATTATCATGAAATAGTTAGTGTTTTGTCGACGTAAACATTGAAGGCTATCACAACACGGACAAAGTAGAATGATTCATAATAATGACTCATAATAAAAATGAATGCATGAAACCAGAAATCTTCGTTTTTCAACATTTCATATAAATTTGGCGGTATATTAGGTGTAAAAATGAATTCTTTCCGGCTGGATTCACATAATCAGTACAGCTACTCAAATCGAAATATTCTCCCGTCCGTTTGCAAGCTGTCAGATAAATGGCGAAAGGTCATCAACAATAATGGAAATAATTTCGATGGTTTATCTGCTTCTATTCTTTGTAAATAAAATGTTGATTTTATGCAAAAGTCGGAAACAATTCATTTCTACACCTAATACAATCCTAAGTATACTTATTTCTTACTCGAAATTTAGTTATTACTTAACTTAGAAATAATGGCAAACATCAGCAAAAGATGTTACAGAGTAAGTTGAACTTTGTGAATGATATATTTAATTGAATTTTAATTTAATTTTACGGGTAAATACCCTTGAGTATACATACAGCCTGTTTTACATTTCCGTTGTAGGTACACAATAATCTTATAATAGTATGCCTAAAATTAGAATATGGATAGAAAAAACTAACAAATCGCAATATTTATTAACAATCATTATAATTCTATTAATGCAGTTAAATTGTTCATATGTCATACGGTGAAGTTCTTGATTTAAAGGAATACAGTTCCTTCTAGAAGAAACCATATTTAGCTCGTAACAAAATTCCAGCTGAGCGACATAAATATCGAGTGCAAAGGCTGTCTATCATTGAACGAGTAACGTTATTGTAAACGGCTAATGCGTGTGAGTATCGACAGGTATTTTCCCCAATGCTGCGGTTTTAATTAAGTTATCGACAGCTCACCGAGGGACATGGAAACCAGGAATACAAACGTTCGCCGAACACCCCTATTTCGTAACATTACATAATTCGAATCTCCTTCTGCTTTTTACCCAGTTTACGTAATAAGCGAAGTAATATTACCACCAGACATTGCAAAGATTCCACGCAGTAATTTCCACGGAGTAAACATCCTCGAAAGTTTTCGAGAATTGAAAAATCCGTAAATATTGCCCTTCGTTTGCATTCTATTGCTCTTTAAAATCCTATTTGATTTTTAAAAATTTCATTTCATTTTTAACGAATTTTCATCTTCATATATCTCTTAATAATTTGTTCTAAATAATTCAAATTAAAGAATTAATTATCCTCATTCATTTTAATGTTTATATTAATATATCTTTCGACTAATTAGTGTATGAATAAATAATCTAAGAAGGGGAGGACCAGGATTGATTATTGCATTTTTTAACTTCTGATAGATCAAACTGTAGTTAGCCACGCGTTTTCCCAAAAATCACCTTAAATGTGAAAAATCGGAGGTCCTCCAAACAAGTAAGATATAACGCGACGCGACTTATTGATTTAAAAGTAATGATATCTAAATTTCAATAAAACTAGTAAAGTATATTTTAATAATAATAATACTAATAAATAGGAAACGTAGACGTCTTATACGTAATAGTATAATTAATTATTTTTGTACCTAAATGCTAATATTTGTCTGGTGAAAACAATATATGACGCAAACTCGGCGCAAACATAGTCATTAACAAAGTAAACATCAGCAATCTCCAGAGACATGTATGTATGTACAATGTATATTGTACATATGTACGTACATACATGCATCGTAAATTCAATTCTGAGGCATCTTCAACTGAACTTGTAACAATTAAAATTCGAACGGTGTTCCGAAGTATTTATAGATATTGCGTCAAACATTGATTAACCGATTCACTTGAAAACGTAGATACTTAAATCGTAAAGAAGAACTGAAAGATAAAGTAAAGGCCGAAACTGATAGTGAACCAAAATTCATTTCGACAACCAAGAGATATAAATGTTACAACGAACTTTTAACAAATATCGTCTATTATTTCGTTGTTATAAAGGTAAAATTCATTATTAACTAACATTTTCATGTAAGAATTACGGCTCTTTTAATAGATCGATATCAAAAAGTTATGGTAATAAATACAAAAAAAGAGATTTGGAAAAATGTAATTGATTAATTGATCCCTTTTACAGATCATATTCACCTTTTTGCAAATCGCATATTTAGTAAATATGTAAATATTATTTACAGGAAATTATTTACAGGAATTGTCCCAATTTTACTTTACTGTACACAAAGAGAAACATACTACAACTCATCAAGACATTTTCATTTTACTCCGACCTTAGACTTTGTGATAATTTGAGATTAACAGTAATCCAACATTCATTTTCTAATTTTTCCACTTTTCTGCTTCCATGTTTGAGAATATTTTTAATAGACGTTTTACATATTTTTATTCCAGTCAGGCGTTTTTGTATTTCAAACAAATAATAAACTGAACAATAAATATACATGGGTTTTACTTTTATTATATTACAAAAGTTTAAGGAAACAAAGTTGTAGAAAAACTTGGTTTGCAAAAGGGTGAATTCGATTTGCAAAAGGGTAAGTTTTGAGTCTAAACCCTGTACAGTATAGTAGGTATTCATTAGTATAATAGTAATCTTGGTAAATATTAAATAATCTTGGTAATCCGTAAATATTTTGCAAAGTTTGCCTCATTTCAAGTTGAAGATTTCTACCTATTTTCTGTGATGCGTACAATGTGAGTTTCAGATGTAGATGTAATATTACAGATTGTGTTACATTCGAACTTTCACCTTTCAACGCGTCGATCACACGCGTTAACCTTTTTTGGAAACATCATAAATATTCTCAAACATGGAAGCAGAAACGTGGAAAAGTTAGAAAATGAATGTTGGATTACATTCAATCTCAGCATGAGTTTCGTAAAGGCAAAGAATGCATTTGTTATGCTTTCGATAAGTGGATATCAGTTTCTAGTATTTTACGATTTTTCTATTTGTAAAAATCCATAAAGCATTAATTTCCTATTCTGACTTTCATTCCTTGAAATATAATTTACTATCATCGTTATTAAAAAGATTAAAATATTAGTGTATATCTTGTCCAACAATAATTAATATCTGCTTCCATTCCAACTTTTGAAAACTGTATAAGTGAAAATCTGTGTATAGAAAAATTACATAAAATTCCATTAAAGTATAATAAAAATGTAGTGAATATAATAAAGCATTCATCTGGCGGTATATTCTACTAATGGACTATTAAATTAAATTTAGTACGCAATAAAATAATTCCAGCTATAATCAACAAATCAATTCAACGATGGCCATATTAAAACATTTTATTAGTGAAATCAAAGTTAATCACAAACTATTCAATGCGGAATGACAAGTTATATTCTCCGGCGGTAAAATATACACAAACTCCAACTTGCTAATATTAATCGCATGGTAACTCGGATGTAGATCTGAATATGTTAATATCCACCAATTAGTAGCAACTCGCCTGGGGAGCCAATATACCTAATTTCGACTTTAGCACGAATCTCGGTTACAACTAACTTCACCGTAGTTTCCGCGAATGTGAAGCTTCAAACGTTACAACTTCTTTAAGACAATGAGTTTATTATCGAATCCGGAAACGTCTATTACTTGGTTAAACCCATAAATTCTCAATACTCTGTTTACACTCAATTTCTACTTAATATTCAAAGTTGCAATTACCCGAATAGACTCTCTTAGTTCGTACTGCACATTAAATATCGACTACATGGAGTATATTAAATTTATAAAAATCCTTCGTTAAGGACGAGAACTAAATAATTGTGCATTTTTATTGTAAACTGAAGCATTAAGTTCCATAGCCAAAAGTATATTGATTATCCCACAATGCACTGTTAGAAGGATTATAAAATGTTTACGATACTGTATTATTATTATACACACTATATCTTTTATGGTTATGTGCTTAAGTAAACAGTTACGCCCCCATTCACTTTTATTAAGAATTCTTTAAACTGCAACATTATCGTTGTAAGGTAATTTTTACACATAAAGCTTCACTTAAAAGAAGATTTTCCATGTATCTTATTACATCTTCGCAGTTATATTAATATATAGTAATATTATGTGTTATTACTGTTCTTACTATTCCCCCAAGTAAAGTTCAGCTAATCTAAGACCTCAAAGAAGGCAGATATTCCAATTTCCTTGGCAAATATGAACACTTTACTAGAATGATCAGCGTTCCATGTTTAGTTTCTACATGTAATAATCCAATGGCATGAATTTAGATGTCAAGCTCCACCTTATCAACTCTTGGAATTCTCTTTGGTTTTGATGCAATTTCTAACGGCCTTTGGTGTGCCTATACCCTCCTCTTCCGCCATTCTGGTAGTTAGAGAAAATTACAGAGACATGGCACGTATGTCTGTTCTCCGTTAATGGAGGTTCGCCCACTCGGTAATTAATTACAATAAAGCCTGACGTCGATCGATTTCACCGTAGAGTCCAACCCACCTCGAGTTCTGACTCGGGGCTTCTATTTCTGACTGCACATGAACTCTCGTTTTTTTCCAATGAAATAATTACCTCCTAGTATAAACCTCCATATAATATTTAGGTGAAAACGAAAATACATTTTCGGCTCATACTTCGATTACCCCAGATCTCTTACGTGTACCACCGCTAAGAATATTATTTACTACTGACGTAAACTCCCGGAATCCGTTCGACAAAAAAAAACAGAAAATTCTTAAATCAGAAAAAATAACCCTCCATATACAGCTTGGGTGTATTACGTGTAAGATAATATTTACGTCCTTCTAAGCCACACCTTCGAGTTTAGCTAGGATATAGCGTAAAAGAAACTAGTGCAATGTCTCAAAACTTTATCCGCGTAACGTGACACGAAACTAATGTTTCGGTGACAAAAATACTGTGATGAGAAAAATAAAAACGTGGTAGTACAAAGTGTACCTGATATATTTATACCGAAATTGTATTAATAATAATAATTATTGTAATATTCATAGAATTGAAAGAACGCAATAAAATCTTCATTCATACGCCCCTTTACTTGGTGGATCACTTCTGGAAAATATTATTTTGCAAGCAAAAAATGATTCGATGTTTTAACATCTTCATGGCATAATTTTGCTTTACGGGAAGAAGTCTAATTTAAATTTAAAGTAGATTATTAACTTCATACATTCCTTACGTTTCACTACATAAATTAGAAATAAGACTTTATGCAACACACTGATAACAGTGGTTGAAGGTTTTGGATTATATGATTGGTAGATACATAGACCGTGATTACGAAGAAACATTTGCTTGTGACATTGATCGTTAACCAATATTAGTCTACTATACACCGAAATACAGTTTTGAGAGAATTGTATTGGATTAATCATCGTGTTAGAGGCACTGACGTTTTTAATGTAAACGCAACAACAGCTCCGCACGTGTTTTCCGAAATGGGCGAAAACCAGGTAGAACTAAAAATATATATCGTTTACAAATAGTGACCTATAAATCCTATTATATCGAAAGAGTACGTCAATCATTTAACATTTCGAATATTTTGTAGCCGATGAAATACATTTAAATTCGCGATGATATGTATATGTACTAAAAGCACAATGACAATTATCATTACCGCAATATTTGGACAGATATGTACATATGTATATATTATGTTATATTATAGTAGCTGATATACCTCGTTTATCACTAATGTAATTTGTTATCAATATAGTAATGGTGATAAATTTGAATCAAGTAAAAATCTCTTTCAAGCAACCTACTATAATAACATTTTAATTATGTCAACCTTTATAGCGAAAATATTGAATCCTAAATATTTTTGCCTTTATGATATAATATAAACTCAAATTGAAAGATGAGTCGGATTTATACATGGTGTTAGGAAAAAGGGGCCGATATTTAAAGGGCTTACGTTATTCACCCAGAGGAGTAACAAATGTCTAATAAACATTGATCCTAAAAGCTACCTTTTATTATTGATTTGCATTCGATATCATATCTTCACCACACATCGAATACACACACGTCATAAACGCAAAGGTAGTCTCATCCCAGGAAACTGCTTTATGCACGACTTCTGTGACGTCACAGTGGGACTAAGGCCAATAGCGTGTTCAGAGCAGGCGATGATAGTGTGTACCTGCTGCGCACAACGAACGTTAACTCGTCCTGAACCGAGTGAAAGGTTTCCTGGGATGGGCTGTACAAATCTTCCTATTTGTAGATGTTCGATATGTCTTCATTCCATTTCTATAGAAAGCTCACGTCTACGGATCATAAATCGACGTACATTTTCAAATATTCCTTTCGTGTCGCGTAACGTACATTTTCTATTCGTTGTCGTAAGTTCAACATATTATTCATTGGCGGTACAGTCCTGTACGTTACGTGGCACGGAAGGAAGAGCTATCGAATATTTACAAATCTGATGATTTTTACTTACATTTGCGTCTATGAAATGTGTATATTCAATGTGTGGAGAAGAGACTCCCTTATGATATCGAATGTTAATTGATAATAAAAATTCATTTTTACTCCTCCCGGTGAGTAATATAAGCCCTTTAAATATCGAACCCCTTTTAGTACTAGAACTACGGAAGTCGTGAAAATGACGGGTGTGCGGAATTTAATAAAAGCGTTCAAATTTATAAGGTTCCATTTTCCGAATTTTTTGCGGCTTACGTTGCATAATGACCGTAATTAAACCGATTATTGTATTTTCTCCATTTATCTCTGTCTTTAAAGACGTATGTATAGTATACATTGTATACTTGTGTACGTGAATGTATTGTCCGTAATTCTAGTGTTAATAACGATCATACTAACACAGTTCTTCTAAAAAGTACATGATCAAATTCTGTAGTGCAAATGAAATACATATAAATATAAATGTATAATACAAATGAATAAGCTTATCGGCAAAGCATCTAACACCAGTATCGCACAGTACACTACAATGTACTACCGTATAAACTTGTTAAAATTTCTCAATTTTGTTCTTGTTAGAGTAAAGGCTGGCCAGCGTTCTAGGTTATGTTCTGCCGCGTTTATTTCTTTTTTGTAGCTTCGACCAAAGCTAGTCATAAAAGGGAATACAGTTCTACTCGCGTATGACTCGCACAGTACATTTAAATTGAATTTCAATTCAGGAAACGGGTTTCCTATAACTGATCGAATTCCTGCGTTTTCGGTATCGTGTCTGGTATTATATAGAATGTACAGGTAAACTGTAGAACGTTTATAGTTTCATGCACGGATTTATACCCGCATTTCAGCCACTCTATAAAATACAGGGGAATTCGTGGTACGGTTTCAATACAATTTACTCCATCTGCGTTATCGACAGCTAATCGGTTAACGAGAATAATGAGCGAATGGCCATAATGCTCTCAGTGGTTCAACTCGAATGTCTCTGTATGTATTATCCTAAATATGTATAATAAATGAAAATGCAACCTAGAAATTATAACTGTCATTTGTATGATTAATATCATTGTTTTATTATATACGGAAAGAGAGTTGCAATATGTTTTCACAGAAAATAATTTATCCTTGAATGTCCATTCATGCACATTTCTCGTGGGCCCAGAAAAGAATAAATACATGTCTAAATCAATTGTTTGAATTAAGTTTTAATATGAGGAATATTAGAGATATACAATTTTGTTGTACCTAGTTAAATAGTAATATTTACAGTACAGTAATATCTGCATATATATTAATGTGCTTTACCACTATCAATATAATGATATTAAATTCGAAATAGGTACAAATCTTCTAGAAAAATATTTTCGTCTCGTACATACATTTCTGGTACATGTATTCCTAGGTCGATTGTTAATAAAACAGTGTTGCACACCAATATTAAATTCTTTCACCCACAAGAGATTGGAATATTAAAAGTATATACATTGTTTCAATATATCGAAGATACTGCTATCAATATTTTTCATTTCAACGTTTATTATTTCCACTTTGTTATATCTGATTGACCTCTTCGAAAACCCTATAGATAGTGTGATTGTGTATGGCTAATTCTATAATAATAATAATAATAGTAATAATAATAGCATAATTTAAACTTTATTACTATTAAGCACGATTTTAACTCGTGCTGCACAATTTGCATGTTCATGACGAAAGTACAAAGCTCACGTTATAAACACTCCGTAAAATTGGCACAATTTCTAAGATAATAATTCCTCAAAACTTAGCAAAGTTTAAACACTAAAGATTGTAGGATTAACGCGAACGATTTGCGGGAAACTTTTGAGATTTACGTCGGTTCATATTTCCGACATTCCGTTAAAATAATAAGATCCAATTAAAGTACCTAGGTAAGATAGATACAGGTTACTTACTAGATGAATAACTTTTATTGTCGGTTAGAGAATTTACACGAGCACGGGAACTTTGCCATTATAAGTTTTTCCCGGAGGAATAGAGATTTAAGCAAGCAAGAAAATGTTTCTCACCTAGTTATTTTATCGAGATAACAATTAATTACTTTATCAGTTAATCTAAAAGAATTTATTAATGTGAGAAAAGCCCGGTTTGATAATAACTTTATCCAACTTCATGGATGATTTCAATAAAAATAATTCTGTGACAAAATAGAAGTTTATTAATAATAATCTTTTGTATAATAACAGCCTAATAATAGCCGTATATGAATATTACGAATATTATCAATAATATCCTTAAGATAATAACAAATTTAAATATTTATTACGATGATTATAATATACTTTCTTCACGCGTCCATAACAATTCTGAATTTATATCCTCCAACCGGAAATTGTACTTTTTCCGTGTACTTCCCGATTGCAAAATCACCTCCGCAAATAAAAACTCTATACCCATAAATAGACACGAAACTGGAAGTAATATCTGGAAGCAATGTCTGGAAACAACACGCAATATCTCATACTACTCAATGGCGGGGTATAATGGTTGAAAATCGGAAAGTTTGGAACAACACATGATCTATACCATAATTTCTACCGACTTCTTTTTTTGAAGGAGACATAATTAATGAAACCAACGTACAATGTTGCTTTTATGTTGGACGCGAGAGATTTAAGAGGAAAACTTGTTCGCAGGTTCTCGAATGGTCCGGAGTATCCCTGATAGACCGCAGCTTCGAGGAAGTAGTACAAATAATCGACCGAACCGACGATGTTGCGGAATTAGTTGTGGAACACGCCACCGATATGTAAGTAGTAATCTGATAAGGAGAGAGATATCAGTTGTGTGTGAGATTTTGCAACGAGATTTTTACGAGACAGTAAGCCGCACTAATTCTAGTGCACAGTTTTTTGCTGCCACGGCTCACGGGTTTAAAAAAAAAATTGTTGTGAACTTACAACTTGTTAGACGCGTATGCATCCTTTACTATACAATGTGACGATAGCGGAACGCATTACTCTCCAGGCTTACAACGCGCAGACCCTAGTTGCGTAAATGTCACGCTGTATAACGAAAGATGCATAAATGTATGGAAATTGCATATAATTTTAAGCCCCTTTTTTGAAAAACGCGTTGTGGCATCTAAAAATGGTATGCAACAGAATTAGTTCTGCCTTAACGACGTGGAATGATGATAATTCGAAACGATTATATCTACGAGTATGTTTTGTGTAATAAAAACAGCATTGGCGATCTACCGGATGATCTGGGTGCGATACCACCATCAGGAAAAGTACTAGGAAACATGGGCCTGCTGATGGGTAAGTATAACATAAAATACAGGTTATCCTATGAATTACATGTATAATACTTGGTCGAGATTTTGTAGTAATTAAATTGATTAGTAAACAAATTTTTGAGTAAAACTACAAGAATTGTGAGTCGCATAAATTTAGACTGTAAAAATGAAGTGTAAATGATTTGTTAGATCGTAGGAATGACTAAGTTTGCATGAATTTGAGAGTAACATATACATATTGTAAAATGCGAATTTATATTTGTCGGTAAAGTATTAAGGATGAATTTACTGCGACAATTGCCACAACTTTGGAACCATTGTCGGCGAATTAAAAATGTGTAGAAAATATTTGACTTCTTATATGTTAAAGATGATAAATTCTTGATTTAGCATAGAATTTGATTTGATACAAAATTAGTTGAGTAATATGAAATGCTTACGTGTTGCTTGTGGAAAGTTAATATTCTGTTGATAAAAAGCGGTGGCCGTTCGTGATTAAACAATAATGCATTTCTGTTTTCTTGACAAAAAGCCGAAGCTGATTTCGAAAAAACAAACCGGTTGTTGTAATGAACATTTAGTATGGAAGATAATTGACAATAACAATTTTTCTCATCTATCATGTCATCACGGTAACTTAATATTCTCGATTTCCATACATATTATACATATGTTCTTCCATATTTACGACATAGTTACACAACATTACGAGTTCCGAACGTAATATATTTTTCTTGATAAGAAATTATAGAAAGATTCTCTCGGGACCATCTATATGTATAATGCGTAATCATAAAAAGACCAGGTAAAAATCGAAGACTCTGAAATCTTTTGCAGAAGCGGATACGGATAAGACCCCCTCGTCACCAACGCGCAGGAAACTGCCAAAGACGCCGGTATAACGAGTTCATAAATTGCCACCTACACGTGACCGTCTCTTTCTCTCAATCTATCTTTTCCATCTGTGTATCACTTTCTTTTTTTCTTACTTACTTACTGATTTACTTTTATTATACCGTTTCTTTACCACATTCCCACGCAATATACACGCATCTGCATACATGGCAGATAAAACGCTCGATTAGACCGAGTGGCAAAGCGCAAAGAAAGCACCTACTAAGCCATACTTTTTGTTGGAATCCACGAAATATACGAGCATATTTCGCTCGCTCGCTTTGTACATATATAGAACTCATTAGTACGATACCAAGTAACGAACCATTGTACGTATTATACTCTCTGTATTACCTTCTCGATGTATAGGAATCAAAAAAAGTAGCACAAAAGATAGCTTACGCAAAGTATTACGCAAAGCCGATCTGATTCTTTCATTGTAAATAGCGGTCTGCGTACTTTCCCGAGCCGAGACATGCAAAAGAGACTTTTTTTTGTTCTTTCTCTCGCGGAAAGAAAGAATGGAGGATTATGGTCTTTATGAACCACTGTAATTTCTAGCTCCTACAATTTCTGCACTTTCACGCGATACGTTCCATTGTTTTGTCAAAGTCATAGTACGAACGTTAAAGTACCTGCTCTCATTATTCCAAACGGGAAAATTCACATTCCTTAGCTCCATATTTTCTAATGAGAATATTTCACGTCTTGAAAATTATCACTTTTATACAAATTTCAGTGTAGCACACGATATATGATTTTACGGATGAAGAAATTCGAAGTAAAATCTTTTATTGTCCTGCAAAAATGAAGTATGAAAGGCTGTAGTAATATATTAATATTTCAATAACGGTCATTAAACTACCGTCTTATGTCATTTACAGCTTGCAAAATATAATATTCGGTACCAAAAAATTAGTACTTGGTTATAAACAACACTTTATTTGGTAAAACTTGATATTTAAAAACACGCTTGTGGTATAAATATTAATTATAATTTTAATAAACAGCTCGGTATATCAAATTATTTAAAATTTATAGTTTCAAGAGAAATATTATACAATTTCAGTAGAGTAGTGATTTTTTAGTTTCGTTATTACAAATGTACATTTCACCGACTTTCAACTTTTGATTAAACATTCTGCATTCGATGTTCTCGCTTCCGCCACTTGACTTCACAACAATTTCAATAATTTACATAGAACCTGTCATTTGACCTTTGATTACATCCTTTTATAATCTTACCTACTCTGAAATCTCAATTCTAAAACTATACAGTTATAAATGTTGATTACGCAGATGCACAGATTGTATAAGATGCAAGAATCGGTGCAAAAATCTACAGCAATTGATGCAATTGTATGAAAAGTAACATTGTACAACACACATTTGGATTCGTAACATCTGATAGTTGATTTACATAGATTTTGACGCGCTGGAAATGGATCCACAAACGGTTTTCCTTCATCAGCCTCAATTTTCGAAAAAATCAATTTTGAAGGAAAAGATTCATTGTTGCATCTTACACAATCCGGGTATCTCCTTAATAAACATTTATAAATGTATAGTTTTAGAATTGATAAACTGTCGGCAGGTTTAGTGTCAAACGCAAATGCCTAAGTAAATATTTATGAAACATATAAATAAAGTACAAATCTGAATGCAAGCAGTAAATAATATAATTAGCTCGTCAGAATTTCGAAAAGTGTAAATGGAATGAGCTTAATTCGATAACTTGAAGTGTCCCCTAGAAAGTCCAGTGAATCTGCTTGAAACTAGTACGTCATAAAGTTCAGAAAATGCATAAATGCATGTTCACTGAGAACATATGCATATCCATCGCATAACTAAAAGATATCTGCATATCTCGCTGAAACGGACCCGGCGAATTAAGTTGCAAGCTTGCAAAGCAAATGTAATGATATCGGCGCTACTTGCGTCCGGATAATCAACTTTAATTGAAATTATTTCGTTATTCAGCTACCTTTTAACATATTCCTAAGTGGTATCCAATTTCTGCTGATTTATAAGACTTTGATACTAAATAATAATAATAATAATATAAGTTGTCCGCACAAATTTAGTTTTATGCTATTCCATATAAAGCAGACTTCTTGCAAGCTATAAATATTTAAATAGGCGTCAACAAAAATGAGATAATATTTTAAACAACTCAAAATTAATTAGGTTAAATTAAAAATTGTTTTTTATATTTGATGCTAATTTGAAAGAGGATAACTTTATTAATGAATTAAAGTTGCAGGATCATCAATCGAGGAGCTATTCAGAGCAGAGTCAGTTCTTAAGACAATTAACTTTTAAGCTCTCAGTGATTTCAATAAGTACCATATATTGTAAGAAAAGAGAGTAATTATGTCGGTTATTAATAGCCATTCGAAGTAGGAAGAGGAAATATCTCCTATTAATTAGAGTGTAACAATGCGAAAGTGATTAAGAACCACTACCTTAGAGATTCCTTTAACGAAGAGAAAGTAACTTTGATTCATCTTTCACGGCAAAAAGTTTTTAGGAGTTCATAAGAGTATATTTTTCTCCGGTAACAAATAACGTTCAACGAATCAGAGCGGACGTATTTCCGATCGGACAATTTCCTCCATTTTTTCTTCCGGCGAAGCAGAAAGCCCGCCGCAATTTATTCGTTCCGATAGTCGTAACGGATATAAAAAAATAGAGTGGGCGTAGATATAAAAGATTTTATCGATTCGTCGCCACACGTTTTAATCGGCCGAGAAAGTCACGAGTCTAAAATTTCCACTTCGGTTTGATTCCTCAAATAGCGGAAGAAGACGAAAAATTGCACGATTTTCGAAGTTCCAAATTATTGCAGACTTCTTTATTATTATTATTTATTACAACAAACGGGACAATCCTTGGAATACAAAGATAAGAGAGTAATTAAAATCGTCAAGGAGGGGTACATAAACATACAAAAATGTGCGATAAAATTATTACAGCGTGATAGTTATGATATTGTAGATCATGGTTTATTTTTACGAGATTTGTAAGGGGCGGTGCTTTTTATTCTAAAACATTTTAATTTTGAATATGGCACATTTCCTTCAGACTTAAAAGTGTGGAACACTGAGAATATGAAATTCTGGAGGGAACATAATATCCACGGGAAAGTAAATGACCGGGGAAAAAGTGCATTACGGAAGACGTGATCTTATTTTTAGTATACTGAAAGCTACGGGAAAACCAGCATGAGTATAAATTATCCTTAACCTCCGACGTTAATATACTGCCAAGAAACTTTAGTATTAGTTTCGGCCGCGTTCGCAAGACTCCTCGACAAACTACGGAATACGAATGGAAGCATTATCTTCATGTTTGCTTTTGTTTCTTTGTAACTCACAATCAGTACTGGATCTTAATGAAACCAAAGAGGTGATTAAGAAACTAATATGCAAGACATCAAGAAAAAAAGAATCATTCTTTACTCAATGACTTTGTAGAAACAACCCTGATAATTTATTATACAGAATCATAATTATGGCATATTAATATGCAACCCATTTCTGAACTGAACTATAAATTATTCTACAAATTGAATAGAATTTGTGATCGTGGAGATTTTTCACCCCAGTAGTATGGCACTTCAACTGATCTTTTATTTATACTTTTCTTTGTGTTTCTTTTGAATATGTAAAATTGTGTAGGTTCTATTAGAAGTAGGTTTTGTTTTCGACGCGATCATACTATTTTGAAGTATAGCACCGCCTGTTTGAATTTGGCATATTTGTATTTTTCGAAAGAACGCAGGACAATCTAAAAGAAAAACGTACTTTAATAAACGTGTGCAACCTAGACGTACATAATGTAGAATATCTAAGAGAATATTTGTGATAGCGTGTAACATGAGCATGCATTATTATATCTTTGCAAAAGTAGGAACCAGAATCAAATGTTAGAATAATCGCAAAGTATAAAAGCGTTCCAGAAAAGTTCTTTAAGTCTCCTATTAGACGTAAGGAATATCGTACAAATCACTATGAGCTTCTAAAAAAAAGCACACCGACAAGTTTCGGCGTACGCAATGCACTAGAATTTCTGAGCGGAAAAGGAAAAAGTGTCAGTTGGGGCGAGTTGCGACGTTGCCGTTCTTCTCCTTTTTTCGCTTCGTTTCTCGTTTTATCGTTTCTCGACTTACGGCTATATTTTCGAGTGGCCATCGAATACTATTTCCAGAAAGATCGCGTCGAAATTTCTCGCTTTGATCTCTCGTTGTCGAATCAAACTCCTTAGATCATAACCTATCCGATCGGTATGCGAAAAGTATTCAGATTACAGGTAAAGAGAAAAGTGCTCATCGATGTTTAGTCCCCTTGAAAATGAAACCCGGAAAACATTAGCACACGAGAATCATTCTTGAATCTGTGTAATCGATGTAAAAATAGAATAAAATAAACTAGAAAGGAGAAAAGCGAAGGAAACAGGAAAGATTCTTGCGCGAAAGCTCGGCCATAAAGTAACGCATGGAGGCTATGGCATTCTATACTTCTTCATGTAATTTCCTTTAAATTAACGTACATACGTATTAAGTATTCGATTATTGTGCACACTGTGCATTAACCTACTAAATTTTATATACAGATGAAGTAAATTATTCGTATACTCGAAATATTATCAAGAAATGAAAGCTTCTTGTAGTTTCATAGAAATACTTTTTATTGGTTATATAAAGTGCATATTATACGTATGTACGGGTACGTCTTTCTTCGTTGTCCTTTCCTTTCGGTTGTTTCATTTAACCACTCTAATTATATTCTGCCTTTTCTTTATCTACTTCTGTGTTCTCTTATTTCCTCGGTAAATCACTTCCACGAGGCTGCACGAGACTTCTCTCTGGACCTCTTAAACTTTATTCTGTCCCGCAGTATTTCCGGCGACATTTGTACCTATTGATGTTACCTCGCGTTTCTCTGTATGTATCTCTACAAAGCCCAAATCCCACTCTCTAAAAAGTCCATGTAAATATACATGTATATACGTATATACGTTAACTGTTCCTATATCTACCGACCTACACACCGCTTCCTCGTTACTCCTGCCAAAATAAATAGTTTCACTACGAAAAGAGACAATAAGAGAAATAGAGCCGCTGACGAAAGAGAAAAGAGAACGAAATGTAAGTTTTGTCCATGTTGAACAAATTTAGCATATTGGCCCTCCACGCTACTCTCTCCCAACTGGCACGACACTAGTTGTATATTTAGCAGTCCTTTTCTTTTGCGGCTCGTTTATTAAGTTTCTTGTTTGCCGTTTACGTATGGCTATCTCGTCGTTTAGCAATGATCGGCTCATAGTTCCCCTCGACCTCTACTAGATCCACGCCCTTCTCTTTCCCATTAACCTCTTTTTCTTCTGTCCTCTGTCGCTACTACTCGATTTCAAGATCTATCTCTCCAATTTACTTCTCCAATACTCTGTCTGCCTACCACCTGTCTGTTTGTTTGTACGTCTATCAAATATACCAATTTGTCTCTTGACTTTGAACGCTGAAACACGAAACAGCAAATTTCTCCCGATCTATGATACGAGCACCAAACGTCTTTTGACCAAATTCATTTATATCCACCGTGGCACGGTAAATGGAACTATTTTTCTTTTCAAATCTTATTCCAAGCTCATGCGATTAGAAATATTCCAATGGAACGAAAAATCCCGGATGTTTGGTGCACGCTTTCCCCGGAATTGAATCACGATCCGAAGCGAAACGCGCCGAGAAAAGCGGATATGCACTTTAAAAGAAATTCAAGGACTCTTAGGTGAAAGAGATATGAAACTCTTTCGCAGTGTTTTTCAACCGGCGTATCGGGAGATTAAATAAATCTCTTGGATAGTTCCTCTATACTTTCGCCTGAAATTGTGCACATATTTCAAACTTTTTCTCTCATAACTCGCATCCACCACATCGGAGAATTAGAGTTTAATCACAGATGTATTATTATTATATAAAGCATTCGGTACATTTGAATATCTGCAAAGCTCACGAGTATTCGTTACTTTTTATTAATTCCACTCTGCACGTTTTATCGACGTCCATTATTAAAAAATTTGCAAAAGGTAGAAATATCGTACATCAAAATAGGAAGTGGTAGAAAAACACTGGTTTTACCAATAATCAATAACATCGAAACCTGGCGGCGATACCAGGGGAAAGCGTATTCGAAAAAAATCAACCTTAACACTGTTGCACGTACAACACCAACCAGTTACGCTTCTCGCGACTGTACTTCGGCTTTAAAGAGTGTTCATTAAAAGTCACGTGATGTCGAACATACGAAAGAACAAAGAAATTATTTAGGCTATTTAGATAAATTAAAATCCTAGGAATATTTAGCTACATTAATCATACGGGAAGTAGAATTAAAGCTAATAACCCTACAATTTATAATTACTAATCGCAGATGGAGTACGATACAAAATAAATGAAACACAGAAATTTATAAGCTAATTGAACATACGTATAACACAGAACTAATGTAACTTTGCAAATTTCAGTGTATATCGAAATATATAATGAATAGAAAGTGTATTGTATACACTACGGGTCATAAGTTTGCGATCGCTTACTATCGTTAAGCAAATTATTAAATATCTTGTCCATAAAATGGAATGGGATACTTTTCTTTGGGTATATCTGTAGGTTGATGTATGTTGATATTATAAGATAGAAGAATCGTATAAATTTCGCATATTTTATTCTATATTAATTATACATTTCGCTTAATACGTGATTAGTTGAAGTATCCCCCTTTCTTCATTAATGCTATTTTACATATTTTTGACATACCCCAACAAGTTTGTGTAACGTTTCTTGCTGCATAGTTCACCAACCTTCTTGTAGGAAAGTAATTTCTTGTGGGGAAACTAAAAACCGACCGATTTTAAAGGTAACAAAATCTTATTACACCCAGGTACCAATGCAATATGTGTCCGCATGGCAAGAAAATAGTTTAATATTAATGGTAAAATTATAAAATCGACAAAGATTTTATATTCTATTTACTTTTAATGCTCATTCTAACGTTTACTTTAAACGTTAGAATGAAAACAAACAAGTGATCCCAAACTTATGGACGGTAGTGTATATACAGGAAGAATATAAGTTTTCATAATTTTCAATCTCCGCTTTCATTAAAGTTGTTCGTTTAACGGGCTGAACACAAACTTTAAGGCCGAAAAAGCGGCGCGATATAACACGCACATCTCGCTTGCGTAGAACCTTAAGAGCGTAATAACGTAGAGTAAGAGTACAGTCCGGGAAAACGGTGCGTGAGAGGAGTTCAGCCGAAAAAAAGATTAAAGACTGAAGTACCTTACGAAAATAATCTAGAAGAGAAAAATTCGGACCAATCAAGAAAGCCAAAAGGTGACGAAAAAGAATGACGATAAATCCGATTCAACGAGTGGACCACAAGAGGAAGGGAAGAAGAAATTACGAATTCACAAATAGGCGATAGCGATATATCACTGTTAAATAATTAATACAGAAACGAACCTTTTTCTTGGCTGTATCGCACACACCAGTGCAGCAAAACTAATTTATCATATACTTCAAACGATACTTTGTACAATATCATATATAAAATGGTAATGCTTATCAAAACTAGTCTCTTTGTCTATGTTCAATAATTATACTCCATTTGCTTTTTTATATACGATGTCTCAATTGATATAACAGGAAGGAAATAATAAGTTTATATCTGATATTAATTCTACAAGAAAGTAGTGCTCATAACGATATTCTTTATTACATAATGGAGTTTAATAGTAAATATTTTCATCATAATTTGCAGTCCGTAGTTTGTAATAAATAATTATTCAAGTAATATTGAAAAATCAACCTTCAGGTCGTGTAATATTACTGCTTTACATTTGAATCTGTATATCGTAAACGAAAAGTTTTGCTGCACTGTTTCCCACGGTACAAGATACTGTAGTTGTTGCTACCAAGCGAAAACACAGGATCACGTTTTAGAACAAATTGACCACACGAACTACCTGGATACATAATTAATAGTTGGCTCGCACTTGTCCGTTCTATCTTCCCTTTAAAGAACCTTATCACAAGTCGCTTTTGCATGAGGGAATGAGTCTGCCTCCGAGTTCCCACTTAAATGTTGCTGATGGAATATGAACATCTTACATAATACAATTGAAAAAGCATAAGAATCGAAACTTTGAAAGGCAGTTTTAAATGAAATTTTGATTGGAATTGAACACTGTATAACACAGCATAAGTGATACGATGTCCATTTCCATGAGTAAACTCACGATTAATAAGACAGTGCAGTTATTTATATATGCAATGTAATGTTTGTTTCGCTGTATTTTAGGAGCAAATTGCAAAGGAAAAACAAGTAACTGGACGCGTGCAAATTCAGGTCTCGTACGAGGCCGATCGCAAGGAACTGATTGTTTCCGTTTTCATGGCTGATGACCTTTGCCCGAGAGAAGACACTGGTTACGGAACATTACCCGAGGCTTTCGCTAAATTGGTTTTGGTCCCTATGTGGTAAGCTTTACTTGTGTATGCTTTCAATCTAAGAATAACAGACGTGTAAACCGTTCTTCCCATATTCCTTGACTTTCATTTATTAGTAAAATGACTTTTTAATGATGCTCAGATGCCACCAAATTGCGAAGAATATCGAGACATAAGTTCGTGTAATAAATAAGGCTGATTCAATATTATAAAAAATTTATATATATATATATATATATATATATATGAAATTTATAAATTCACACGTTGTATATCCTCGATTTTCAATTGTTAATCGTATTGAAATATATATAGGGTGACTGAAAAGTCTGGAAACGGCTAAATATTCCGTAGGGAAAGCATTGTCGTTGAAACCATTAAATGGACAAGTTTTCTGATTCCATTTTCGGGCTATCAGATGAGCTCATTGATGTTGGGCCCCGGCTTATATGAGGCTCAAACCGTGCTAGGGACTGAAAAAACAATTTTATTTCTTCTAATAAAATGTGGTCAAATAAAACTCGATTCCTATCTCAAAATGCAGGGCCTCACTCTCAAATCTAGACCATATCTGGTTGCAAAAAATGACGCGAAATACGAATCAGTAATAGAAAATAGGCGTCCCGATTTAAAAATTTTGGCTTGGGCCCCATGGAGCTCAAATTGGGACTCCGGGCCCAAAATCCATGAACTTATCTGATAGTCCGATTATAATCCTAAAACCTTACCGTTTAATTGTTTCAACAGTAAACAGAAATGCTGCCCTTAGGAGATACATATCTGACCGTTTCCAAACTCTTTAAACACCCTGTATATCAGTTTTGAAATTCATTTTACTTAATAAAATCATAGATTAATTTTTCAACCGCTCTTACATGTTCAACATTTTTTGCGAAGATTGGAGATACAAGAGCAATATAGATTCTCGAAAGAATCAGTCACATACAAAACGTTTTACTCACGGTTATCCTGCTTCTGTTTCCCTGAATTGTCCCTTCTGGGTGATTTGTGGTCGCTTCCAGTCACTTGTCCTCTTCTCTTCAGAACCACCCACGATCTGATATATTTCGATTGTCCCCTCAAGCACCTCGTCACGCACCATTGATTCTTTATCACCATGTATGATCCCGGCCACAGCTGTCCAGAAATCACTCTCTTTCTATCGCCTCGGAAACCGGATTTCATCGAGATACATATATATTTGCTATCAATATTTGTTATACATATTGATATATACGTATAAGTAAATGCATATAATAACGTATCTATTTTAATAACATATATGATTCGCATTTTATAAGATTTTACATAAACACTGCCATCTACTACTTATTTGTGGCACCCAACATACTGCCAATTCCTATAAAATTGAATATTTCTGAACAAAAGTGTCGTAGTTAATATTATTGCTTTGAAACTTTTACAATTACAATTTTGTAATCTGCTAGAAACAGTATAGGAATTATTTATAATATGATTCTAAACGTTACATTGAAATTTGTTGTAATTGTTATATACGTTTTTTGCAGTGGCGAACAGACCACCTTGAAAACTGCTGTGGCCGAACCGACTCAGAAACCAATTTGGAATGCTACATTATTCTTCCCCGGAGTGGAAGGCGAAAGTTTAATGAAACGTGCCATCGAGGTCACTCTTTGGGATTTCTGCCCGGATGGTGATAACGTCTTTCTCGGCGAATGCACCGTCGATCTGCAGAGAGCTCTCGAAAACGACAGAGCCGTTTGGCAAGTATCAATCTGTAATTCCCGAGTTACCGAGTCCTAGAGCCCGATAACGATTTTTGTGTTTTTTCATCCTTTAGTCCCGAAAATACAAAATTAAAACATGAAATTATTTTTTTCAAAAACTCTTACATCTGTTAGCATACATATTACTCGACATTTAATAATAGAATAATGAAACATGGACGTTATATATATATATATATATATATATGTTTTATTATTCTATAGTTATTAAATAAATACGCCACTACTTTATCATCATCGTGAGAATAAAATTAAATCATTATTTAAAAAACAGAATAAAGATAAAGTGGCTCAAAATGCCGAATAAATTAAGCAAATAATAGTTTGTTTCAGCGTCTGAAATGACTATTAATCCGTAATTACCAATTGGCAATATATCATCCGAGTTTATGTACCACTTGGCACGTGTCTCGCTAACTTGAACTACTGTTTAAACATATTTGGAAACTCGTATCGCAAAAGTAATTTATATCATCCTATCCCCAAAAGTCCGCAGAATGTTTTGCAGTTAATAAAAGCTGTCTAGGTTTTATATTTACGTCACAAATCTTGTTCAAATGACAAGGAATGTTCTAGAAATGCAATCGCTGAGCGTGTCTTGTCTTTAACTAATGTTTAAACCTGTTTGCGAACTCATTTTGCAAAAGTTATTTCTACCATTTTATTCGTAAAAGTCCACATAATGTTTTGCAACTAATAAAAACTGTCTAAATGTGTAGCTGTCCAACTGTTCAAGTGACTAACTCTCTAAACTATTTATCACGAATCCTGCTCAAGAGAGGAAAATGACCCGTTTTTTCAAAATTCTTTTTATCAAAAACTAAGGCTGACTGAGGGAATCGGTTTGCGAATTCATTCTCCGCTCGTCAAAGTCTATAGGGACCTGATATTTGTTGTTACAACCTTTTTTTGTGTTGGACAGTGTTGTTTTTTAAAGTCTCTTACATCTGTGAGCAATATATTACTGGATATTCAAAAGAAAATTTATAGCAAATACAAAAAGGTTTCACAAGATTAATTCACGTTTTATTAAGTGACTCAAACGAATATTAATTATTACGCTGTATCGAAAACTAAGTTATAAGGAGCGAATAAGGACTAATAGAGCGTTAATTAAACGACTTCAACAATCTACTTGAAGTCGTAATATTAATTAATTTTATGAGATACGTGCTAAGTGGTACTTGAACTCGGATGATATATTGCCAATTGGTAATTACGGATTAATAGTCATTTCAGACGGTGAAACAAACTATTATTTACTTATTTTATTCGGAATTTTGAGCCACTTTGTTTTTATTCTTTTTTCAAAGTAATAATTTAATATTATTCTCACGATGATGATAAAGTAGTAGCGTATTAATTTAACAACTATAGAATAATGAAAAATATAAATAGACACCTCTCGTAGCGAAGAAGTTAGGAATATCGCTTGGCTATCTTTCAGCGATAATCTGTACTTTTTAATACGGTGTTGTACACTTATAAGTATTATATATATACTTATACCATATATATACACTTATAAGTATTATATGTAAGTATTATATACATATACAAACTTGTGAATAAGATAGGTAGATGCACACAACGCATTTGCATTTGTTTGTATCAGTATAGCAACGATGCATTCCCACTCAATTTATTGTAATTCGTCCGCCACATCCTTTTTTTAGGGTGTGCTGTTGAGTGGTTGCAGTACAGAATTCTTTTACCCGTTTCTGCAGGGGGCACCTTTTTTGTAGCGTTGATTTTTACCGCGCCGGTAATTTTTGAGTGGAATCACGAAAGCCCATTTAGTGCTTGGTCTACTTATATCTCGTCTGTACTTCTATTTTTGAAGGAATTATCAAGTTGGTGGAGAAATAACATAAGCATATTTTGCACGAGAAATATAACATCTAGAAACATCATTGAATGTATTTACGTAGAAAATGTCTTTTATTAAACATGGCGGTCTTGCATATAATAATTGTCCCGTGTAATTAATGATGGATATGGTACTTTACATATTTCGCATGAATTGATTAGAGAATTGTTTCAATTCGCAGTATCAATTATGTAAATATAACGTAATCTAAGGAAATATATATTTTTGCATCTAAAGGAAGCAATATACAATTTAATACGCGACGGACACTATTGCACAAAATTTTCATAAATTGTGAAATGTTAGATAATACAGTGATATCTTGTAGGAAAAATATTATATTAATTTCACTTAAATCTACTAAGATACTCAAACGAAAAAATAATAAAATTTTACACCGACATGTTTTGTTCCTCAAAATACTTACGAAAAATGACAATATATATTCTATAATAGTATAATATATTCTATGCAAGAATACATAATAAACCGAAATATAACCTGATTAAAAGAAACGTAAGCGTTGTCACATTACAAAATTGAATACAATATGAAATCAATAATAACAGGTATCGATTGGAGGACCCACGAGGACTTCGAGCAGGAAAATCACCGTATTGCTCTCCCCGAGGTTCCCTCTCGATGGAAATCGCGCAAAGATTGCTTAGGAAGACAGAATTACGTGAAAGGAGTTACAGCGATGACACGCAAAGTGACAGCGGCAGCCCTGAGTTGGGCTTTTTACATCCAGATCACGCTTGGCATGCGAATTCCAGAAGGGGTTCCAGTCAATCCGAACAACTCGAGGTCGAACCCTATGAGCTAAATAGGGATTACAGCAGATCTCTGCCGGGTAGTCGCAGAAGCAGCTTCCAAAGCCAAGGTGGAACCGATAGTAAACGTGAGTAGTTATTTTGAGAAATAAATAATCACTACATGTCTTTCAACTATGGCATTGCATTAATTTCAAATGTGTCGAATAATATGTTAACTTTTCATTTGTACTGTTTCATATTAACAATAATATGTTAACAGGGAAATGTAAAACAGATTGTATTGTATACCGAAGGGTACTTACCCGTAAAAATTAAATTAAATTAAATTAAATAAATTAAATTGAATTTTCTGCTATCAAGGATTAGGTTTTTCTAAATGTAGATAAAAAGCACGGAGAACTCTAAACTTGAATTTGTTACGGGAGGGTTGTTCGATCAATGTTTAACCCTTGAAAGTCATAAAAAATGACAAATCTAAATATGCAAAATCATTTTAAGGGTAACGCATCTACTGCTAATACAATTTTCTACTGTAATCCGTAATATTACGAATACTATTACATATTTCGATAGATGAAATGAATATTATAATAATTAATATAGTCGAAACACTCGATGTAGTGTATTGATAATGCACTACGGTATTATTATTAATATAACAACTTTGCTACGGAATAAGAACTCTTAAAATTTTTGAAGTAGAAGTTACATATCCACAGAACATATCAAAATATTGTAGTCTAATAGAAATTTTTAAATATAACATTTTTACTTGAATACACATACGTAGCTGCTATAATCATCGTGGAAAGATATAAGAACTTCCAATGGTTTAAAAACTTCAAAAATGATTCAAAATTGATCAGATTACCCGGGTAATATTAGTTTGTTACTTGCACTGCTTCTCAGAGCTTTAATAACTCCTATTGATGTTTTCCAATGATGCTCCTTACCTGTGTACTTAAGCGGAACTTTCGATTTACTTCATTAAATCCAGGTAACTGGAAAATTAAATATTGTGACTATCCGTCCTTGGCCAATTATTTTGTGGAACTCGAGTTAAAGAGGGAGAGGATCAAATATATTTCAGCGGAGCTTGTTTAACTTCGCCACGGTAACTAAAGACCGAGTCAAGGACGGCGAGGAAACTCCGAATAAGAGGACACACCGACGTGGAAATTTGAAGTATCATTTACGCCACTCCTCTTTCCCCTCGTTCGCTCAAAAAATATTTCCGAATACTCCTGGTACATCTGCTAGATTCATTTGCATGAATGCAGTACTAAAGAGGTTTAAAATTCCATACCACTAATTTATACCTTATAAATATGTATAAAATTCCTTTGTGCCACGAACAAATTGAAGTCCCTTTTTCACCCTTTCGTATTAAGTATCAGTTTCGTATCGTGAATATTTTACATATCATTCAAAATAACATTGAAGTTATACCTTTAATTGTACGCAAGTTTATGCAACATGTTTCTCTTAAACAAATTGGAAGAAAAAATCACAATAAATGTAATATAATACAAGAGCATTTACTTATCTATCATATCTGTATTATTACATTAATTCTATCGAAAGAAAGAAATTAATCTTACCTTTCACTTACCCTACGTAATAATACTATATAATACATGATGAGCTTAAAAGCGCGCAAAGAAATTACTGTTCATATTAGTGGAAGAAGATTAAATTCTTTAAGCCATACCTTTATTATGTCTCCATCATTGACCGAGATTCTTTTTTTAATTAGAATCCCATATTCTTTTTGGGGGATTTAAGTCGGCCTTTAAAATCCTGGCACGTATTACAATGCCGCAGAGATGATCGTAATACCTTGTACATAACCGAAACTTTCTTCATTACGATTTAACAAGTTGGTAGCTACGCTCGCTATAAGATGTTTACTACCATCCAACCCACATTTTCCTTGACTTATAATTTAAGTATATTGACGGTAGCCCCAATGGCGGAAATTATGCAAACATAATACCAGTTTTCTGAATTCCACATTACCCTCGAAGTGTAACTAACAAAAGTCATACGTCTAGGTTTCGATTACAATCATAGTAATTTGTAATGTTAAAATGATCGAAAGTACTGATCATTATCCACGTTTTATTAGGTGGAAGCATGGGAGAAGCAGACATGCCAGCTATAGTCCACTATAATCGCGATCGTCGACGCAGCTCCTTCACAAGACCAATGAGGGACCCTGTGGAAATCTTAGAAGATCTACGATCATTGAAAGCAGCAAAGAGGGAGCTCGGCAGGACGATGAGCCTCTCGGGAGACAAAAGACGCGATAGCCGTGAGTAGAATTACGCTGCTTTTTTCTGGCCATCATATCGCCTGTTCATTCGTTCGTCCGTCCGTCCGTTCATCCGTCCGTGCATCAGTCTGCCTGTCTCTGTCTCTCACTCGCTCGTCAAATATTAATCGTTTACTTCGATTTTCTCTCTTGCTCTCCCCCTCTCTTCTTCTTCTTCTTTCTTTCACTATTTCTCTGTCACACCTATTCATCGATATATTCTTTGTCTTCTTTACCACTACTTTGCACCTCACTGATCACTGTTCTCTCGAGCGATGGATCGTCGTTGCTGCGATCCACCCTCGTCCACGAGCCGAACGACGGATTCAAATCTTCCTCGTCGGCCAATGCCGTGCGTATCGTACGCATGTATTTATATATACGTATACGGATGTACGTATACACGCGAGATAAATGTGTGAATATCTCATATTGCACTAACTTAGTAATATGAG
Organism: Nysson spinosus; assembly: GCA_910591585.2. Lineage (NCBI taxonomy): Eukaryota > Metazoa > Arthropoda > Insecta > Hymenoptera > Crabronidae > Nysson > Nysson spinosus. The sequence goes on from OU342830.1 coordinate 2,852,162, forward strand.
AGAGAGGAGCGCGAGTATGCGTACGTATCCGTGCCATTTGTGTACATCTTTGTTGATCGTTTCACGTGCCATTGTTTCATGTCCACATCGTGTACTTAAGTGTCTCCCGTTGTGTGATACACCATGCATCTTTCTCTCTCTCTCTCTCTCTCTCTCTCTCTCCTTGTCTCTGTCTATCTTTTATCCCTACTTTTGTGTAATCACTGTTTTTCTCTCTATATCACATCCTCGCTTATCCTCGAGTCTTTACGATTAACCACGGCTCGTCCACTTCGCGCGATTTGACCGAGCGAACGCCTCGGGTATCAAAACAGTCTTCCTTGAGGACAGCCGACATAGAGTTTCGAAATGTTTTTCGATACTTAGTCGAGGCGGAAACGGATCGGCCTAGAAAGGAGCATTTGCAATCGTTGGGAAAATTCCGGTAAACACGGTAGCTTTACGGAAGTCTTCGAGCGATTAGCGCATACGAACACTGCTTGAACACGTTGAGGATTGGAAACTTATCTGGCAAGAGTTGTTCTGTAGTTGGTTACCTGTAAAGTATAGTCAAACCTAAAGAAATGTGTGGCATTAGCGGTCCACTGTTATATTTTTAACCACAAAAAGTTATAACAAAGATATATAATTTAATATTGTAATGAAAAATTCATAAATGCAGATAAACCCATCTTCAGTGTGTTAAAATCAATGATGTTTGCATAGAGTTCGTTGTCATCAGCCATTCCGATTCGTCGCCCGCTTCTGCCGGATTCATGTTCCATTTCACTAAATTATCAGTGAATAATACCGGTGCGGATAATCCATCGATTAGTTGTTCGGCACTCAGGACTTATATTTGGTGTATTTGTATCTTACCCAATAGTTATACTCAACAGGCCACAAAACTCCATAAAATAACAAACATAACAACATAGAGGAAATAACAGAAAAGAACAGAATAAATACAGTTGTATAAATCGCATCACACTTCAGTAACTTATAATGTACTGACAGTGAGATTTGATAAAACTAATAGATGAGAAGTTTGGACAGTATCCATTTGTCAAAATTTTCAAGTCGTTCTGAGACATATCTAAAATTATAGCAAAGAACATATATATGGTATAATCTTGAAACACCTAGTCGTATAAAGCTCCAGGACAAATGGATCCCTTTATCCAAACCAAACACAAGTCCTGAGGGTGCCTCGCGTTTCCTCCTTCCGCCGTGGGTTCGCCGATTTGTCAAGCTCAATGCAACGAGGAAATGTCAACATTCCGGTTGATAGACTAGTTCATTTGAGGTACGAAAGGTACGGACGCGGGTTAATCAGGATCCTTCGGGTTCGGAGAATGCGAGATTACGCCATCCTGTCTCTGTCTCTCTGTTTCGCTTTGTTCATAAAGAAGATGGCATTCCCAGTACAAAATCACTCGTTGCAATAATCTGTGCTCTCTGCTGATCTCTGTGCGATCGCTGTTGCGCCGCTGTTGTTGCCTGTCGCTGAGTACTCGTTTCACCTGTGCCAGCCTGAGTCACCATTGATTTCCGACATCCAACGAATTCACGATCGACACTATTCAACTTGCAGTCCAAGATTGTAATAAAATTACAGTTATAAAAGAACCAAGGAAATTGAGGAATGCATAAGAAGAAGTTCCTAATTGTCATTGGTCCTGTCTCCTCTGCCCAAATTCCTACTGTTTCTATTGTGCCGTTGCACGCACCTCTGAATTTTCACTCGTGTTTGGTAATGATGGAAAGAATAAAAATGAAAAGAAAACACCCTGTCCCTCGGCCCACGATTCCTCCAAAGTTCATACGTTGAAACACGCCAAGTTGCCAAAGCTATATGCGCTGATCGTTCTCCACTGTTGAGTGTTCGTCTTCTCTCATGATCCGCCGACGAAGAAATCCCGTCGACGAACTGTGTTTCTGCATTTGTTCTCATTTTGTGCTGATTGTCTTGTGATCTCCTTTCTCGGTCGGCACCGTCCGGCCGATTTTTGACACGCATATGGTCGGTCAATACCGCTCGATTCGCTCGCTCGAAAACGCCATCGGCCATCGTCACGACCTCCCGAACCCCGATCTACGACGATTCGTGGGCTCGATCGACCGACCAACCACACCATCATCAATCAACGACAACAGCGTGCGTAGTCCCAACGGTTACTGTGTGGCAGTGCGAGCCTGTATCTCCGAGGACCGGTAACTCGGCCTCCTTCCCACTGCCGCACTCCATACCACCTCGATAAGTAACCACAGGACTCTGTGGATCATCGTCACGGGCTTCCGGTAAGACACACATTTTCTCACTTTCTTCACTATTAACCTAACCCCCTCTATTTGATTACCTATCTGCCCTTCCGACGATCTGTTTGCCTTGCCTTAGCTGGCTTCGCGTCGTCTTACATGATCTACAATACTTCGCTTCACTAAGACGCACGTACCTCCAAAATTTCCTTTACCCCCTTTTCCCTTTTCCCATTTCCCTCTTCGTTTCTTCTTTCAATACTCTTTCGACTGGGTTTCACGCTATTTTATTATATATCCCCTTCTTTTTACTATTTTCTTTATTCTTTTTTCAGTTTCAGAAATATATATGGGAGATTGATCCTTGAAACGAATAAACTCGCGCTTCCATTTTGAAATCTTTCGTCACTACACAATACAATTGATTTCGAACTATTTGCCTGATTTTCTTCATTCTTTGTTCGTGAGTACCTTTTTCGTTTAGAATATTAATCTATCCGGTTTCCTACTCAATATGTTTGTACACTATCTTACGTTTCTATCTTTACCTGTTATATTGATCTCTAAATATACTTGAATTTACTTAATAGAACATACGGAAGTAGTAAAGGAAAGTGAGGTGTTATTGGAGAAAGTCGTTTGGAACATGGCACGCCATTAGTTTAGCATGTTAGAGTGTATTTTGGCATGCTATTTAAAAGCACCAACCTGTGTTTCAACGTAATTAAGAAATGCCAGATGTTGATACGAAACATTAGTGTTAGTTCTACTTCCTCTTTTTCCACATTCTCTCTATTAGGTCAGCTAATGCTTATGAACGTAGGGTAATTGCTTCATCTTTTATTTACCGTAGAGATTATGTAAGCGCTAACAACTCGCTACCAGTCTTGCTATCTGCAATCGTGATACTAGGTAAGAAAAGTTGAATTATAAGATCATATCGGACGTATTTCGAGAACAAGGATTCAGCAATCCTTAACTATCAACTTAAATCCTGAAGAATGACGTGGAACAGGACAAATATTCCATCGAAAGTGAAAAGGGATGACCGGAAGAAAGCAGAAGAGAAATATTTGAATATAATATTAAATTCACAATGCAACATATCAAATTTATCAGAGTCAATTAAATGCAAACAGACACGTATACAAATATAATTCGTGACCAAAAAAAGATGTAGGCGAATTTCCCAATATAAAATTAAATATAATATTGTCGCTCCTCATAATATTTAACAGGATGATTTATGCAAATAAATTACGATGACCTAATAATTTTGGCAATGAGGCTTGCGGACGTAATATCAGTAATAGCTATTACTGTACTCTGCTGAAAGTATGGACTTAAATCTATTCGAATCATAAAAGCTCGGTAAAAATGAGCCTCGAGAGCTTTCAATCCATTTTCCAGAATCTTCATCGATAATGGCTGCAAAAGATGGGGCGATAATAATCAGCACGAATACCTATTCAAGTCTCGTTTCCAAGTCTCTTTCAAGTAAAATCTAATTATGACTACTAAGTTGGTATTATTATTACAAAAAGAGCTTTTACGTCAGTTCTCCAGATTCGTGCGATAGTAAAGGGAGTAAAAGATACAGCGGGAATAATCCACGAGGGAAAATATTCGAAGCTCTTCCCACACCTGCTATCAATTTACCACCTCATTAATGATAATAATTGATCATTAATATAAAATAGACTATATTTGGAAATTTCATAATGGATACTCCCTCGTGAATAAAATCGCCGGACCGTAGAAACCTCAACGGTTGTAGTTGATAATACTTCACAAATGTAGATATTTCTCATCTTTATAATCTCTTATCTAACAATTAGACAACACATCCTATAGCTTGTAGATAAGAAAGTTGTTATAATCATTCTTTTCGCATAGAAAGTATAGGAATAGATATCATTGAAGTACATTTTGAATCCTTGGCTAAAGTATGCAGTATCAAGTAGTTACAAAATGCGTAAGTAGGCTTACACGTAGATTCTACTGATAATACTTGTTGAAGTTCATCTTCTTCGATCTATTTTCTTCGCGAATCGAACCTTTGGCCAAAAATGTTGCCTTGGGTATTCGACTCTGTAAGTTCAGATGCGCTTTGTAATCGTAATAACGTTGTACCATTTGTAAGCTTTCTTGAATGTAAAGTAAAGGACATGCTTTTTACTAAAAAGTGTATTTGTAAATGAGTAGATAGAGGCTAAGTTGGTAGGTGACACACATTAGGGCTAATAGAATGTGATCGACTAGTAAACAAATTCAAAAATACATCATTGACTTTATTTGTCACGAGGAAATTAGCAGATACTAACATATATTTTAAATACGATTAATAATATTTCCAGAATGGAAAAATATCATCAAAACTATTCCCTGAGATAACTATATCAGTAACATTTCATCCATTGATGATTATAATCATCACTACATTATATTAGACAGTACATTAAATTTACTATTATAAACAATGTACAAAAGATATTATAAGTTTATTATACAAAAGAAACAATGTGAAAACGAATGACTAATATTAAACAACCGATTGCCTTCCATTAGTCCTAATAGAAACCAAGCAACAAGTCCTCGACAATCTGCGTACTACGGGCAGTTATGATTCGAAAAAAGATGGCAGAAAAGGGTTTTTTGAGAGCAAAAAAGGGCGGAAAGTGATAACGTCCATGAAAAGAAAAAGGGATGGCACGCAGGTTGGCCATGGATGATCGCGATATATGCAAATACCGGAAGATAAATCTTTTCCTCTGACTTATAGGACGGGGTGAGCGCAAAGACAGCGTCATGGATATTCCGGAAAGGTTTTACGACAGAAACAGCGAATCCGACGATGATGAAAAGTGGAGGTACGTGAAAACAATTACAGTTGAAATCCACCTTAGAGACATAATAATTCATGTTTATAGGATAAGAAGATCGTATCTATTTACAAACATCGTATCTATTTAGAACAAAATTATGTTAAACATAATTTTCCATTACAGATCAACGTCTTCTTTCTAATATTTATAATATCAAAGACAACCGAATAAATGGAGTTATGTCGCTTTCGAAAATAGCGACACATAGATGTATATTAATTGAATTACAAATATATTTTTTTTAATGTGGCGTAGATAAAAAGTTGTTGAGGCACTTTCATAATTACCGTCACATTTAATCTTTTTTCAATGCGATATTCATATCAGATACGGTGTTTTATAAAAATTATAAAAATGAGGATATTATTTGAAAGGAATTTGTTTGCACTGGAAACAAATTAAACTGCCTAGAATCCAAACTCCGGAAACTATGTTAATTAAATATGACAGATGGAATTTGATATTCTTTGAATTGAGAAGTATTTTTGGTTAGAAATTATCGGGGTCTGAATGGCTTGCATTAATAAAATTGTATAGAATTAATTAATTCATATGCTGATGATTTGGATACTTAGCGATCGATATTTCTGCAGAATGTCGTAAATAAGCTTACAAGTTGTTATCAGGAATGTTGATCTTTAATTTGATTGTGTATGGAATTTCCAGTCAACCGGTGAGGAAGGAAAATGGTATTGATACAAAGTTGGGTCGCGGACAGGTGCCACCAAGAGGATTCAAGATGATCACTGGTAAAAAATAACTTACTAAAATATGTTCGCCATTTAATTCTATATTCACTTAAAATGAATCAATTATAATGTTAATTATCTGCATGTAATTAGTTAAATAACATAATTGAAAAATAGCGCCAGGTAATACAATTACATTCAGGATTAATATAGTGAACCATAATTGTTTTAATAAGCATATTATTAGAATAATATCTAGTCATCTACCACTTAATAACAAAACATTTATTTGCAATTTTCTAATAATTTCTCTTACGTAACACAGAAGAAAATGTGAAGTAATAAAGCAAAACAAATATACTTTTTATAATGCCCGTTAATTCAAGTGTCTTAAAATTCTTGTATGCAGATGCTTTCTCACAAGATCAGAGGTTAGTTGAGGACACATCTTGCACAAAAAATGCGTGTTTTAAAGTTGATATAGCATTAGGTTACTGAGGGAATCTTAATTAATTATAAACGCGCGAACCAGCGAGAACAAATGCCAGCGTATAATCGATATTCACCCTCTGAGTTCCTCTGACCCGAGAACCATTTTGCAAAAACGTAACTTCCTGTATTTCATGCGTCTCTCAAAACATTCCAGGTGCTCAAAACGGCGAGGTGAAACTTGGCTTTTGCCTAAGCAAGGGAACTCTCGAGGTCGAAGTTATTTGCGCTAGGGATATTTGTCCCGGCGAGAAAGAAGAGCCAGGTAATTGATTTGTTTTCCTCTATCATATCTTTAATCAGTTTATCATGCATTGCCCTGGATATGTATCTTTTTAATCTGACCGAAAATGTCGTGAAATGTGGCTCGCTTAACACGATGAAATTATATTATTTTAGGAGATTTTCAATGACGTTAGTATAAGAGGAGTTTTCCGCCATTTTTAGAAGACCCTTTGTCAAAGGATCATCCTTTCACCTTGTTTCTATGTTATTCTCTTTAGCTCTTTTATATACATTTTTTTCTACATTATATTCAGCGGATAATGTATGAGGGATGTTTTCTCCGATTACTTGACTTTATCTTATTTAACAGAGAATAAAACGTGACGTAATAAATGGGAGCTTTGGTGGTATTAATAGAAACTCAACACATTCATGTGTACTGATATAATTCACTCGGTATCGAGACTTTCTCACGCGTTTACACAGTGGAATGTTTCTTTTTAATGTACAGATAGCGTTGATTTATAAACTCGAAAATGTTAATTAGTTCTCTCCACCCAGTTTCAGCGATATAATTTCCCTCCGTATATTCTGGTCCACTATTTTTCTCTCGTTATACAAAGTTTTCCGCAGAGCCAGTGTCGGCTTGATATTGAAGTTAATATTGGTTTCAGAAAAAACACGCTTTACAAATATTTTCACATGAATTATTCTTTCTTTGATGCTGTAGTCTGACTTTTTAATATTTGTTGCTGTTGTTTTAGGATGCTATCTCTGTTCTAGTTTAACATCGATAAACTTCTTTATCTCTTTAGTTAAAAGGTCTCATAATTTTTTAAGATTTTTTACGAATGTGCATGTTTATGTTTGTAGTTGCCCTTAGTATTTGACAAAATATAGATATTTACGGAGCTACATTCTTTTGATATAGACACGTATGTGAAAACGTATCTTCGAGATGGTGATCGGTGGCTACAGAAGCGGAAGACACGAGTGATACGGCACTCTAGGAATCCGCAGTATCGACAAACCATCAAATATAGTAGTTGCGATGCACTTGGAAGAAATTTGTTGGTGATGCTCTGGGAAAAGAAGCAAGGCTTCGAGAGTAATCAAGGTCTAGGAGGAGCCGAAGTAAACCTAGAACTTCTTCCGTTGACACGACTGACCGTCGATTGGTATCCGCTCTTCCCAATTCATACCCTTGGCACCCAAACCGCGGACTCCCCATGATGGCTCCGGGAAAAATGGGCCCTTGAGGCTGGAGAACTCGATCTTCGTCTGAGCCTTCTGCTCAAAGACGAGAACGAGTCTGTCGTCAAGATCATCTCCTGATCTAACCAGCGGCTGGTAAATCGAATCATCTCCGCTCTTTTTACTTTACTCGTCTATGTTTCTTTACAACCCTACGTTCGACGAAAGCAGTCTGTCTTTTAAATTCAGTATCTGAACTATCACTTGTTTCGATGCCTCGAGACAAGAAATTCAACAATATTCCAGCTTCCATTTGTCGAACGTACTCCTACGGTATGAAATATATGCCGAATGACAATCAGATTTCAATAAATTGCTCCAGTGAACGAGATAAAAGGACAATCAGTATCAGAGTCCATTATTATTATAAACACCAAGCTATTTCAATCAACTTATTTTGAATCGCCTTTCGTAGAAGTCTGGGTTATGTTCGAGTAACATGTGTTACATTACCTTTGAAGGAAATACAAGGAAACGTAGGAGAAATTGAACTGATCGTGTTTCGAAAATCGAGTTTCTTAGGATTGGGATAATCTGCAAGATCCTAATTTCACGATTATAATACATGGACTGATCAGAACACCGACATCTGCGAAAGTTTTAGCAATAAGGACATACCTGTGCAAAAAAGCAACTTGATGGGAATACATACATACGAAACGAAGGAAAGAAACTAATGATGAGAGCAGAGTAAAAGAGACTCTATTTTTTCCATAAATTATAGAAGGCAGGAGAGGGCGAAGATGCCATGTCCTACAGTGACGACGAGGGTCCATTTTTCCCGTAAATTAAGGATTGACAAAAGTTAAGCGGGAGACGATCGATATCCGCCTTGAAAGGCTTATTCTGGTTGATCCAGCTTTTGCGATTCGATCGAGTCTCGCGTGACGCGTACCGATTTTGCGTCTCTTCTATAGATCAAGATCTTGGTCAATCGATGAGGCAAACGTTAGGTATTTCGCCGTCGAGGAAACGTCATATAATCGAAGTCGATACTCGCGTTTTCTTCTACGAAACTAAAAGAACAGCCAGAACCAAAATTTCCAATGTTCACGAATTAGAAATCGAAAGTGTACGACGAACGATTTTAACGTCTCCGTCGATGTTTTAACTATTTAACGGTAGACAATCGTTCCGAGGCTCGCTGGTCGAGCCAAAGATAATGAGCAATCGGTGAGAGATGCCAGGATTACTTTCCTGGCCAATTTGGATGGTATTTTGAAGCTTGATGTTTTAAGAGACGCGCAATTTTTGTAACTCGTAGAACCAACAAGGAATATTCATTTAAAGAAACAATTTCAATATTTAACGTTCCCAAGGTAGATCAATTGCGGGGTTTACTGTAATTTTCGAAAGTATATAACATCGGGTATTCAGAAAGAAGAGAGATGCGACATTAATACAAACATTCAAATTCTAAAATTAAATAATTCACATTTCTTATTTACATTAAATCCCGCAATATGTTAGTGTTAACTCTCGCCCTTTCACTGTGAGAATCCAGCATTCGTCTGATGATTGAATCAAAAGTTATTCAACTTTCTTGATCGCTTGAATGCTGAATGAAGAAGAAATAAACGAAAATATACAGTGCAAGGGTGAGAATAAAATAAGAAAAGTAAATCATTTAAAAGAATTGCGCTTACCCCGCCCCCAAGTTTAATGCCGATAATTCTCTGGTCATTATGCGGAAAGTACACTATATACATGTATAAAAGTATGCCCAGGAAAAATAATATTGAAAGTTATGTGCATAAAATGAAAGCAATGATCTTCTATCCCGATGTTGCGCAACCTTTTATTAAGTCCCTTAAATAACAGGGGATGTAATTTACGACGATGAAGATCAATGGTTTCAATAATTGGGCATAAAAGGCAAGTGAATTTAATCTTTATTGTGGTGGATTAAGATAAGATCTAAGTGTCCAAAGATTAGGCTAAAGTTGAATTCTTTCTTAAAGTCATAATATATTGTACTTCGAACTTTCATCGGTAGTATTCGAATATTAATACTAAAAATAATGATACTGCTAGGAAGTACCCTAAAAGGAAATCCCGGTAAGATGATGTATGATATTATTAAAGAAAACCAGCGTGTAGTTATTTTTCAGGCGATAAATATTAAGAGAATGAGCACTGGAAGTACCTATAACGTTAATACGGAAGATAATTTTCGTCTTGGCGACAATCGGAATTAAACAAATGTGCGCATTATTTATTGTGCGTGTATTGTGTTTCGATTGGTTTCGCTCAGTAAAAAGAAGGAAGAAAGAATTGCAAAATATATTCTGCGTTATTAGGATAGAGTTCTTCAAAAGCCACAACTTACATCTAATTATTCTACTCGTACTCGCTTCTTAATCCTTCGAAGCAGATCTTATTGGAAAGAGAATTTCGTTCATTTTCTCTATTGTCTTCGCGGTGCTTAATGTACGCATAGAAATATGGGAAAATATTATCAGCGTTCTTAGTAAAATAGCAATTAAACAAGGAAAGAAATTGCGCAATATTTGTATTATTTGGCACTGTTTTCTGATCGAATTATTGCTTCTGAAAACAGAATAGTATTTCTTTCCAAGACGGTGCGACGAAAGGCAACGATATTTTGTGGCCTGTGAGATAACTTTTAGGAAATAAAACGAGAAAGTTGTGCTCTTTCGATGCATCACTATGCAAAACCGAAGAAAAGTGAGAATGAAACAATCTTGCAATGGTTCGATAAGAAAAAAAAAATCAGATCGGCCTATAAACATATCCTAATGTTTCTTTAAGGGTACATTAGGCGCGAAGAGATTTTCGACAAAAGTCACGAGTAACCGAGAATGAATTGCACACACGGAACAATCATTCGTATAATTGGCTTCGTGTTAATACGCTTTTCTCGAAAGTGTCTTCGTCCGATGTTAATCGCACGGACAATCCTCTCGAACGAATGCAATCGTCTAATCTGTAGATTAAAGGTTCTTCCTTCGTATAAGTAATTAACCGCACTGTAGACACATTTTCTACTAGAACTTCCAAGTGACCTACTCTATTACTATTATCGCTACTATTAGAGTTAATATTACGATTTCTACCGCTATTGTCGCTGCTGTCATTCTACATCTTCCGCTAGCAAGACTGCTATCGTTCACTTTTTACTAAGCATTCTCAGTAACGATATGATGTGTCATGTATGAAGGCGATCCAATCATTGATTCCGAACTATTATAAATAGTAACATCTCTAGACTTATGGTCTTCTCGTAGTTATACACGATTCAACAATTTTCTGTTACTCATCCTGTCCCATCTCAGTATCGTATATTTAAGTATTTCGATCAAATCTATTAAAGGCTCTGAATAGTATTTTTCTTCACCTTTTCATATTTTAAATGACCATATTTTTCGTTTCCCCGAAAGGAAATATGCCTCTCGATGTCGAGTGTAAATCAAGTCTGCCTCATTCTGTGACTATTATATCGCCTAATATATATATACACGTTAACACTATATAGTATATAGTTATACACATAAATAAATAAATATATATATATACATACATATAAATATCTATGTGTACATATGTATACGAGTATATACATATACACATATACACGTACGAAAAAGTATATACATCGTATCGAACCTGACAATCGAGAATATATATATTGATCCAATTATCTATGCTACGAATCTTGTAATTGATATCTCATTACATGTAACGATCACATGTGAAAATATTCGTAGAGGTGTATAGAAATTAATAACTACCGATGTAATTGTATGTATGTACCTGCGATATCGTACGATATATGTATGTAATCGTGATAGATGACTGCATTTACGAGGAAATTTTCGAAGGGAAAATTATCATTTCGAAAAGATGTAATACGAAGACACCGGAGGTTGTCTTCGGAATTGTTTTTGATTTTCCTCGAATGTGCGGAACGAACGTATCGAGAATCGAAATATTGTTAATTAGGAATTACATCCATGCAACGGTCACTTCCCGTACATATCTGTGTTGTATGTACTCGTTCTGTCTAAGTGTCAAAGACAATCTCGTTAAATGTCACGCCTATCTTCACGTGGATCAAACATCTGATGCACTTATGATTCGCATTTGCCAAAGAATCTAATTCTAACGAAGATTATTATTATTATCTTGTAACTATCGAATGTGGACATTAATACTTTTCACTTAAAGACGCCATTCTATACGTTGTATTTTTGATCGTTAGTTATATTGAAGTTGCATCACAACAACCCTGATTTAAATTGGATAATGCTATGCAAACAAACATCACCGGAAAAGTATTAGGATGTGAATAAAAGAGCGAATACGGGTGTAAATAAAATAGTATTAGTTATGCTTCGAATATTCTAATTTAAAATCTCTCAGTTTCTTGTAATTGTGATGTTTCGTCGAATACGTATTTCAATTCGAGCATGACTTAACCAGCTATTATTTATTGTCGATTATTTTGATATGACTTGATGCATTTTAGTATAATACTTTAAGTAAAATGTCCTGTCTACATTTGATAGTGGCGAGTGATGTATCAACGCGTATGTCAATCTGGAGAAAAATGATAAAGTATCAGCGTCATTAGTTTTGCTTGGACGAACAAGATTTCGAATAGTTTATATAAATACTGCTCAATTACGGCCTAAAACCTAAGCGAAGGTAAGCCAAATCAAGGTAAAGAAATATTTTCAAACGAGTGCTTGATCCTCGTAAATGCGTGATTAATCGTAACGCGTGATACGTGCATACGTAAGAAACATCGTCATTGGCAAAGGAAATTATTGATCGTCACGGCTAATGGCGTTTACTTGTAAAGAATGTAATTACAGAGCAAATATAAGTGGCTTAGATTAGTGCTTTAAATGTTGGAAGATTGGGTGCCGGCGTCTTCAGGTCGCTGAATGGCGTGATTGCCAAAGGATGACAATAATCATCCGGGACTCGAAACACGTCTGCTACGAAATCGATAAAACACGAATACTTCTGCGACCTAAAATCTAGCAATTTTCAAAAAATGGACATTACTTGCTTCATATCCGTGCTTATATTTTAAAAATCTACTTTGGTTCATGCACGACAAAGAAAACCATTGAAAGTAAAAACTTAATTTATGATTCTCCGTAAGAAGGTTTATGAAATATTATTGCTTTCAGTATAGAATGTCAAGATTCGTTTCAAAAATGTAATTGTTAATGCTATCTGGGGTATATGTCAAAGATATTATAAGTCTAGGAACTCTATGACTCTATATATCTATAAATCTGTAAAATGAAGTACGAAATCGACTTATTAAGAAAACGCGATTATAGCGATAACATTTCATTCCGTATCTCGTTGTCCCTATCGATTAATGAGCAGGTAGTTTCTAACGATGTATGATCGAAGTATCTTGCTATTCTCTCCTCAGCTGACGAAATGTCATTTTTTAAGAACTATTTCGAGCAGTTTGCAAATGTAATGCGATGAGAAAGGATCTCCAGGAGTTGACGAGGAGATAGATTGTCTTTGTAAAGTTCTGTATAAATGAAAAGAAAGTGTATTGACGGTGCTTCTCGCTTATCATTATAATTAATATGATCGCTATCAGCGTGATACGGTCTCGTCTTTTTAGTGACAAGATATACAATTCGTACTAATAACTAAACCTACGTGAATCATTCGTGGATTCTCTAGCAGCATCAGTAGAAACTGTGCTCGATAAGGCATATCCTGTTTAAGTATAGTTTAAGGAAATTTAGATGGTGTATCGTTATATACGAAATTCAATGTGATGTCCCTACATGTTGAGTGTTGATCGTCGCACATGTGGATTTAGAATCACGGCGTGCGGTAGAGTTACGGATTAATCGAGTTACGATAACATTTAGCTGATTAAACTATCGATTACGTTCAGATTGATTCGGTGGCGATAGTTCGTGTGCAAGAAATACTAGAGAAAGTACATTCCAGTCTCTGAAGCTTCTTCAAGTCATAAAACCATACTTTACTTTAAGACACATCAATTCATCTTGCTTAAATATCTTTCTCTATTATATTACATATCTTTCTTTTAACCTTCGCCTGTATTTGAACGGTTTCAAGAATTTCGCGAAAACTCTTTCGAATTCTTATGCAGTCGACTTCTGGGACTTTTTATAAGTATATCGATCTGAGCGTTTTCCTAAACTACAGCTAATTAGATCAGTAATTACAGATCATTGTGCACCTACTTTCTTCTCATCTAAACTAAACTAACAATAAGTAAGATTCAATGCCTCGTAGAAATTGAACTTTTCTACAGTACTAAAGAAACCCGACTTTTCTATTATAACGATACTAAACAATGGACTCCTATTGATACCATTGGTGACCCTTATTAGCGAAATGCTTTATATTTTCGAAATACTGCACTATGATGCTCGCCCGATTTATTGGGTTGAAAGAATGTTTTTCCTTCAAGGACAAGTACTTATGTAGATGACGTGTCAACAACGTCTAGGACAGTGTCTTTCAACTCCTTTTTAAGCCTAAAGAATTGTATCCTCTTCGACTGATCCTATCGAAATATCCGTCGTTAGAGCTCCTTCGAGAAAATACAAGTCAAAAATACAATAAACGTAATACGTAAATCATTTTATCGATGTTACAAATGAAGCTATAGTCTTATTGTCAGAGTTTATTAGAAAGGAATAACTAACGTGGAATTTCTATTCGAATCGATATTCTCGCTACGGAGAAGTTCCATGTAAATTTATCAATGTTACAGATAAAACTATGGTGTCAGAGTCTATCAGAGAATAATAAAGCAAAGAGAACTTGTGCTTGCAACAATTCCTATTCATATAACGAGTTGTGCATCAACAATTTTATTAATGTTGCAAATAATAATAAGCTTCCAGAGTTTATTGAAACCAAGCGAATTAAGACTACTGATAATGAGTTTCAACAGGTATTCATCATTTGAAAGTTACTCACGTCATCCCATTTATTATTGTATTATATAAAGCTCCTTTAAAAAGGCTCGAAAACAAAACTTCGCGCGTTAAGTTACATGATTGAAAGAAACGAAATTTTAGAGAAACTTTAATTTGTAACTTTATCAGCGTCGCGAACGATAATACCATTCGTAAGTACATCAGGCAAGAATAAATTGGAAGATAAGTAGCTTTCCGTGCAATTGAACGATTTGGTATTTCTGCGCTACATATTTGTGGTATATATGCGATATGCCGATTGAGAATCAATATTCTACGAAGTGAAATGCGGGAAAAAGACGAAGGAGATTAATTTGTGGCGATAATTACGATAAAAGATGACACGAGTTCTTGCGTGGATAGGAAAAACGAGAGTCACAGCGTCAGTCATGAAAAGTGTGTTTAAAGAATGCTGAATAACGTCGCTGACGATACATTATTATGTGTAACAATGAAATTTGAGGACGACTGATTTTTTGTAGTATGTACGAGCGCGACAGGAAGCGCGCCATGCGAGTCTTTCGAGTTTTTCGCCCAAAACCCTCCGTCTAGGGAACTTTGTGAATTTGTGTAACCCTCAAACCGTGTCCCCGCTACCCCTATTCCCTCAATAAAACAAATGTATAAACGGACATTGTACAAATACAGAAGTGGTGAAAATCGAATCTGCAAAATTTTGTTTCCCTGTATAAGTGTACAACACTGGAACTACAACAAGAGTATAGTTCATCGCTGAAAGATAGTCGAGCGATGTTCCTAACTTATTCACTAAGCGAGGTGTCTAACTTATAATTAAAGTATACGTGTAAAGCAGATACTAGCTCGGTGGCATTTTTAGGAGAATTCTAATTTCTAATTATCTACAATTATTTACAATTATTACAGATTTCCAGGTCTCACTACGTGCAGGTTGCCATACACAGAAACCCTAATGGGTGGTTGGGTCGCGGACCCCGATCCGAGTGATGTAAAACAGCCATATATGTATATATTATATTTTTCAATAGTATAAATGATAAAGAGTATCTATTTGTTGCAAACAATTCTGGGGGCTTTTGCGAATAAAATTATATAACTTACATTTGCTATATCTATTTGCAAATATGTTTAAACTTTAGTTAAATTTGTCGAGGCTTGTTCCGCATTTACATTTTTATAACGTACCTTGTACTTTGAACAAGTTTTGTGACGTCGGTTTAAAAGTGAAACAGTTTTTGTTGCTTGCAAAAAATTCTGTGGACTTTTACGAATAAAATTATGTAAGTTACAGTTACAATATGTGTTTGCAAATATGTTTAAACATTAGTTAAATTGCCAAGACACGCTCCAGGCGCTCATTTTTCGAGACTTTTTTCAAATTTCCAACAAAATTGGGCCTTCGGCGAGGATTCCGATTACTCTGCGCATTAGAGCAGACATTTTTAAAAGTCAAAAAGTCGCGGAATATCCCTGACCTTGCGCCTTCAGATTTCCATTTATTTCGTTCCATGCAGAACTCCTTAAATGGTAAAATTTTCAATGACGCTCATGATGTAAAATCTCATTTAATTCAGTTTTTTGCTGGCAAAAATCAGAAGTTTTATGAACATGGAATTATGACACTGCCTGAAAGATGGCAAAAGGTCATCGACAAAAACGGACAATACCTAATTTAATAAAGTTATATTTTCAAGTAAAAATTTTGAATTTTCCTTCTTAATTAAAATCCGCAATCACTTAGTTTCCAACCCAATCTTTCATGTAGTTTATTTTAATGGCATAATATTTTGTAGAATTTCATTCAATTAAATAATAGTATATAAATAGTATTAAATAATAATAGTATAGCTTTCGGACAAAGCTGTTGAGTTTTATTTATTAATCGATTGCTTCTTGGTACGCCTTAATAAACAAATACATTTTTTATACTTTAATTATTTACACATTTACAGATGCTTCAACCCAAGACATGAATTATTTCATGCAACCCATTTTAATGAAATCAAATTTCGAACAATTAAATTTAGTTAAATAATATTTTAACTTTCGGATGAAGCTAATTTTGTATATTAACTAATTTATTACATTTGTTATTTAATTTTTGTTTAATGATTACAGGGTGGCGGAAATATAAAATATAACACAAAATATTCGTAATAAAGTCATATATTGTAAATTATTGTAAATTTCACGAGGTACAACAATTTTCATACAACATTGTACACTAATAAATAATATAACATAACAGACATAAATATATAAATATATGCAATAAATAAACACTTGTCAATAAAATATTTTGACGATGGCCCTTTGTTCTTTTTTCTTCTTTGATAGCGGCCGTTCCGGCAAAAAAAGCAGTGGTCACCCTGTAATCATTAATAAAAACCTCAGCGCAGTACAGTCTGAACGGTGCTCTCGAAGAACGTCCGCGGATGATCCGTGAAATGGTTCCTATTTTCGAAACCAAATTTTGTCACGTACTTCAAGAGTGCTTTTTAAAGTCAAATTTCTGTTCTATCGCGTAGAGTAATCGGAATCCTCGTCAGAGGCCTAATGTTTACGGGGAAAGAGTCTCAAGAAAGGAGCGTGCAAAGCGTGTCTCGCCCACTTTAGCTAATATATAAACATTTTATTGGAAAAAGTGTACAGAATTTTTTGCAATAAGCAGAAACAGTCTAACTTTTATACTTCCGTTACAGATATTGTTCAAAAACAAAAAAGACACTTTTCCTTCAAAACTGATTTTATCACAAATTAAGGGTGATGAAGGAAATCGGTTTGCGGATCCGCTTTCAGGGCATCAAAATCTATAAAAATCACGTATTTGTTGTTACAAAACTTCAGCATACGTTGAACAGTGTAATTAATTTGACTCGGTCTTAAATAGTTGTCCACTATTTTCTCGAGATGATCTGAAAACAAATGAAATATGTTTGTAATTTGTATTGTTAAGAATAAAATCTTTGCAATAGTATAATACAGTAAACGGCAGAGTACATTGTGTATGAATGTCACCTACGAAACCTTCAAATTATGAAAGATGTGAACGTTTATAAACTGAACTATCAGTCGGTCTTAAGTAGCTGGCCATCACTGTTAAATATCGGGTAATATGCATGCTAACAAATGTAAGAGTTTTTGAGAAAATAATTGAACGTTTTATTTTTGTATTTTCAAAAGAAAAAATTTGAAAAAATAGCTATTTCATGTTTGATGGGTAACGTCACCAGTGACACAAAAATCGTTACCGGGCTCGAAGACTCGTTAACTCTGGAATTACAGATCGCATTGCGCGCTTGGTCTACTTATATCTCGTCTGCGGTTATAGTCGTGATGGTGATCGCTTAATTTGGTCCACTGGCGCTATTTGCTAATATTCCTGATATTCCATGAATATTTGACATTTCACAAAACTATGCTTTGATTGGTGACGACCCGATCATCAGTATGTCAAAGGCAAAAGTATCTGCAGAATGGAGGAAACGCGTGAAAGCGGAATACATGCGGCTGCGGCAAATGAAACGGTACAAACGAGCGGATGAAGTCAAGATAGCTTGGAATCAAAACCGTAAAGTTATGAATGGTTAGTAGATTTCTTCAAACCTTTAATGATGTCCTGATTTGAAATGATTTATAAAAGCCTTTACTATGTAGAAGAAATACAATTATAGGTCATTATATAGTATTGAATAGTCTTCAAAAGTTGCAATATAATTTTGTAAATGACACCACTGGGAAATGACTGTTTTGATTTTCTATAGAACTCCTGATATCAGAACAAAAACGATGGGCTGATGGTAAAGCTATGTGGCTTGCAATGCAAGACATTCCACCACATGTCTCTTGCATGAAGAAAGCTGAAATTACTAGTTCTGATGGAGATATACAAGCTTGCCCTGTTAAGATCGTTAATGCTGTGACTCCTATACCTACTATGTATACCTGGGCACCAATACAACAAAACTTTATGGTGGAAGATGAAACAGTATTACACAATATCCCTTACATGGGAGATGAGATCTTAGATCAGGATGGGACATTTATAGAAGAACTTATAAAGAATTATGATGGAAAAGTATATAGACCTATATCAGATAGAATTAGATTAAATCTAGGATATGTAATGAAACAAAATTGAATTTATCAAAGGTTCATGGGGATAGAGAATCTGGGTTTATGGATGATTCAATCTTTGTGGATTTAGTAAATGCATTAGTACATTATGAGAGGGAAGATAAAGACAAAGATCAAACAAAGAAGGGAAAGGAATCACATAAAGAAAAGGACAGTCAAAAAGAAGATGAAAAAGACAAGAAGGATAATGGGTCTAAAGGAGAAGTAAAAGCAGAGAAATCTGATAATGTTAGGACAGAGATTAATCCATTTCCATCTATGCATATATTTAATGTGGGTCACTCAGTTTCTACAATTGTTGTGGAATGTGTAAAGTTCTCACACCTAAATTTGTATGGAGTACGTAAATTACTTTTGTAGGCAATATCAAGCATGTTTCCGGACAAGGGTAGACCAGAAGAATTAAAAGAAAAGTATATTGAACTAACTGAAAGATCTGATCCAAATGTGCTTCCTCCAGAATGTACACCTAACATTGATGGTGTAAATGCAAAGAGTGTACCTAGGGAACAGACTATGCATTCGTTCCACACACTATTTTGCAGAAGATGCTTCAAATACGACTGTTTTCTGCATCGTGAGTATATGTCACACACATCAATTTACCAATATTTAAGTTGTATCTTGCTGTGTTGTATCAACCTTTACATAATTCCATTTCCAATTGAGATACAACTTAATTGTGTTATAAATTTTGTGTGTGTATTATGTTGAATAGCTATTAATTACAATAATTTATGATTCCTCATTTATCGTAGCAGCCAGGGGGACGTCGCCGCAAGGTAAAGACTAATTCTGCATACACGGATTGTATTCGAACAACCGCTTTTTTTGTTTAGCACAGAGGCATCGCCAAGGGTTCATCCACAATAATATTTTATTCACTGTTCATCGCTGTGTCCACTAAAATTCTCTGCATACGCGATGATTTTTACTAAGAGTACATTTGCACTAAACGCATATCATTGCTTGTAGGCCTTCAAGTATGCCACCCGGGACCGAATTTGCAAAAACGGAAAGGGCCTGACTTAAAACCATTCCCTGAACCATGTGGAACGGAATGCTACATGCACTTGGTGAGCTTTGTGTTATAAGCATAGAGCAAACTATCTATGAAAAGATGTGTATATATATATATTAATATACCGTTTCATTATGCAGGAAGGAATGAAAGAGAAACTTGCAGCACAAGCAGCTGATATAAAAGAGGAAGAAGCTGACGATAAACGGGGAGGGCCCAGAAAAGTTCGCAAACAAGCAAGTGTAGATTCTGGAAACGAAGCAAGCAGTGAAGACAGTAATGATAGTAATAAATACAGTCAAGGAGGTAGTTGCCAAGGTAAAGCGATAATGGACATTAGCACTGTTATTTTTATGAATCTGGGGAAATATAAAAAGAGATTATTTAATTGCATCAGACTTTAAACAAAATGTTAATAAAGAATCAAAGTCTGATGAATTAATGGAGGATCAAGCACAGCCAGAGAACCAGGCGCCCTTTACACTCCTGGGTCTCGATAAAAGAATTAAAACTGAAAGTGAGTTTTCATGGACTGGTTCAGAACAAAGTCTTTTCAGAGCTTTGCATAAAGCTTTTCCTGGTAATCCATGTGCATTGGCACAGATTATTTTAACAAAAACTTGCCAGGAAGTCTATCAGTTTGCTCAAAAAGAAGCGTCTGATATACCGGCAATTGAAAACTTAAAAGACTTCACCCCACCACGCAAGAAGAAAAAGAAACATCGACTTTGGTCGATGCACTGTAGGAAAATACAATTGAAAAAAGATTCCGGTAAATATGACAAAACAAGGAAATCGAATTTCAACTATAGAATTCTTCAAACACTATTTTCTCTAGGAGCCAATCATGTGCATAATTTTGCGCCTTGCGACCATCCAGGAAGACCATGTGATAATTCATGTCCATGCATACAAGCACAAAATTTTTGTGAAAAGTTCTGTCAGTGTAGTAGCGAATGTCAAAACCGTTTTCCTGGCTGCAGATGTAAAGCTCAATGTAATACAAAGCAATGCCCATGTTATTTGGCAGTAAGAGAATGCGATCCAGATCTATGCCAAACATGTGGCGCAGATCAGTTCCACATTACTAAAATATCATGCAAGAACGTCAGCGTCCAGCGTGGTCTTCGTAAGAAAAATTTCATCCGGAACGGAAATTTAATAAGTCATACAAATTATGAACTACGAATTCAATTTTATATTACTCAGATAAACATCTGTTAATGGCACCTTCGGACGTAGCCGGCTGGGGAATTTTCCTCAAAGAATCCGCGGCGAAGAATGAGTTTATCTCAGAATATTGCGGTGAAATTATAAGTCAGGATGAAGCTGATAGAAGAGGAAAAGTTTACGATAAATACATGTGCAGTTTTCTATTCAATCTGAATAATGGTGGGCAACACATATTTATAAAACACGTATGTTGCAGCTTACAGCGTGAAATGTAATTATGGTTGTATTCTTTCAAATCTTTAGACTTTGTTGTGGATGCCACACGAAAAGGCAATAAAATTCGATTTGCTAATCACTCAATAAATCCGAATTGTTACGCGAAAGTGATGATGGTAAATGGTGATCATAGAATAGGAATCTTCGCAAAAAGAGCTATTCAACCCGGCGAAGAACTATTCTTCGATTACAGGTATACTTAATAGATAAATCTAATATTAATATTGTGTACGTACATTTTTACAATATCGTTTCTTTCAGATACGGACCAACGGAACAGTTGAAATTCGTCGGTATCGAACGTGAGATGGAATTCCTATAATATTTCTCGCGCGCATCGATACCGATGTCTTCTCAAAAGACCGTTGGAAAGCTTTCCGAGTTTCCGGACTGTACAAAATGAATATTCCCGGAATTACTCGCAAAAGCGGAAGTACCTGACGTATGTTCAGTAGATTAAGTGTGCATTTTACATTTTGGTTCTCCAAATTGGTACAATAAATAATATGCCAAGTTTATTACATAGCAACACCTTTATGCTGTTCGATTTAATAAAATATGTTTTACAAAACGTGCCACACGGATCCTACTTTTCCTACTATTCCATCCATTAGTACAAGTTAATATTTAAAAATACAGCAATGACTCTTTATTTTTAGCTAAATTACATAATGCGACTTCTGGTAGTTATAATTAAAGAGTTTCCTACCGAATAATACTCAAGAAATAAATTAATTAACTCTATGTGGGTGTGTCCATCCACCGGGCCTTTAAAGCGAACACGCACCTCGTTTATTACACATTAATGATACGCGCTTGCTTCATCATCCCTTACAAAAGTGAATCGATTACGAGAATAAATGTATCATTTCTTTATGAAGCTTAAAATACACAAACAGATCATCTACTACCATATTCTGGAAATTAAACGATTCCACTTTAATAAAATTGTATTTATCCGGATTTACCCTGCCAAGTAAATTCATATTAACTAACCATTACGTTACAACTAGATTATTCGAAGCAAAGAATGAACTTTCAGACAGCTGAAATTCTAATCATATAACTGTATGAATTTTTATTATGAACCACTTTACTGAACAATCGTTTCGGAAGAATTGGAAAGTCGACCCTCGTCGACATAAAGTTAAGCGCTTCCCTCGAAGAAAGTTCCCCGCAACTTGCAACGGAGTTACGGCGAAGAGACTGTAGAAAAGCTTTGCGTTGAACTTGGCACGGAATTCGGCCACCAGTTGCAGGCTTCGTAGCCGCGGAAACGGTCGTTCGTGGTACCTGTTGACCGTCTTTCTGAAAGCTCGGGTGTCTCCACTCTTCAACGAAAAATGTTATAATTTCGATAAAGTTCAAAATTATCGGGAAAGTGAAGTACCGATAAGGGTAAACTAAACGATACCGGAATTTAGATGAAGTGATAAACGCGTAAGCGATTGACCTCTGAGCGGCCGTCATTTAAATACATCAGCGACTGTTTTCGTGGAAAATAACAATTGGTGAAGTCTTCCAAAACATCGTTAAGTATTATTGTTTTCATTGTCGGCAGTGTGACTTTACACGATCGTTGTCATCATTCTGTTTGAGTGAACGAAGTGCCGTTGTAATAATGCGACGATTAAACAAAGACGAGTGAAAAAAGGAAATCATCGATGCTCGGAGAACTCGTCGAAAGAAGCCAATTTGAATCAGGGCCAAACACCAGACGAAACACTGCCGCTGATATGCGGGAAGAAGGTAATAATAATCTATGACATCCGGTGTGAAAGAAACTGAGAATTGGCAGCGTTAAGTAATCCTGTGACATTCCGACAAACGGAAGTACATCATAATACAATCTGTTTACTGTCAACACGATCAAATTTCTCAATAGAAATCGCTTTACGAATATATCGAAAGAATTCTATTCATAGCAATATGAAAGTATAATAACACCAATTTAATATGCGAGCTTTGAGAACATATTCGATGTTGAATTTTGCAATGTTCTTTATTATAATCGTATTATGTACTTTGAATGCTATGCTGCGAATAAGTTTTCCTTTTGCACGCTTTTTGAGTAATAACACAACACGTGATACTTGAAGCTTTTATATTCTGTTTCGGAAAAAATATGTAAATACATTATCACAGATCGTATTCCATTCTAAATAAATTGAAAGATTCACATTCGGAATTTATATGTTTGACAGTCAACTGTTTGTATGAGTTTGCAGGAAGTGATTCTACTTTGAGAGGTTTACATTTCATTTTCTATAATATTGAAAATCCAGGCATTTTAAATAATCCAAGCAATAACCTGTTCGCTTATAAATATTTTATCATAATTTATCGTATACCATTTATCATACCTCGATATTCAGGCTTTCGTAATTTCCTGAAGTTTTTAAATATTTCAATTAACTATAAAAGTAATTACTTCGCGTAAAACATAATTACAAAAATAATCTCTAGGAAGAAATAATATTGTAAATGACATGCGACTTACCAGTTAAAGATGGTCAAAAATTTGAAAAGGGAAATTAATTTGGTATAAATGTGTAAACTGCTTTTGTAAAAGCATATTGAAATGACATGACTTTAATGTGTACACTGTACACGTTTAGAGTTGAATGGAATCCCTTCAAAATAAGTGAATTATATCATTAAGATGTTAAATTTTCAAGCTAAGCCTTAATATCAATTTCATGCTATAAAATAAGGATTTTATGATCTCTGAAGTAGCGGGTTAATTCATTTAAATTACTTCATTTATAGTCTTCCATCGTCACTTATCAAACGGTAATCTTGTGCTCCAATTACTTTCACGAGTGAAATATTAAGCACAATAAATACGTATTACTTAATCCAACTAATCTGTTTGTCCGAAAATGGGCTTTCACTTTTAAACCTGTAAAATATTTCGAGGGTCTTTAATGGATCGTCCAGTCCTGAAATGTTGAAGGAAAACGACCAAGAAATAAAGTGTACACAATGGATGAAGTCGTAATCTAAACAAATTTTGGTTCGTGCCAAAATGAATCTATACCTTTCTATCATTAATACCTGCTATCAAATCTCTCACGTAATACCACGATTAAATGTGAAAGCAAGTTTACGACACAATTAAAGCCGAGCACTTGGAGGGTTAACTATTCATTGATTATTCCTAATCCTTTTTTATTTAATTCGATGGAGACGCGTAAGTACGCAGGAGGCGCAACCGCGATAAACAGATGTGTGTGCAAGGTCGGAATTTGCATAATTCGAGAACTCGTTGATATATTTCACACGATGCTCTAGGGGCAGCTATTAAAGGAATTCCTTCGACTTCTGGGCATTACGAGCACGTAAACCGTAATGTCATATTCTATGCTACTGCTATCATACCAATCCGAATTCACTACATTTTTTATCGCACTTCGGGATATTTTCCGATAGTGACACTGATTCAAATCTTTAATACTTCTTGTTCCGCGGATAACTTGAAGTTTTTACATTTGCGGGGAATCATTGATACGTTAACCTTCTTAAGTTATGAGTGCTAAAAGTGCATTTTTATGGTGTAATTTTCTACCATTTGGAAGATTAAATTTCGAGGAATCTATAATGGAATAAAAGTCATAAGACAAAAAGCATGATAAACAGGAACTTGAAATATTAAAAATAATGAACATTGTTGTTATTGCGGTAAATTTGTATTAACTACATTTCTTTGAAAAACTACTTTCTTGTGTTTATTACTGTAACTGTTTGTTATGCATCTATTGGAAAAGCCGTGATTTTTCCATGAAAATGTCAATTACTGAATTTTACCTCTATAACAACGGTATTAATATTTTATTAACCAATTGTCAGTCCTTAAGATCAAATAGGATCCCAATAACATATACTAGTTCATTTAGTATAAATATTAAATAATATTATGATATTGATATTTATTACTATTTATTACGTCATTCATTGCAATCTAATAGTATCAAATTCCGTTATCGAACATTTGTACTAATATAAGTTTTAATAAATGCATAACTTTGGCACTAAACGTCAAAGTGTATACTATACACTTTGTTCTAGATGTATTCGATAACTACTCGGCATTTTTTTATATTCTTGTTCTAAATCCAAAATATTTTGAAATTGTGAGTATACAATATAAAATGTCGTGCATGTAAATCATGGAAGAATGATTGATGTTATTAATAACAGTTTTGCAGTTATTCATTTCAGCTTGCCGTACATATTTTGAACGCGATATTAATTTCAGCTGCAACTTCCTCGATTCTCTCATATAAC
This sequence comes from Nysson spinosus, assembly GCA_910591585.2. NCBI lineage: Eukaryota > Metazoa > Arthropoda > Insecta > Hymenoptera > Crabronidae > Nysson > Nysson spinosus. The sequence continues at coordinate 2,877,777 of OU342830.1, forward strand.
CGCAACTTAGAGGAAATAGTTTTGAGCCCAGCCTCGGGCGTACTCTCCATGCGCATCCACCTTTAATTTTCGACCACCAAATATATTCGATCGCCTGGAAGTATTTCGTCGAAATAATTTCGTCGACTTAATTAAAGCTGGGGGCGGTCCATGAAAAAAATTTAGGATTTCCGACTGTTAAAATGAATATCAATGCTACCAAATGAACAAATTCCATGCATAAAAAGTTTCGATTCTCACACCTCTATTCAATGTTAATTCAAATATGATGGTACATTACGCTTTGGTTCGGTGGTAATATTCAATATTTAATTAATATTAATGTGATTCTGCAAATTAATGTAGTTAGACACGCTCATGCAAATAATAATACAGATCACCTTGTATTATTAAGACTAATTGCCTCATCGTAGCCGTATAACTTAATTAATCGTATTCCTTTTCCTGCGATGGTAATTTCTCGTCGCTCACAATGAAAAGGGTAACTTTCTCACTAATTAATCATGCACTATTTAATATACTACTAACGCAATTTGCAGTCGTGATTTAATTTTACGATATTACTCTTTCACTTGTTTCAAATTCAAGAACTTTTTTTCGTTGCAACGATAACTGCATTTTTTCAACTATAAACAGTTGTGATTTAATTTTACAAAATTATTGTACAATTCATAACAGTATTTCCGTTGGTTTCTATGATGAATAAATCAGATATGCTTTATTGTAATATTTCTCCTATTAACACTCATCATTTAATTTTACGAAAGTAATCTCTCAATTAATAATAACGTTTATTTTGGTTACAAGGATAATTAAATCAGTCAAACAACATTGCATTTTTTCACCAATTCTATCATTATTTTGTAAAACCAAGACATTCCTTTCCAAAGGAGGAGATTTACGTGTAGCTTTGACTCTTTCCGATATACAACACGAGAGGAAGTTCCATAAAGATAATATTATGAAATATATATCTAATTGTGATTCAGACACAAGCTTGCGTGGTCGAAATGGATCAACTGCAACATCCACGATAAGAGTATCATTCGATAGTGTAAAAATGATATGTGCGCGCGCGTATGCTGTTTTATATATATGTATATGTATACTCTATTTCCACCCCTGTCAATATCTCCTTTATCATACGAGGCATAAAAACAATTTATCATACGAGACATTCTCGTACGCTTGTAACAGAGATTGTATGAACAATTGAACATGTCAGTGAATCGTAAACCAAAAACTTCAAAGGTATAGAAGAAACGAAATGTGAAATCACAAATCGATTAGAAAACACGGAGACGGTGAAGTTACATTGACAAGATATTAGAACAATATGTACAATAGAAAAGTTCGGTAGATACGTAATACAGCTGGTTGAAGTGTGTTGTCAGAAATATTATTAATGCAATAATGCAATTTAAGTTAATGTTACACGATTATATGTGCATGTATCTATATCATACAAATAATAATTATTGCTGCAGCGGTAATTTCTCTTTGCTAACAATGCAATGTGTAACTTTCTTATCCATTAATCATGCAGTATACTACTATCGTTATTGAATTTAATTTAATAATGGAGTTCCGTGAAGCCAGAATAGATTAACAAGCAAATGTTTGTCCGTTATTGTTCAGTTACAACCTGGAATAGTAGATTAGTATGAATTGACTAAAGTCTTAAAGAAATGCTAAATGTTATTAATTACAGTATAGTGATTATGTCAAACCTGTCAAATTATTTTAGTACGATACACTCAAAGGAATTGAATATCATATTACGCGCATTTTGAACCTCAACGTGCGAGCAAAAAAAAAATAACCGTTAAAGATTTCGGCCCATTAATTTAAAACCGCATAAAACACATCTGTTATACGATATCGCCGTTGATACAGCATTTTATTTTCGTAATATCACGGAAATTAATTCAACGAGGTCATCGTTCGAAACATTTGCATTGAAATATTTATTAAAAAATAACGAAATTAATTTTGTTACTAAAATTACTTAAGGCAGAAGGATATATTGGGATGTCCGAAAGTTCCTGGCGATTTTTAAGGACAATTCGAAGGCAATATTTTTATATGTCGATATATATTTATTCAATTATGTATACACCGTTTTTCTCACCCAACTTCTTAGGTTTTTTGCCGAAAAACTACTGAAAATCGGTATGAACTTTCCGGGCAAGGCAATATTAAAAAAGATCATTCGTGTATAGTGATAATATTATGACAATTGATCGCCCTTAAGGTAAGAAGATTTCAAAAAATTAAGTTAAATGTACCAAACTGAATTAGCAGTTTCTGCACCATTGACAACCGAAACTGAATCTTTACTTCTTTTTATGGTAACAGCAGACACAGTTTCTTGCAAAGAAACTGTATTCATACGAGATTACTTTTCATATTAAAATACCTATGGGACACGTACGTTTCTTAAATACTTTCACTATCGCTTGTAAGTATTTTTCCACCGACATTATTTTGAACTTCTTTAACATGTATAAGTTATAGGAAAAACTATTTTTATCTGTAGAAAGTAGGAATATACGGAATTGCACTAGGATCGCGAAAGTCGTCCACGGAATTGAATAAAAACGTTCAATTATATAGGATTCATTTTCTGAGACTTTCTGCGGCTCACATAATGCGGCTTGCATAATGAATGTAATTAAATCGATTCATTTCTTTTTTCATCCATACTTCTTCCTAACGACGTATACGTGAATGTATAATCGTACTCGTATATAGTGTATAACGTAGAATAATGTATAATAGTGCAAAAATCGTGTATTCATAAATATGTGTCTGCATATCATTATTAGACTGTTTACTTAATTGCTGATCTTATTAGACTGCAAGTCGATCATTGAATATTTGTTATTATTACCATAATCATCTTCTAATAGTAATTACTAATATAACTGACATTTTTTAAGGTTATGTATCCCATCACCGAATTACATTTGTATCCTTGCATTATAGGGCTTGTCCCAGTTGTTTTAACGAATAAGCAAGGTAGATGTCAAAAAATTAAGTTATGCGTACAAAATTGGATTATGAGTTTCCGTGCAATTAACAGCCGAAATTAAATCTGTACTTCGTACGAAGTATAGTAATATTTAGTAATTTGGTAACCGTAGAATACGTACTCTCTTGTAAGGTAGTAGCGCAAACCGTAACATAATCCCTACGTAAAGTGCATTAAGTGCTATGTAAAACTCTAGTTTGCTCTGGAATCAAAATCTATACTATAGCAAATCCCTCACGCTTCTATAATCATATCTTCCTTCCACAAATTATGCAAACCCAAATTAACACTAATTTAACCATCATTATTATCCAAACTAAGAAATCGATATTCATCCAAACTTTACTTCGTACTTCATCGTTTACAATATGAAATCGCACATTTTAATATTATGTTTTCCTAATAACTTTGCCAGAGATACTTCTTATTATTAGATATAGACTTATAAAACTCTGAATAATTTCAAGCATTAAGAAATTAATTGCAAACAATTGCCATTCGAAATGATTTCATCTTATTCTTTATATAATTCATTAGCCTTTGGTACTTCTTAAACGCCGCCATTGAGACATACGTTCTGAACAATCTTAAAGGATTTATTTGCACACAGATTAAATTAACACAATTAATGAACAGCTTCATGTTATAAGATATACATTTTTATAAGAAAAGAGCGTTTTAAATGCGTTAATCGGAACCAGGAAGTGTCTTAGAGGAAATACTAATTTAAATACAAAATATTCTCGGAGGGCAAAGGGTTAAATACAGTATGCCAAAGTGGTTATTAACAGCTATTACAGTTATCAACGATTAACAAACTGTTTGTACTAAATCATCATGGCAACGAAATCAATCGAATGAAGTAAAAGGATATATAAAGAAGTATATCTCTTAAAAAGGTTTTCGTGCCTTTGTTAATGATTCATAAGCGCGTTCCACCGTTTATTTAGGCCGCCTTCCTTGCAAACCGATAAATCTTACTTTGTTGTTTGGTCCTCGATGGTTCCTTGCAAAAATATATATATATCCACTTCCAGTTTAAGGGTTGTATACGATATATCGTCCTTGTCGACGTTCACCATTAATCCTGGCAAACACACGCAATCTTGCGAAATACGCGAGAACTTATGTTCGAAGGATTCATTCAACAAACTTTTGGATCAGTCGCACATGGTACTCGGCATTTTCAGTAATACACGTTGACCTGATCATGGTAAATGATGTTTTAGATTGAGAGTTGTTTGAGAGTAGTTTAGAAATTAATAGTTTTGGCACATATACACTACCGGTCAAAAGTTTGGGATCACTTGCTTTGTTTGCATTCTAACGTTTGCTTTAAGCGTTAGAGTGAACATTAAAAGTAAATAGAATATAAAACTTTTGTCCATTTGATAATTTTACCATTAATATTAAAGTATTTTCTTGCCATGCGGACGCATATTATATTGCCATCTGGGTGTAATAAGATTTTGTTACCTTTAAAATCGGTCGGGTCCGTTTATTGCTATCGCTCGGTTTTTAGTTTCCCTACAAGAAATTACTTTACTACAAGAAGGTTCGCGAACTATGCAGCAAGAAACATTACACAAACTTGTTGGGGTATGTGAAAAATATGTAAAATAGCAATAATGAAGAAAGGGGGATACTTCGACGAATCACGTATTAAGCGAAATGTATAATTAATATAGAATAAAATATGCGAAATTTATACGATTCTTCTATCTTATAATATCAACATACATCAACCTACAGATATACCCAAAGAAAAGTATCCCATTCCATTTTATCAACGAGATATTTAATAAATTGCTTAACGATAGTAACTGATCCCGAACTTATAGCCAGTAGTGTAGATATACTGGAAAATTCATTAAAATATAATAGTTAAAACATATGAGTTACATATAATACATATATTGTATTATAATACTTTCAAATAGATACTTTCGAGTAGCATCTGTTTATGACTCATTTCTTAACTCTTGAAATTTAAAAAACGTTATATGTCTATTATATAGATTATAATAGCACTACGAAACTGGTATTCGAAAGCTTATTTTATAATTCTAGCTAAATGGTGTTTTGATTACTGTTCCTTTAAAAACGATCTAAAATTAAATAAATTTTCCTTCATATTCCATTATATAGATATATAAAACTGCTGTTAATTTCGATAACGAAGAAATTAAACAGAAACAAATTTCATTCGGAATTATTTTAACTTACACGTTTTATAAGTCTGACTTTAAGCAAGGAATGCAAAACTATTTATTAACAGCTATTAAAGTGATAAACAACTTCCAACTAACTGCTTGGTAGTAATAAATAAGTAACAGATAAGTTTTAGCTAACTTTAGACGAGGAATATGAACGGATGAATAAATGTAAGAAGTAGTAAAAATAAAAGCATTTATGTTAAGAAACGATTTCAGGATGAAAGTTAGAAGGCTTAAATGGATTTCGTGCTGTTTTTTGGTGCAGCAAAAACGAAGTTGTAGGCAAGGAATTACGGAGATTAATACAAATTTCGATGGAGTTGAATGAATGGAGTTAAGAATAAAGGTACAAACAAAGAGTTGACATTTCGATAGAAGAATGGATTAAGGAATAAATTAATTAGAAAGCAAAGTAACAATTAATTGTAATCCTTAAGTATTTATAGCACATATTTTCTCTTTTTTCTTTAAATAACAATCGTTTCAATTTGTAAATAAAAATACTGACAACACGTAAATCAACAAACGCATTTTATGTTCAGTTTTTAATACCGTTGGTATTACGGCTTAACTGGCGTAACAAAAGAATTACCGGTGACATAGGTGAATGATAAAATATATTCATAAGCTTTATATCCGTTCCTTGAGTAATACATAAAAAGTTTTCACGGAACTTATGCATTTCATAGAACTTTGAACATTTCCAATGCAGTTAGAGCTAAAGAATTCATACTTCTCTATCAGCAGCGTTAAGATATAGTAAGAATACTATTCAAAGTTTTCTGAGTTGCAAAGGAAACCTTTTAAACAAAGATTTATAGTATGTGGTATAAAATACAATATCAACTTCAGGCAAATATGGGAGAGATACCGGAAAGTAATCAATTATTTCTCATATCATAATCATATTTTGTGATATTAGAAATTATTATATTAGAATACCTAACCCCCATCGTTAACTATGAATAATTCCCTTTTGGAAAAAAACAAATTTCCAAGTTTCGATACGAAAAGAATTCTTCACTCTCGAATTGATTACTTTCCGGTAGCCCTTATATTATCACAGGAACAAGTTCCAAACATTAACATTATGGATAATGTAAATAAAGGAAGACAGTAATACGATAATAAGAATATTTGTTCTTATTTTATAATCGTATGGATAATAATAAGCCAAAGAAAATAGAGTAATAGAATAACGAGAATATATCCTTATTATTATAAGACCATGCGAATAATAATAATTCTATCGATAATACGAATAATGGATGGGTAATACTAATAATTATGGATAATAGTAATATTTCTTAATAATAATAAATCAAAGAAGGGGGTAGGATCTTGTAAACGAAAGTTTATTTCTAAATATTGAGGGAGATCAGTAAATGTAATCATAAGTTGAAAATGCCCTTTAAAATTCATTTTTGGCACACCTGTCCACACATGTTACTGTCATACCGCTGAATTGTGAACAACTCTATTCTATAATAGCTTGCTCCCAACCTTTTCTTAGAATCTCTATATTTGTAGCACCGCATTCGCGAAATATCTTTCACGTTTCCAAAGTCGCATATAAAATCGATAATCGACCGATAATTTTACTTAAAATCTTTATTTATTTCTGGAATATAATAATTCATACACTGACGGCTTAAAAGAATAGATATTTTTGATACAAATCTAAAAAAGACAAAGTTTATTAATAATGAACATATATTTCCACCAGATTAAAGTAGATATTTATAACTGGTTTAAAATTGAAATAGTTGAATGTTATATAAAAGAATATGGCTTGACATGCACGTATGTTCCATTTAAAATAGAATTATATCTCCATTAATTATAAATGCACGAGCAGCCATATTTATTTTTCCAAAAAGCCGACGCTTCAGGAGAAAAGAAATATTTCATATTTGAAAATGCAGATAAAGTTTGTGAATAATGGATGTATATTTCCATCAAATGGAACTAAATATTTATACCGTTTTTGAAAATACAATTTTCATTGAATGCGCTATGATTTAATGATATTATTCATATCAAGTATGGTGTAAAATATCTTCGTGGAGGAAGAATGAAATTGTTAAATAACCACTGGTCGATTAACTATAAATGCCTGTGCAGAAATATTTGCGAATCTACTTCTTTCGAGTGAACTTGAACCGGAGTTAGTGACAATTGATGTTGACCTCCATACAGATACAACTGCTTGTCAATTATCTCTCACGGATGCGATAATAGTTTCCACTGAAATCAAACCTATGCGAACATTCTTGTCGGCATTTCCAAAATGCTCAACAATCATCGATGAATTGTACCGAAAACAATACCGCAAATTGTACAGAATGATTGATGTCTTTTCCATCATGCAATTATGCAAGCTATAGGAATAACAATATAGCAATTGCCGTATCAACAAATTTCATCGAACAGAAAACACAGATTTCAGCAATCATTTTATATCGTTTATTATTACATTAATTCCATTTAAATAACTTTCTGAGTAAAGTGACGAGATCGAATTATCATTTAGAATTTTTATATAATATACGAAAATGATAAATTATTGTCATTTCTGTGTTTACAATTATCCATAAAAAATATTAGTGGCACAGTAGATGATTATCTCTTTATTATTTAATAAGTTGCGATTACTTTACAATGCATAATCTCTGAATATAAAATAATCCCAGCCGTCTGTAATTAAATTAAATTGATCTAAAATTTTAAGCGTGCGAGTAATTGTTTCTTGAAATAAAATAAATGAAACTGTCGCTTTCCGTGACCGGAGGTTTTCAAGATTAGCAACACGAATATCATTCCTCGATTAGCGAGTCGTATCAGTGAACGAAAAACCGAGCGTATTTCCTCCAGAAGATCGAAAATAGTTTACACTGGCCATCGGCCAAAACTACTCCCGCATCGGGCGTCTTATGTATCCTTTTCAACCCGGTAAATGCTTTTGCCCCGTGTACTTCCTGCGATTTTGTATCCTTTAGTTTTAACCTGACATCCAATCGCATGAGCAACCAACATCCAATTGAAAACGACTATTGGACGATATCCAATGAAACGCAATTCTTTCCAGTTCCGACCAAACTGGGATTTGAAGGGAAATCTCGGAGATAACGGCGGAGACAGTTTCTTGTAAAGGAACTCTATTCACACGATATTACTTTTCATCTTAAAGTCGTTTTCATCCTACGCTACCGCTCATAAGTATTTGCCCATCGACATTATTTTGAATTTCTTCAACAAGTATAAGTTTTTGAAAAAGCTATTTGTGTCTGCGGATACTAGGAGTCTCGTATATTAAATTGAATTTGACGATGCATCTTCGTGAATCCTTAAATATTACGCTTTCTACTTCTATGTAAGTGTGAAAACTTCCTGCAGTGGTAAGAGTTCCGTTATTTCTTTTTATTTACTCAAAAGCTAATAGTTAAAAAATCTTCTATTCATAAATTCGCATATATGTATCATTATAAAATGTCTCCATTTTGTTGGCCTTAATATGCTGCAGGTAGATAATTGAACCTTTATTATTAATATCATAATCATCCTGTAATAATGACTATAATTGAAATGGATGATTATGCATTCCAGCATGTAATTATTTTTGTTTCCTTGTATTGCATGGCTTGTCCTGTTTATTTCAATGAGTAAGTAATTTTAATGATTCTAAAAGTATAATTCTTTAAAATTATACTGCTTAATACAATTTACATATATCTATTTCCTGTTTACATACAGTTTCGGCTTCATTTCGCATTTTCGTCAGTCACAACGTAACATTTAAAGAAGTCGTAATTTGATAATAAATACTTATTAGAATATATTAATGCTGCATTAAAAAATATGTAAAACTTTCATCAGACATAAAGTTGCGTTACAAAATAAATATCATCATAAAACATATTTTAAACTCCATGCATTACGTGTTTCGCATTACATCGTTTGTAAGCATTAGCATCATTTACAAGCTCAGTGACGAATATCTTGCAAAATGAGATATCAGAATATTCGATGAATACGATGCTCTGTGCAAGTTAATGGAGAATGATAATTAAATACAGCGGTTACGAAGTGTAATATACATATATAAAAATGAATATGTAATCGGAGTTAATCATTCGCGTTTTACTTGAAACCGGAAATCTTTTATGGAAGCACGCTGATCCAAGCTCATTTTTGCTCATAATGATCAACAGTTTAATTCATTCAAAGGGAATAAAGTATACCCTTCCTCGATTAAATAAATTGCGATGTCTCAATAATTATAAAGTAAAGTACTAATGTATTAAGACATTTTATTTCCTTGTACTTCCATTCGATAAGTAATAAATTGTTTTGTATAGAATTACGTACAAGATGTATATATCTACAATTGCAGTAAACAATTAAATATATACATTAATCTTTGAAATCATTAAGAGCTTTATATGTCTGAATAAAGGTAAAATATCAAGAAAAGTATATAATACATATAATTATATATTACAAATGATATTAAATTATATATATGACTGCTTGTTTATTATTTGCTTATCTTCTTGTTTATTATGTAATGTCTCGTCATTACATAATAAAGTGATTACAAAGTTATTAAAAAATTCCATAAGTTTTACGATTAATTATGTTTATACTAAGACCTGATAGGAAATACTATCGTCAGTGTAATCCGATTTCAAAGGAAATAATTGCTACATATATACAAAAGTAATGTTCTATATACTTTATGTATTAAGAGACTACAATATATTATATAAACTTGCAGAACCTTTTTTACGATTCGATCCGATTTATGGGTGAGAGAAAGGGAATTCGAAAACTCGAGTTTTAAGTATATATTATAATATATACAGATATTAAGATAAGTTCCAGATTATTATGAAAATCATTGCATCTTTCGGACAGGCAAGTAATTGACGGGGATCTTTTTCCCTAATAACGCATTACTAATTCGAAATCTGACTCACTATTAACCTAATTCCTGCAATGTATCCGTTTGTGCAATAAATTACAAGATCTGTGAGACTTCAAAGAAATTTCCCGCTCCGATTCTGTTTTCTGTCGGAACGAAATTCAGCAGACCCAATAGAATTCTTCTCGCGCAATATAACGGGGACTAATTAAAACTATATTGGGTTTACATTTCTAAAATTGTGCCTTTGTAACTATTCTGTAGTAGTTTATGTTTATATAATACACTGCAATCTCTTAATATAATACATAAAGAAGATAGAACATTATTTTCATATGAACAGTATCCTCCGTATAACACAGTAGTTAGGTTACGAAAACTTGCCATATTTTACAAACCGTGTTATACGAAACATAAGACTAGCACAAAAAACAAGGTTAGATGCCAGAAATCAACAAAAGAATACTATTTTTCTTTTATAACTTCTAAAAATATGTTTACTTAAACAATCAATGATTAATCAAAACTATTACATATTGACAAACCGAGAATGCATCTAAGCAAGTGTTTTGTAAAATATTACGCGAACAAAGATTTTAAAGTTTGATATTCAATGTTAAGTTTTTTCTATTTTTTCTATTTGTATAAGTTTCTTATAATTTCCATTTATATTTGTTGATATTGTATACCTGTGTTGGTTGGTTGGATATACTTTATTATACAGCGACATATCTTGTACAGTGCGGTGTTCCGGTGTGGAAATTTTCGTTTGACTGACTGGCAGCGATATCGATGGACTTTTGGAAATAGAATTCTTATGTTTGGGAAATTGTGAGGAATGTATATAGTGATGGAAATGGGGTAGAGTGGTGGAAGGAAAAATAGGGTAAGAGATGATTGTAGACGGTGACGTACTCGTGCATGAAATACGCAAGTATTTACGTTAGGTATCTAACGTTGTAAAAATTCCATGCCATCGACTTTTTATCAGAAGAGCTTCAAGCTGCTATTATTCTATAGTAAAAAGATTATAATATTACACGAATTTAAAATTTCAGTATTCTAAAATTCGAAAAAATCGGATGACGGTGCTTCCACTTAAAAATTCTCGTTACGTGTCGTTTTGGACGGAAATTTCCGCAATTCTCAAACCGTGTTAGTGCGAAACAGTATATGTAGTAGGAGTACCGTGTTCTAGGAGGATACTTATACAGGGTGTCTGCGGTAACATTAGACAGAAAATGTTTTTTATATCGAGATTACATGGTACAAGTGGTGAAATTTTTGATGAAAGCAGATTGTTTCTTACATTATTATTTAATAAGATATGAAGTTCAACTTCGTTTTGTTATATGGAACTATATATTTCTATTCCGAGAGTTTGATAGTGCGTTTCAAGACGAATTCATTAACTTCTCAGTATATGACCGATTTTAATTGGTTTTTGAGATATTGAGCTGCCAAATTTACTGATTTTTAGTTTTCCGCAACCGATGCCCCCTTCACTGAAATCGTTCCAGTATAGTTTTGATTTCGAAAACTGTTGGTCTTTGGGTCTGTATATAACAATTATTTCTTTCAAATTTGGACTACACTGTCATTAGTAGTTCATATCAGGTCTTATCATAATTAGAATAAACCGTAATACTTGTGGAATTTCATGAGACATCGTATAATAAACAAGAAGTCAAGCAAACATTCTTAAACGATGTATTATAATAAGTTTTCCAACACTTTAATTTTGATCTGCATGGAAAACATGATTTCAAAGTTACACTTAACTAGATATACACACATATGTACATACTGTACATACTACCATCTCTGTTGATAATTATTCTTCACTCTCCAAGGTTTGTTTTAGACCCGCAGAACTCTGCCATCTTCCACCCGGCATAATACACATTTCATTGCATAAAACACAATTTAATTACATTTCTGCCAGATATCTTTACAGTGACATAGATTAATAGGATCCGTTCCATTCTTCTCGAATGATACGGACAATATCGCACCAAACCCGAGCATTCCTTCATCAAAGCAGAACTTCCTGAGTCATCCAAGGTCTTTTTTGTCAAACATGAATAACCTGAGGCTTATAAAAAATGTATAACCCCCAATTCAACCATTTTCGATCTACATGTCTAGATCACTTATAACCATTCACGATGAATTTCGGAAAGGAACAACAAACATTTCGTATAAAATCAAACCTTTCTGAATTAAATCGAATCTATTTGGGTTAAATGTAACCGTTTTAGTACGAAATGGGAGCAATGGATACGGCTAATTCGACGATCTTGATATCTACTTCCAGTTTCCACTTAATATCTAACAATAAAGCAACAATACGAGTTGGATTAGAAATAATTCTTCTCAAATAACTTATAATCACTTCTTTTAACTATAATACGACTGTTGAAGGCACAATTATTTATTGAAACGTTTCTTCTTCTATTAAACAAAGGAAGCAGACATCAATATCATACAAATATCCGTATATATTATCTCCTTTTCGAAATGAAATTTTGGGCTATTAAATGTTTCTTTCTATTAAATGAAAGAAGTAGATATCAACATTGTCGAAATATTTTTATATACTGTTCCTTTTTCATATTAATATCTAACGATCGCAACGCATGTTAGTTAAGTTTTAACCATTTCATTTAATTGAAGGGCCAATGTATGTCTAGAAGTATGTACATATATCGTGAATCAAATAAGGGAAGTTTTTTCTGCTATTAAATGAAGGAAGTAGATGTCAACGTCACCGAAATAATCGTATTTATTGTTCCCTTTTTATATTGACACCTATCACCACAAATTAGTTTAATTGTATGCATTTTGGGCCAATGAATGTCTAAAAGTATCCCGTGAGTCAAATATTTGTAAAAATAATAAGGCACCAACACCAATTACGCTCGTGCGACGTCATACGGCCGTCTGCTTTGCAGCGCTTCTGCTAGACGGCCATTTTATTTTTAACATTCGTTACTATTAATACGTACCCAAGGTATGCACCGTCTCGCTTTACCGGTATAATGAAATTCTGTCGAGCATCGATCGGCCGGTTGCCCGATGCGTGGCTGCGTACATAACTTCTTCCTTTTCACTTGGATATTACAACTGGATATTAATCCTCGTTCGAAACCACGGCCGCATACATCACCGACGTCTCAATGGAGACCAAGGTTGATGAATACTTGTTGAAATCGACTTCCCGGATCCTGCACTCCAACTGCATTACAATTTATCACTCCTTTCTCGGCGAACTATAGCGATTTCGAAGTACGAAACTACGGCTTTTTATTGACACGATATTTTGTTTGATCGTTCGCTTGGAATATTAAGAATATTACGAGTGTTCGAATATTAAGTGACGCAAGATGATTATTTAGCGCAATAATACAATAGAGTGTATGATGACCATGAAGTATTGATATAATACATTGTAATATATGTATATAGAGTCACATTTGTAAATTACTCTTTAAGGTTAAGGTAACAATCTTCGGACATATACTGCTTTAAAATCTGGATGTTAGACTTTGAACCTCCCGGATATTCAAGTATTATCGATAACTCGATAATATTTCACTCATTTTTAGAATGTTTTGTTTATGGTACTCGGTAAACACACGTGCTTATATTTTGATGTTAACTCTCCTGATAATTGAGAATGCACACTGCTGCAGGCGAAAGTAATCACAACGAATTTCACAGTTTCGGTTTCATCGCATACCGGAAATTCGAGTGTACTTTACAAGCTGCGAACTACAGAAATCAATTACCGATGAAACCGCCGTGTTACGTCATCATTATTAATTTTCGTCGGATTTCTCGCGGGTCAGGGAGGATCTCTCACTGCGAGTTGCGAGCTTACCAAAGCTCATCATCACCAACGATTAATCAAGCTTAGGTAATATCACGGGTTATCGTCAAAATTTCGGTTACACCGGTGACACACGCAATAGGAAACGAAATTAGTCTGCTCGGATTTACCTTCTCCCCGTGAAATTCGAAAGCGGAAGTAACTCGGCTAGGCGAACCCCGCTAATTATTGAATTGTAGCAATCCTAAACTTCGAATTCGAAACTTTCAATTCTGTCCCAACTTCTCCAGCACACTGCGCCTCTGATTCAACCTTGCGGTAACAAATAACTTGTTAAAACAATTTTTTCATGAATTATGTATTTCAAATCTGAAAGAAGATGTAAACGATATTTCTGATGCTTGGAATTCTCATTGAACGATGAAACCAATACGGCTGCATTAGATGGAATTGCGAATACGAATACGATATGAATTCGAAGTTAAACAAAGTTAAAATTAATATTAAATTTGAAGAAACATGAACAATCTTCTTGATATTTCGAATTTTCGTTATACGATTATCTGGTGGCTTTATAGGAATTTCGCACAGTATTTTATGTCATATTATATATTTGCGTTCTCTATTTTACATAAATGTTATTTCTATTATTTAAATCGTTAAATATGAGTCTTTAACACTCCTGAAATAACATCACACACAAACTTATCATAAGTATGAAATATTTAAATTTCTTGAGTGTTGAAGTTGGCCGTAATATTATTAATATATAGTGTATATTTTCTGCGGTTATTAATCAGACCAAAAAATTAACAAGAAGTTCTAGGGTTTACTCCTTTACATTATTTTCGCCCTAGGTGCTAGCGTCTTAGTTGTTATATTAAGACGAATCTTAATTGTTATATTAAGACTCGTCGACATATTTAAATAAAGAAGTTTTCATCTAATTTTTTGGTCTGATTAATAGCCGCAGAAAATATACACTATATATTAGTATGAAATATTTATAAGATATTACCAAAAAACGTGGTGGTTTTATATAAATGTCGTAATTATTTATAGAAATTTATTAAAACAATATTATCACAAATTAATAATATTCTTAAGAAAATTCTAGGAAGGTTTTAGTGACAACTATTCGTTAAGAAAATGTTACCATGAATTATCAGTTGAAATTTTTTTAAATCCTGTACAGTCTTCCTGATATTTGGAATTCTCGTTAAACAACGAAACCATATGGCTGCATGAAGTGCAACTGAAAAGCTGAATACGAATTGAATTTTAGGAAATTATTACAAGTTTTATTCATTTGAGGGATCCATATTTCCGCGTATAATTACGATTAAGAGTACATTCGTAGAGATTTAATGAATACTGACAGTTTACTCTACGCGTGTGGTTGGCTTAATTGAATAATGAAATTTTAAAATGTTCGGAAACTTTCATATTGTTACGAGCCGGGGCGCGACGTGCGTGGACCGACGTATAATTTCAGTACCCTGCTTGTGGCGTCTCTCAATTCAATATACCCGGGAGAGGGGTTTCGGCGTTGTGACCCCTCTGCCTTCTCCCGTTAATAACGAATCCGAAGATTCGCGTCAGTAAAGGTGGATCTACTTGGTAACCACCACTGACTGGTAAAGAGAAGTAGCCAGAAGCAGGTGCTCGCGAACTCAGATAATCCTCGCCTACGAATGAATATACCCAGGAGAGGGTTTTCGGCGTTGTGACCCCTCTGCCTTCTCCTGTTAATAACGAATCCTAAGATTCGCGTCAGTAAAGGTGGATCTACTTGGTAACCACCACTGACTATATCCAAGCGAGTACCGTCTGAGTCGCAGCTCGTTAACTTATTATTTGATTGTACACTCCGAGCGGCTGGAGTGTACTCACGGGATCGTGCTCAAACGATGATTCTATTATTAGAGGGTAGGTCAGTATTATTGACTACAAGGGTTTATAAAAATATCTAAATATATTCTCACGATTGCTTGTTGTTTAAAGACCTGGCCTTTACAATGATGTTTGGTGTGTTACCTTGCGGTTTCGGTGTACGGCTGATACTTGAGAAACTTTGTAATAGATGTTATGGGTAACTTGTCCCAGGCTTCAGCAATTCCCCTTAAGCTGTTTGAACTTGACTACGATTGGGCCCTAAAGGGCTGTTCTATTTATACTAAGAAAAAACGTGGTTTTTCCGGAAGGTGGAAAAAAGGTGGAGCTAGCGGCATCGCTACCGAACCCAGGGCGCGAAACGCCTCCCTGGGCCTGGTAACGATGCATTGTTTTTCGGGGGTATTGTTGAAAGCCCGAGACAGGTTGTCTGCTTTCTATTTGCACTGTCGGGCGACTTTCCGGTGTTACTCCGAGAATTTAAGAAATTCTCATAGAGAAAGACGCGTATGTAACAATATACTAGCGAAAGAGGAAAGAATAATATGAACTGCCACAAATGAAAGCTTTAGAGTAGAAATTGTTTTATATAGGTGCACAAATCGTTCTTTCTGTACACAAGTATGCAGATAACAGTAATCGATTCGATATTAAAAATATTCGACATAACTTCACAAAAATCAACATGAAATTAAAAATAATTGTCATGATACGCCAGAATATACTAATTGTAAGTACCGGAAAAAGTTCGTGTAGATTTATAATCAAAATTGCAATACTGTGAACATTCTGGAAAGTAATTTTATTTGAGAAAGTACTCACCATTTATTTCTAAAACTCTTTTCCAACGTTCTACATTCAGAAGCTTATACATTCCTTTTTGGTAAAAATCTGGCTCTTCTCGCAAAGAATGAATTAATTGCTGATTTGATTTTGGCATCATTTTTAAAACTGCTATTTGTAAGGAAATTTGACATTGATAAAAAAAAAGGTTGTAATCGGAAAGGGACAGATTAGGACTGTAACAAAAATGAGGTAAAACTTCCCATCCGACATTCTCTATTTTTTTGCAAGTCGTAGATGAGGTATAACAAGGATATGTCCTTGTCATACGTCATAATTCATTCCTTGCGAGTAAAACACCAGATTTTTATAAAAAAAAGAATGTATGAGTTTGTAGAACGTTGGAAAAGAATTGTAGAAATAAATGGTGACTACTTCTTCCAATAAAATTACACAAATAAAATTAAAAATCCGCACGAACTTTTTCCGGTACCTAATATTTATGAAATTGAAAATAATCAGCATGACTTAGGAAAAAACAATTAGATCATACGAATAATAAATTATAATGGATATTTATTACTACTGTATTCTAATAATTA
Source organism: Nysson spinosus (assembly GCA_910591585.2). Classification (NCBI taxonomy): domain Eukaryota; kingdom Metazoa; phylum Arthropoda; class Insecta; order Hymenoptera; family Crabronidae; genus Nysson; species Nysson spinosus. The sequence continues at coordinate 2,895,061 of OU342830.1, forward strand.
CAAATATTATATGTATTACAAAATATAGTCATTATGACTATAATTTTATCAATATTATTAAAGCAAGTATGTACTATTTTTTAATTATATATTAAAAGTAAACTGTGAGATACGGCAAGCTCAGAATTACATTTATCCAGAAATAAGTAGTTAAAATAACATAATGCGTACAACATTATTTCTAATAACAATAAGATATAATACAACGTATCCTGTTTTAGGATTCAATAATATAAACGGCGAAAAACGATATTATATATAAATTTATACATGCATATTTCTTATATTATTTATTAATTGAAATCATGACTGAAGTTTCACACTCTGTAATTGTGTAAAGTAATTTTTTTATATGATCATAATTAGCCGTTTATGTACCTAAGTCCTATAATATAATGTCCGAATAATGTTTCTTCTGGAATGATCATTTTGGACAAATATTTGTAGAAAAATCCGAAGAGAGAATTGTGGAAGATGCAGGCGTGGACGAACTCGAAGAGCTACGCGATAAATACGAGGGGAAGCTGACTACATCCCTTTATACCGGAACTCTTTTTGTGGCTGTCCTCGGCTGTTTCTCCGCTTCGGGGGTTCTGTGTTTCACCGACTATCGCGTGAGTTGTCAAACTACCACAAATATAAGGTTTCGTACGCAGAAATATACAAGAAGTCGAATAGAAATGGAATTCTACCGTAATTTAAACCACTGCTGCTTGTCTTTCAATCCTTTGTCGTGTGCGAAATTATTTACTGTACAAAGTCTTAACCGTTTATTAACTCGTGTAATAAACAAAAGCCGAAATATCTGCTCCGCGGTTTTCGTCGGAAATACCTTCAGCCGATATTTCGGCTTTTGATAATTTTCACATTTCTGAGCTGATAATGCTGAAAATTGCAAGGTATTTCTGGATGAACCCTAGCAAAATTGGAATCTTCTAAAATGGTTAATACAGGTTTGGCACTACAAGTTAACCCTTTTGCTGATCATATTTACCTTTTTGCAAAAAGATTTTCAACAAATTTGTTTTCTTAAGCTGTTGTAATAAAAATCAAATCGAATATGACATAAAAGTAACATAAAATACTTGTTTAACGCCAAAAATATATATAAATTAAATATTTGATCTCTGAAACGGTGAATTTGATTTGCAAAAAGTTGAATATGTTCTGCAAAAGGGTTAACTTGGAGTTGTAAAACCTGTACACTGTAAGTTTTCTCGTGAATATATTTGTTAAAAGGAAGATTTAAAGAAAAATGTTCGGAGTAGAATGTTTCAATTATTATTTACTAGCACTGGTTGCTAATCACTAACTTATTAAAACTCGATTTAAATTGCATTTCAATATCATTTTTTATTTTATTATTATTGATTTAGTGCTTTATAATATATTTCAATATCGATGTTTTTAATTGCTTAGTTAGTTAATACAGTTATACTTCCACACACGTATGTGCCACATGTACATATATCTGACATAAATCCTTCATTTTCTTAATTAAAAATTATTTTAATTAACTATCAGGAAATTAATAAAATTAACAGAAATAATTTTATACGTCGGATCTCGAGATTTTCTTACGTATTTTTATTCATAATTATTCTTCCTTTAAACAATTTTTAATATTATTTTACAATATTATTGTATAGTATTGTAATGTATATTCTTTTCCCAAAATATCTTACAATAATATTAATTTATGCTTAATATTTACATATTAAACGTATGATTTGTACATAAATAATTTGTTTACGAGTATCTTGTAAATAAATCAGTATCATTCACCATTTTTAGTATATTATATAATATTACATTTGATTAATGATGGCGACAGTAGAATCTTTATACAATAATGCGTAATCAGTCGTAGGTCAATTTGTCATGTATATATATATATATATATATATATATATATATATATATATATATATATATATATATTATTTCTAACTTCTATGCGAAATTGTAACATCGAATAAATAAGAATCATGAAACTTCAATGATCTTCGGGATAGAACGAGCGTTTAATTATTCCATTAAGTTCTCGTTAACTATGTACATTCTTCTGGTACAATATTAAGCCCCAACCTTCCGGCTTATTAGGGCTTACTAATAGTATTGTAGCCCTACGGGCCTATTATCGAAAGCAACCTTCTTCATTAAGGATTCGACCACCAAGATGTCGCAGGTGAGAATAGCTGATGGGCATTCAAGTAGATAAATCTCGAAAATGCTATTTTCCAAATTCTAAAAAGTAAAGCAATCATGATTAATACGTTCAACGCCGTCGGAGTCAATATTATTAATGTTAAACCAATATTACTAAAACTCGAATCAAATATATCGCTGATATTCGTAACATTTTTATCTACCGGTAATTATACTCGGAAAGGACTCTTTTAGAATGCAATTGATCGGATTATATAATATTAACGGAGTTGTAAGTTTAGAACACCGATTTATAATTACACATAATTATAAAGAACAAGGGTAATGCAATCTTTTAAATTTTACCTTTATTGTGATCATATTTCAACGGCATCTACTTAACTGTTTGCCAAAGACTTTCTCGCTCAGAACAGGAGAGAAATCTAGAATATGTAGAATGTCTGCATTACAAATAATTTACAATTTGTTAATTCCACAAATTATGCGATCTTTTCTTTTACGTGTGATCTTACTTAGAGAAGACCGTTCTTTCGAATACAACGAGTCGCATTAAAAATATTAACGGAGTCGTGAATTATAAACAAAGGTTTATAAATCGCAACCACACTTGCTCTGGTGGATCAACCACCATTTTGTACATATTTTCTAATTAGATTTTCTAATTAATCAAATTGATCGTTTTACACAATATTAACGGAGTTGTAAGTTATGAACACAGATTTATAATTACGCGTTAACCTTGCTCAGAAGAGTGTACCCTACGGTGGTCCTTATTTTGTGACCCCGGAAATTTTATCATCGATCCCCCCCAATCCGTTCCAACGTCAAAAAAATAAGTTCTGTAAAATTTGAGCTCGATCGTATAAGCCTTATCAGATAAGGGAATGTCGTCCTGCAAGAACATTTAATATTGTTCGATGCAGTGATACAAATTTATTGTATTGTACAAAATTATTTATACAAACGTTATATACAAGTAAATCTGATACATGGTAATTAACAATAAACAGGCTATAACTTTAACAATATGAATATAATATATTTTTCAATATGAAATCGAACTTAAATTAAACTGTCTAATACTTGATATGTTATTTATATCCTAACTTTTTTTACAAATTACGGATAAATTGCAAGTATAATACATAATATAAATTACGTAAATAATATAAAATTACAATAAATTATAAATTACAAATTTTGCAATAATGATTGCTTTGAAGCATAAGGAAAGCATTGGTGGTAATGGCTGATAATATCGACAAGAAATTGTATCTGGTCCTCTTTTCTCGTAAAAATTTATTATAATCTGCTATTAATTTTACGAGTCTTTCGGCGGTGTCATTAACGACTTTTGATTTTGAAATTATGACGTATGCTACATTCGGATTAAATCTCGTGTGTTTCCGCGGATACAAAATGGTTTATCCTTTTTTGCAGCAAAGCAGGAATATCATCTAATTTAATGTTATAACGTTTTATGTACCTTGGTATAATTATGTTTTCGTCTTGCTGTGAAGCTTTGATCATTTTCCTTTTTATCTCGCAAGAAACATTTTTATCAAAAAATGCTAGAGCTATTCAATCCGTACAGCAATAGTACCGTTAAATATTTATATATTTGTTTCCTGCAATCTTGTATATTTGACTATCTATTTCTGCGTATTTCTACTAGACATTATGAAAGTAATATCTATCGATATATTAATACTTGATTGCTATATGTCGAGGAATCGAAAACGTCATCAAAATCTCGGGCGCAAATGCTTACAGGATTGTTCATTACCTTGTTTTTATATTATAATAATTAGTTCCCTCCTCCAAAATACTGTGTATAAGTTTTGGGAATCGAATATGTGTACCCCCTTTAAATTAAGAATAATAATAAGTGGCAAACAAACAAATGTACTCTGAATTGATTTTTCAACTATTTTATTCTTTGTAAATACCAACGTATTACTACAACTACTTGGAAACATCTCAAGGTACATTATCTTTATTAACACCTTGATCGCAATGGCGGTAACCGGTGGCCACCAATGCCAATATTACTAAAACTCGAATCAAATAAATCACTAATATCCGCTATCAAAGTTGCAATACTAGTAACGTTACTATAACGATTTAAATAACCAATGCATTGTAGAGCGTTTAAATACTTTTATATTTGGACGTTATTACGGTCGCATACTGCGAGGTATCGTATAACACGGATTTCCGCTTCGCACTCGTGTTAAGATAATACAAGTATTGTATGGAGATAATTGATAAAGTTAGTTTAAAGATGGTTGTACTTAGATTAATATGTTACGAATTACGAAAAATGTTAATAAATGCAAAATACTAACACTTCTAATTAGTCGTCTATAGGTGTTTTCTCGTAATGCTTAGTGTATTAATATTACATTTAAACTTGAACTACCCGAAAATAAATCTATTAAATCTATCGTACTTGGAAATGATATTAAAGCATTATGTGGAAAACGATCAAGTTTCATCATTACAGTTTCTTATGAAACAAGCGAACCAAGTGGTGATTATTTAATTAAGATATATGCAAGATATTGAATATTGTGCTTAAAATATAAGATGATCTAAATAAGATTAATGACATAATCTCATTAAGAATACAATCATATTAATAAATAATTAATTCGCGATAATTTATAGTGGAAGTTGTGGTTAATAGTCATATTTTCTAAAGGCGCAAATGAATGCATGGACAAACACTAACTAAATTATTTCAGTATCGACTAACAACTCAACTATGATGAATATTGAAATGAGGTCAATTTTGATTCGCAGTCATCGGGTTGAATTCAGTCTGACATTTATTTCTTCGCAATAATCGAGAATAATTGAAGTATTTCATTATCGATTGACAATTTAAAGTGCAATGCAAATTGAAATAAGGCCAATTTCGATTCACACACCTCGGTCCGAATTCGTTCCTAAAATTGTTTTTTCGCAATGCCGGTCGTTTGACAGACGTCCAAGAGTGTTATCGACGTTGTGCGACGAAACAATCGTACGCGCCGTGTTTCCAACTCGCTTAAGTGCATAAAGGACATCGTTTGCTATAGAAAAACTATAACAACGACTATCAATAAACTTTAAACTTTAAATCCTGCACACGCACGAAAATACGATAAAATTTTTCCAATATATTCTTTACGCTGCCATTCTGTTTCACTTCGATGTGGCAAGGGCCCTTTAACACGAGTAGTTAAAGCAGTGCATTAATTCCAACAAATATTGCAACTCCGAGAACGTTGGATCTGAACGGAATTTTGTAGTAACAAACGAACTGGCCTTGGAATATTCTTTTCTTGCTTTTGATTACATTATTGTTAGATTTACGATCATTTTATGATATTTTATTTCATGTTGAACGTTATATTTTTATATACAGGGTGTTTGAAATGTTTGGAAACGGTCAAATATCTCACAAGGGAAGCATTTTTGTTGAAAAAATTAAATGACATAGTTTTCTGATTTCAATCGGGCTATCAGACATGTTCATTGATTTTTTAGATGAAGATCAAGACAAGATTTTTAAATGAAAATCTCCATTTTTTAATTCGTCTTCCACGTGATTTTTCGCATCCAGATATGGTCTACTAGATTTTAGACTAAGGCCCTTTTTCGAACCATATGTTTTACTTGATTAAGAGTTTAAATTGTCTTTCGTTTGCTGCTTGACAATTACCTGCGGCCCCTAAAGAGGGCCTCAGACTAAAATCTAGTAGACCATATCTGGATGCGAGAAAATCACGCAGACCACGAATTTGTAATCAAAATGGGGGTACCCATTTAAAAATATTAACTTGGGCCCCGTGGGGCCAAAAATCAATGGGCTCATCTGATACCCCAATTGAAATCCTATACTTTGCCGTTTAACGTTTTCAACGAAAATGTTTCCCTTATGAAATATCTGATAGTTTTCAGAGATTTCAAACACCCTGTATATATTCTAAGTTAATGTTGTAATCGATGGTTTCTTACTGATTAATGAACAATGCAAATAAATATACGAAATTCAAATAAAATGATATCTAATAAATAGTAGGTTCGTTATTAATAGTAATAAAGGAAAGATCATATTGCAATATTTCCAATCTCTTATACTTATATGCTCTATTATTAATAATGATAAATAAAATATTGCATTACAAAATTAATCATATCCGATTCAAATTAGCTAAGATATTTTAGAAGAAATGGCATATATTTCCCTAAAAGGTTTTTCTCATCTTCCATATTCTTCTGATTTTGCAAAATATAAACATGAAATAAAAAATAATGAACAGGACTTAGGAAAAAATCGATACGAAATTATTCTAATAATTTGGAAAGTGTGGATTGAATTCATTTCCGCTAATAGGATCCAAATTTGCAAGGCTATAACAGCACATTACTACTGACATCGAATTGTGGTCGGACAGATGAAAAAATGAGTTTATGCCACTTTCAAAAATAAAGATTCAATTATAAATATAAAATTGGAGAAAACGAGAACAGTCATCCTGATATTTGAAATCCTCATTAAACAAGAATATCACGATGCCTCTAATTCAAGCTTCTGGTAACAATTATTTACTAAAACAATATTATCATGAAGTAATAATCGGAAATTTGGAAAAGCATGTACAACCTGCCTGATATTTGGAATTCTCATTATACGATCAAACAATACGTGCGTATTATATTATACCTCTGATTCAACTTTGTGGTAAAACTATTTGTCAAAACAATATGATCATGAATTATTTATGTTTTTAGCAAATTAGAGAAAATTAGAGGAGGATTTCTAAGACGTGAAAATCATCCTGATATTTCAAATTCTCATCAAATGATGAAACCATACGGGTGTGTTACACTATGCCTTTGATAAAAGCTTGCAGTTACAACTATTTGTTAAAACAGTATTATCATAAATTATTAATTTGACTTTTTTTAAAAACTTGAACAACCCTCCTGATATTGGGAAACCATATTAAACGACAAAACCATACGTGTACGGATTCAAATGAACTGTTCTATTATTAATACCCACGTGCGACATATTTGCAAGGCTATAACAGCATATTATTACTGAAATCGAATTTTGGTCGTGCAAATGCATTTATACGAGATTATTTAATAAATCCTTGATTAATTCGGCAATAGCATAATGCAATAATTATAACAGTATTGCTTAAGCCGCAATATCTGCTAATAGCACAGGTAATTAATCTGCGAATAGTACCAAGAATAATAGCAAGAATTAACATGCATTTTGTTATTAACGAAGATAATTCTTCGTTATTGCACGAGACCTGTATATAACCTAAAAAACTCTGCAGATTATGATAGCGCAACAGAAATCGATGGTGATTTGTATATTGTTTGAGTATTCGAACTTAAATCCTTTCATATCCCTCCTACCTAATATTTCTGATCGAAAGCTTCGAATATACATACAATGTACATATATACATACTTCCAAGCCGAAAAGTTAATATTAAATCCAAGCGAAAGTCGAGAAGCTGTCTACCATTGCAGTTATTTAGTGCAGACTCGTATTTTAGTTAAGCTGGGGTTATCCAGAATGATTTGTTGCACAAGTGATATACATATTTTTCTACCACTTTAAGAAATTGGTTTTTCAATACTACAAAAATCCCATGATAATCTTTCATCTTTCATCTTTCTTTAACACCAGAACTACGGATAATATATTCAGCTATTTTTATATGATATAATACATTCACGCATACGTCCTTAAAAATAAGGATGGATGAAATAAATAAATTAATCGATTTAATATTATGTCTATTAAGCAATGTACCACAAAAAGTCTTAGAAAATGGAACCTTATAAATTTGAAAATTTGTATTAATTTCCGAGAACCCGTCATTTTGACGGCTTCCGCAATTCTATTGTTAAAACTGGAGTAAACAAACAGGACATAAGTAACAGAATATTACCATACCCGTAATCCAGAGATTAAAGAAAGCTTTCTAATAAGCCGAGCAAAAAAATAATACGGCAATAAAAAGGGAGTTAAGATCAGGAACGAAAATCTTGATAGACGCGTGTTCCATTAATTCAGCATAAAGTGACAGGAATTAATTTGTAAACTGTCACTGAGCGTGTTGGAGAGTAGATGATATACCACAGTCACTCGAGATTGTCATAAAAAGAAGAATTTTTTCACAGGACTTATCCCGGTTGATTGTTCCGGTATCGACCTTGACGATAATGCTGCTCTGTTCGCTGAGCCTACTAATCCTGACTCAACTTCCATCAACCCTGACATCCGTCAGGACCAGGTTTCTTATAGGCATCGCTTCTTCCGCCATACTGGGCCTTGGAATCCTAATCCTTCGAGGTGTTGTGCCTCTCTTCGTCATTGTTCTAGCTATAATCGCCGTTTTACCGAGAGACAGGCGACAAATACCGATGATTATTGCCCTCATCCTGGTCCTGGCACACACCGGAGGACGATTCATTTTTGACGATATTAAGGACTATTACCAGACAGCTCAGGTAAGAAAAAGGATGAACGCTTCACGGAGGACCAAAATTAATTAATCCTTTAGGAACATTTGTCATACTCATTGTTCCTATTAGAACATCGATGTATTGGGTTGTCCGGAAAGTTGATGCCGATTTTTGAGGAAAATTCAAAGTTAACATTTTTATACGTCGATATATATTTTTATTCAGTTATGTACGCACTGTTTTGTTCCACAACCTTTCTCCATTTTTCATGCAACTTGAAGATTCCACCCTCCTAGAATTCTCAAGGTTTTTGTTGAAAAACTACTGAAAATCGGCATGAACTTTCCGGGCAACCCAAATAATTACAGACGTCAGGGAATATATCCAATACATTTTAAAAATATTTAAAAAAGCACTGACATAAAATGTAATGTTATATCTTTCACCATGTATTCATATTAAAAAACTATATTCGAAGTAATCGAATATAATTACAGTAGTCAAGGAATGTATCCAACACTGTTTAAAAATGTTTGAACACATGTCCACATTGAAAATTATATTTAAGTTAAGTAAGTATAATTACAGGAGCCAAGATATATCGCGATATATTGTTTCAGGTGATTAGTGAAGTTTTGTTTCTATTCGCGGCGATTCTGGCTGGTTCGTACTACGGCGTTTTAACATCGAAAGCACATAGCACAACGTTTGCTGGCACCAAAACAGTTATCGAATCCCGAATAAAGCTGGAATGTGAGAGGGAACAACAGGAACAATTGTTGCTGAGCGTTATTCCAGCGTATATAGCTGCCGAGGTGAGTTTCGTTTAGAACAGAATTATTTAAGGTTTCAAGTTTAAGAAAACAATTTCGACTAACTAAGCTCACTAGATGCACATTGTACAAGTTCTATTATGTAATATTATAATATTTCCATGTCAATTGCATTTATTAATGACATAATGGAAATATAAATTAACATTTACATTACTTTAGCATTTAGGTATAAAAGCGAGTAACGACGGTCGACAAATTTGTCGTTTGCTGCAGTTATAAACTGATATAAAAAAGTTGTTTGCACTTCGTTACCCGTTTTTATACTTAAATCTTAAAATAGTACAAACGATTCTTTAATTATATCTTATTGCTCACATTTACGTTACTCTTACAAATTTAGATATTTATTAAAAATTAACGTTGGGATGTTTGAAGTTTTCATACTTCATAGTTGAAGTTGAATATTTGTTTACCCAACTCGTAAAACATTTCTGGTTTGTGCTTTTTCATTTGAACTTTGAAATTTGAAGATACTTTAAATGCAAGTCAGATTAATGCCAGACATTTTCACATGAATCGACTAAACTATCCAGGAGGCTTTACATTTTTTACAAGAAAAGGAAAATCAAATTAAGGACAACCATCATTTACATGACGGAGGGTCCTTTGGATCCAAACGGGTCCTTCAATTTTGTGAGCCCCTTGACAAAAACCTCCTTGGCTTTTACGATACGTCATCAGGTTTTTCACGAAACCTGAATTTCTTATAAGGGCCTCTATCACTAAGATAACATAAATTTTTATGATTTTAAATCAACCCCACTATTTTATGTGCATGCACCATTTCAGCCTTAAAAACACTGATATGATTATTAAGTTACATTAAATCTGGAAAAATGAGAGCGCGAAGCATATCTCGCCAACTTCAACTAATGTTTCCACATATTTACAAATTCACAATTCAAAAGTAATTACACCATTTTATTCGCAAAAAGTCCGCAGAATTTTTCTCAACAAATAAAAATTATCTATCCTTTATACTTACGCAACAAATCTTGTGGAAATGACAAAAAAGACACTTTTCCTTCAAAATTGATTTTTTTGAAAACTGAGAGTGATGGAGAAAAACAGTTTACGGATTCGTTTTCAGCACATCAAAGTCTATAAGAATTCCGTGTAACATATTACAATAAGAAAAAAGTTAAAATTGGATGGAGAGTGTTATATTTCTTCCATAGTTCATCATCAAGTCTCATTAACATTATAAAGTATAAATTTGTTTAATCATCTGTTTGATCAATTATTATCATTTCAATATAATGATTAATACTTATCAGTATTATAAGGTATCGATACCTATCGGTGTGTATGTACAATGTACAATCGTGTACATACATATATACAACATATCTATATTGTACACCTATTTTATATAATATTATCTGCCAATAATAATTTCCAGCATTGAATTCCTTCGTTTAATAAATACAATGTTCACAAACACCGAGTGCCATGTTGTTTCACGTGAGATACATAATCCGGTAGTGATTTAGAATTCCATATCCCTTGTCGGTCGTACGTTGTAACTTATGTACACGCATGAGTATCACAGTACCACATGAAATCACGTTACCATGACAACCAAATTGAAACTATAATCGGATCTTGATTACAAAGCGGTCAGATTAAAACACTTTATAAAAATGCAATTTCACTTTACATGTGCATCTGTACTCAAAATATAAGGGAACGGATATCGTTAAAAACCTCGCACGAATAGTATCAATAAAAATGAGATATTTCAAGGTTATTCGTAACAATAGTTTATTTTTTATGCAGGATTATTAAATGTTTCATTCGCCACGGATTTTCATATGTATTACATATTATTGTTTATATTATCATTCGTATATTTATAATGTTGATGAAGCATAATAAAGCAGCCGGACCACTTAATGCACACACAACATTTTTAATTTTGCATAGAATAATAAGTAATTCAATAATGATGAAATTATGCGGCAGGTCAAAAGGAGCATAATGCTAAAGATGGCGGACGCATGCCAAGAGGTCAGCAAGCACAAGCAGACCAGATTTCACGAGATGTATGTGCAAAGACACAATAATGTTAGGTATGACCGTGATTCCAGTTTCATTAAATATTATATATGCAGCATATATGACGTATCGTACCACACTCATAAAAAAAACTCCTCATTAACTTTTTGAGTTGCGTGGAAGCAAAATCAAAATTAATAAACGGCAAAACCTTCATTAAGCTCCACGTAGTTGAAATAAAATATCACTTGGCAATCGCTTTTAAAAAAATATAATCCCTACAGAATTAAAGTGTAGAGTAATTTATTAAACGAGGAAAACTTAAAGCTGGATTTAATTGCATTTTGTTTAGCATTTTATACGCGGACATTGTGAACTTCACGCCACTGTCGGAGCAACTTTCGGCCTCGGATTTAGTGAAAACTCTAAACGAGCTTTTTGGAAGATTCGACCAAATCGCGCAGGTAAGTTTTCTATTTTATCGTTAACGTACTCGGTTAAGCTTAACCCAATAAACGATCGACAATTATATTGGGATTTTTTTTCCAAGTAAAATTTTTGTGGACTTTCAGTTCTTTTTCTGTCGTAAGTCTCATCCTCTCCGTAACCTAATCTACTTAACGCTCAATTTGCTGTATGTCAGAGTTTCATGATACAAAATTACCACATAAACGAGCACTTTATTCCAAATTACTTTTCGCTTAAACTCCCGGAAGCATGAGTTTTTCAGAGTAATCTGGAAATTATACAAATTCAGGAAACTAGATTGTAAAAATTAGGATGATCCGGAACAACTGTTGATTACGAAAAGCCATATCTTATAATTATTCTTACTATATTCTTCCCAATATTTTCAGCGGCATCTTATTAATTAATCATGAAGAATTACTTGGCCGTAATATGTAAGAATTAGGCGTTCTGTAATTTCTTTTATGCCGATATATTTGATGAAAATATGCCCAATCACGTCGTACTATTCGATATTAGGAATCCCTTCCATTTTTCGCATCAAGTCCTCCGATTTTATTTTCCTGAAAATCGCTGCGTCACTTGTCAGTATCACTAGTATCTGTTATCGAGAATTCGCTCTTCGACTCAATTTCGTTCTTTCACTTTCATTGGTTGCCTACGTACCCTGAACTGCGTGTGACATTTTTCGATGGTACCTACACTAATCTGCGCTTCCCCAAAAATGTGTAATCGAGCAGTAATATCAAACCTAATAACATATCTTTGAACGTATGTCGAGGTTCGTTATCAGAGTGATAAGCAATTTTTAATAACATATCAAAAAATTACATTTCAATTAAACAAGTATCGAATATTTCGTATTCTTTTACTTTGCATCGTCTGTTCGCATTCTTTTATTTTTAGTATTTATTATGATTTACATTAAATTTTTATTTTCAATATGTTCTTATATTCGATTATATTGGATTATGCGAGTGGTAATAGCTTTGAAGTTTACTCTAAAATTTTTACTGTTTTAATTACAAAAGATAAACCTTTCCTAATCAGGTACTTTAGTTAAAGAAGAATGAGGCGTATTTTCATTAATTTAGCACTAGAAATACGTAATTAAGCACGCGTTTTTAATTAGAGGTGTTCGACCAGTCTTACGGTCTTAAATGTTTTCCCTCAGTATTTCCCTAAGCATACTTTATTTAAATATTTTAGTTCTACATACTCTCTGATTACTCTCCTAAGTGTGTGTATATACAGGTTTTCGCACTACAAATTAACCCTTTTGCAGAGAACATTCACCTTTTTGCAAATCAAATTCAGCCTTTCACAGATGAAATTCACCGTTTTGCAAAACAAGCTTTTCTACAAATTTGTTTTCTCGAGCTGTCGTAATAAAAATAAGATCCAGTGTAAAGTTATTATTCCTAAATAAAAACTTTGTTTCATGTATGTAATAATACTTAAACATAAAATAATTAAAACGCCATATAATTAACATAAAATACTCATTTAACACCAAGGTGATGTTAACACCTAATACATTATAAACTATTATTAAGGTACGTTAATATTAATTATTTTCAAAAACTCATAATTGTGAGAACTATTCTCACACGTTGTTAGTCTTATTAATTTATACATGAAAGCAACATGCATAGTTTTAAATATTAAATGTTAATATGATAATTTATAATAAAGAGTTGTAAGACATTGCCAAAGAAACTTCCCAATGGAAAGTTTCCATTGGATTAGAAAGTGTAGGTTGAAATAATGTAAATGAAAACGCATATAGATTTCTTGCAACGTATTGCGGAAGTCCAGACAAGATTAATATGCAACACCTTCAAACTTTTCCGCGAAGTCGCGTAAGTTTCAATTTCATAAACCTGGAATATTTTACTTCTATAATGTAATTAAATTGCAAACCTTATAAATATAGAACAACAGCAAACTTGGCGGTATTAAGTCCTGCTTTTTGATGCACTTTCATTTTTGCTTGCAGTAAAGAAAAATTTCAAGAGCACAAGCATCCGTTAATTGAATAAAGTGTTTGCCTTGGCAAATCGAAAAGAACATCAATTTTATTGGAAAACTTTAAAAGTATCAACTCTGTTTTCCATTCTTTGGAAAATTACTTGGAAATATCCAGATTAAGCTTTAAGTCAAGTGCTTCGAATATTCCTTAGAAAAGAGAATTGAAGACTGTCGATGAAAAAATAAGCTTTTTTATAACATGACTTTTATGTTACTCAAATTGAAATATTTTAATTTCTTTCATGTCATTTTGAAGCGATTATCCGAGATTATCTCAAAATTCTGAGCAATTAATTTCGAATTCGTATAAATATATGAGATATATTTAAGAAATAATTCATTGATTGAAGTTTATACCTTAATTCTCTTCGGACTTTAAAGAAACTAGAATACAGCATGTTTAATTGTGACCTTTCTTTGTGTATAACGTCCTACGGTTCCCTAGCTTCTCAAAAGAGGAGATTCTCCAAAATGAACAGTTTCAAAATTCAATATTGTAGGGTTAAACTCGCGTGTCTAACACCGGTAACTTCATTTCTTAAGAATTCCTCAAAAAGTTTCACATAAGTACCAGCAGAATTGTAAAAAAAGTTATTAAAATGGATTCTACGAGATATTGTAAGCATCTCCCCGAGGTTCTCATAACTTTCCAACCACTTTCACGGTTCTTGAACACGGGGATGTGAAACATCCTTAAGGTTTGGTTCTTTAAAGGTTAGATAAAAACCAAGCAAATATTTCAAAGAAACTTTAACTTTCTTATAAAATATACGAGATAACATCGCGATAAACAGCCTGATTTTTCTGATCACTTAAATTTTATCAGTCATGTAAGATTAATGGGGTATTGATCGGTATCTTTAATATTTATATTGTATTCTTTAAAAGATCTAAAATGATCTGCTTAAGGAAGTTTTTTATCAACATCTGAGTTATGCAATAAATTGCTTTTCTTCTGCATGATAACTAAACGTACCACGATAAAACTAACGACAACGATCCTTTCGATTGGCGGTAAATGTTCCGTAAAGAAGCGGACACATTCGGAACGTTGTGTAACATAAATATTGTTCGGAACGTTCGAGTAAACCAATCTATTTGTAGCATCCGGATTTAGATCTACTCTGAGTAAATATTAGCATTGGTTCAACAATTAACTCTCTATAGAAAAATAGGAAACGCGAACAATGGCTTATTTGGATAACAAATAACAACTTTGCGGGAGTATAAAATGTTTGCAAACGGATCTTTTGAAGCTTTTTCTATATGAATAACACCAATTATGGAAGATCCTCGTGGACTATTATTAATTTTTACTATCTTCTTGGAAGTTGCAATAAAAGTAGACAGATTAACTCATTTTCAAAAATGCTTGCACAAATTCATAGACGAATAATCTTTCAGGATAATCAATGTATGAGGATCAAGATATTAGGTGACTGTTACTACTGCGTGTCAGGACTTCCGGTTTCTCGGCCGAATCATGCGTACAATTGCGTGAACATGGGACTGCAAATGATAGATGCAATCAGGTGAGAGAGTCAAATTACCTTTAGATTTTTACATATTGTTCGAAATCTATTATCATTTAAAAACATTTGATAACTATTTCCTTCATATTTACTTACATATTATATATTCTGGCGCAATTAGTTGTAAATGAATACAGCATATAATAAATAATAATACATTTTAATATACGTATATGTCTCTTGTATTTGATGACTTTTTCAAATACGAAAGTTTTCTCCAATTATTAAAAATTCTCACGAACTAATATTAATTTGGGCCATCTTCTTGCAATAAAAGTAGAGCAAATAAAAGACTCAAATAATTGTTTATATACTACTTTTATTATGTACTTTTATATATACTTATTGTATACTTTTATATATACAGTCGGGGTCACAATTGAGTGGACACCCGCCTATCATATGTGAAAACGTCGCATTTCAGTGATTTTTTCTAATTAATTTCTTATTTTTTCCCATTTTATCGTAGGTTATGTATTTGTGAATAGATTTTGTAAGCAATTTTATAGAATAATGTGCGTTATTTTAAGTAAGATTAATTACAATGTAAGTACTGACAAAATCGGGTGGACAAAATTGAGTGGACACTTTTATTTATTTCATATTTCAGGCTATTTATACAGTTTTAATATTTTGTATTCCCTCCTTTAGCCTTAATGACCACTTGTAACCGCCTAGGAATGCTTTCGATTAAGTGTTCAATCTTGAATTTTGTTATACTCTGCCACGATTGTTGCAAACCATCGAATAAGCATGTTTTATTAATCCTGCTTGTAATTGGCACCTCGTTTTCGAGTAAGGCCCACAAGTTTTCAATAGGATTCAAGTCCGGACTTTGTGGTGGTCAATCCAAAAACATTATCTGCGAATCTTTGAAAAACTCCATAGTTTTGTTTGCCTTGTGTATCGGTGCGTTGTCCTGTTGGAAGATAAAATCATGGGCAATATCCATTTTCTTCACCGATTTTTCAAAATTTTCGTTTATTACGTCGACATATCGGGCAGCATTAGTAATTCTGTCGAGTAACACCAAATTTCCAATTCCGGACCAAGATACACACCCCCACACCATAATGGCACCTCCACCGTGTTTCATGGCATTGGAAATGAAGTTTTGCCCGAGTGCTTCATTCGATTTTCTCCAGATTTTTTGCCTCTTTTTCTTTCCAAACAATTCAAATTTACTTTCATCACTCCACACAACTTTTTCCAAAACGAAATGGGTTTATTAATGTACTTTTTGCAGAAACTTAAGCCCTTCCGTTTATTCGAATCCCTTATGAATGGTTTCCATAGCGGTAGCCGACTATGCAAATTATGTGCTCCGTTGCGAATTTGAAGTATTTTTGTTGTGTTGTCTATTTTATACAAAATACTATAGCTGGTGCCGCTGTTGTTTGCATTTTATTGGCTATGTATTGGTTTTTCCAAGGGGGGTGGTCCGATGTACCGCGCGAAGGTGTCGCTCAGGTGCCTTGAAAATTAGGGTGTCTGGCGACACAGGTATCAACCCGCTCGGTGCCGATATCTGGTCGCCAGATGCGATCAGTTGACTGCTTAGCCCCTCAGGTGCTTTTGTTTAGTAAAAATAAAGGATTTTCCTTTGTACCTGGATTTGACTTGTTTCGCGACGGACTATCCACATTAAACAAAAAATTTGCGAAAAACGATGAAGCCAGTGTGACGAAAACGTTAATACTGACTAGAATCTGAAATAGTCTTTAAAAATTTATAGAAATTTGAAACGTTGTAACATCTGTAACATTTTTATCTCATCCGGAATACACTGTCCACTCAATTTTGTCCACCCGATTTTGTCAGTACTTACATTGTAATTAATCTAACTTAAAATAAAGCACATTATTCTATAAAATTGCTTGCAAAATCTATTCACAAATACATAACCTACGATAAAATGTAAAAAAATAAGAAATTAATTAGAAAAAATCACTGAAATGCGACGTTTTCACATATGATAGGCGGGTGTCCACTCAATTGTGACCCCGACTGTATATATATATACTTTTATTACATATATTATATAATGTAATTCATATATTTTATTTATTCGGTATAAAAGATGAGAAGTCGTCGCACCAGTTTGCATTTACGTTACCTCAAACATCGTGAACTATATTTCTTACACCGCAAGAACCATGTAATTGGAAAATGTGATTTAGTGACAACATTAATCACTGACAGCTGTCAAGACACTAATGAAACTATAAATTTTAGTTTCCTGGATCTTTCGATAAAAAATTATTTTCTATACTGTCCGACATGGTCTCCGTGAAGAAAAAGAGCCCCTCCAAAAAATGACCTAAATCATTTTATCTCGCCACTTCTGGAACCTTTTACTCAAATTCACTACTAGAGTACTAAAACGTGTATTCCCTCGTTAACCGAGCATGACGAGTTAACTCGTAATTCAAACTTGTACTTATCTGCGTGATTACAAATTCACTTAGAATTAATCCTCTCATAATTATTAACACTAGAACTACCGAACATATACTCAGTTATGCTTATATATTTATTTACATATAAATTATGCCTGGGAGATTTAAGTTAACTAACGGATTCAGCACGAAACAATGGCTCGTATTACATTTGTATATTTAACTATAAATGACAGACAAGTCCTTTTGAACGCTTTGGTAGTTCTGGTGTTAAATTATAATACGTATAAATTTCCGTGAATACTGTCAAACTCATATATCTCCATCGCACGGATTTGTTTTATTATTATTCAGTTATAAATATCCGCCCTACATACTTTTTTTATTCGTCAATTTGATAAGAGAATTTTGTTAATTTGACGTGTCAGTTAATTTACATTGAAATGTGAGGTAACTAGTTATTTGAACATGTACTTACCTCCGCGATAAGTACAATCAATTCCAGTTGTACTGTCAAATCCATATAGCTCCAGTAATTGTTGATATAACGCACGGATTTATTTATTACTAAGTTATACTTATTACTAAGTGTTCGTCGGATGTCCTTTTTTAGAATTGTTTAGGAGTTTTAAAACTGTATCCGGATGCAATTATGCATGAACTTGATTTTTGACACACTATTCAATTCGTTAGATTTAAGAGCGCATAGAATGCAATGTAACTCGGTGACAGAGACCGGAAGAGAGCAATTTTTTATCTTGGTAGATTCATTCGTGAGGCGACGGGATTCAACGTGGATATGAGGATAGGAATTCATACCGGAAATGTTCTGTGCGGTGTACTGGGACTTCGAAAATGGCAGTTCGATGTATGGAGTGACGATGTGACCTTAGCGAATCACATGGAAAGTGGTGGATTACCGGGGTAAGATCGATCCTCGTCGATGAACAGAAAAGTCAGTCTCGTAAGACCGGGACGGCAGTTAGGTATTTAACGAGCGTCCTTTTTTCGAAGGAGGGTTCACATAACTAAAGCGACCCTGCTTCAGCTCGGCGATCGTTTCGAGGTCGAACCTGGTGATGGAGGTGCTCGGGAGAGTTATCTCGCTCAACACAAGATTGAGACTTTTCTTATAGTACCGCCCGAGGTAAAATCCATAACAAAAGAATATCGAAAAATCAAACTAACTTACGATACACAACCTATTCTTTTTTTTAACAGACTGTCTCATTCCTTGATACTATGTCGGGTGTCCCTTTTCTAGATCTATATTCATAAACTATAACCATGTATTTTTCTAGTCAAAACAAGAAATAAACCTTATACGTAACAGCACGAAAAACCAGTAGCAAGGAAAATATGTTTGATAAATGAAAGAAAAATATTGGTTTCAAAATGGTAACTTCCGCTCTTAAATTAAAGAGAAATCCGCTAGACTTTACCAACGGCTATTTACCCTCGTTAAGAGACATCTGGGGGACAATTTACCCAATTTTATCCCTTAACCTTGTAACAGTGTTTAAGTACAAAGGACGTACTTTCATTTGTATCAATTATTTGTGATACAAAACATCTTATTAATATCTTATTTATTTACTATTATCTTGATAAAAGAACCCTGATCCAAGTTAAAGTTTGCACGATAATCATAATAAAAATTAAGAAATTGCGACTTAGCATAGCAATGGAAAATTAAGTTTGATAATTTCAATGCAAAAGTGAATGAAATCAAATATCGCAAAACTGCTTTCCTTAGTATCTGAATTATTTTAACACTAGATGAATTTGAGGAATGTTTATGTACAATTAACAAGCTAATCATATTACACAGCACAATGCGTATCTTTCCTTTGTATTACATCAAACAAAGGGATTGATCAATTGTTTCTGTACCCAGAAAACGAATCGTGAGAATGGGAAGGACACTCTCGGTGATCGTATGCGCGGCCCTGGAGTAGTCCCGTCAAGGTGAGCAGCGTCATTTAATTACTTAAACCTATTAACTTATCGGTGCGCCTTGATGTCCACTCTAACATTTAATCTAATCACGTTGTAATGTTACACATATTTTATAAGCGTGGCTCCACCTCGCGCAACACGAAATCAGAACTTTTAAATATCCATAACATTCTGTCTTGCATAGGGAATCTACTTAAACCGATTATTATCCGACTCCCGATATTATAATCCGATGTCAGTAGGTAGAAATTAAGGGAATGATATTGAAACCGGAAATAATTCAATATCTTTTGATACCACAGGTGTAATCAAGAATCAGAAACTAATTCACGAAACTTTGAAGGTTCTTGAAATATCTTACTGATAGCACGATTAAGCAATTGCCCAATTAATACTCCAATTATTCGTAACTGAAGATAAACTTAAATGCTCCACTCTGAAAAGTTAAATCGCCGACACTGAAAGTTTAATTGCTTTTCTGGGGAGTACTCTGTGTTAGTTTCGAATCAAGCATTTTTAGGTTTGTTTCGTTCGATTTGGTGAATCTATCGAAAAATATCTGTTGAAAAAGAACTGTCTACAAATTCGTATACATATGCAGTGGACTCCCGTATAACGCAGTTAATACGTTACGCGCTATATGAATTCGCGTTATAGGAAATCGGGCTGTACGGGAATTGGTCTTGTATAATGCGCACAATCTAAAGTAACATGTTTGAAATGATTATTGCTGTGCCAACGTTGATGTTCTATGTTTTATCAAATAGGACAGCATTTTAAAAATAAATGGCACACATACGATGAAGAAAACAATCTAATGCTCAAGTAAAACAGATTTCATTCTTCAATCTGGTAATTCCTGTGTTTTATTATTTGGCGCGTTGTACGAAGAATCGCGTTATATGAAAACAGTAGGCGCAATGTCTGTGGCGCGTCATAGGAATTCGGGGTTTAGAACTCGCGTTATACGAGAGTCTACTGTATAGCCGGTTTATCGAAGGAGGATAACCTCACCTAAAATTCTGATGTCTTTCAAACATAGTAATAGGCATTAAAAATAATCAATGATCTTAAGCCTCATAGAAGTACGGTAACTATTAGTTCGATTAAACAAAATTAGAAAACTTTTGTTAATTGTCCCACGATTCGCGAATTGTGCATTCATAAAATTTTTTGACGCGGAAGAAAACCGCTTAAATATAGTCCTTCAGTACGAGAAAAAATAATAAGAAAAAGGCCGACAAAGATACAAATATATATTTATTTCACATATTTTCACAAAAAAATGAACATTCAGAAAAATCCAAATTAATTTTATCTATTGTCGCTGTCGGCACAGAAATCCAAACCAATCAACCTTTTTTTTAATTGGCACAAAGTCTCTATTTTCAAGCAATCAAGTTTAAACATGTTCGCTACAAACAAAAAAAGGTCAGAATGATGTAATTAGGGCAGTTAAGTAACAATTTCCGCATCACTAATATATTGCATAATCAGTTCATTAAAGATCATAAAAAAATGTACTGTCCAGTTGCTTTTTATGTGGTACATACGTTCCACAGAATTCCGCCTAGAAAACCGCACAAAAAAGATATAGCTTTCTTGGTAAAATTAGGGATAATTTTTGTAACTACCAGCAGCACAAAAGAGGTAACTTATACACATTCAGTTGTTTTGTTTGTGCATAAAAAGATATAAAATTCGAACTAGAAAAGCTTTATTTGTGTGTCGGAATTATTTTCTTCGCTTTTAATTCCCGACAGAAAAACATAAAATAACGATAATAAATGGATGAATGCGTTACGTTATTAAAACTTCCTAGATTTCATGGATTACTCATTTTTTGCTTTTTTGCTTCACCGCATTAAAAAGATACACATAAAAAGAGACTCGGCTGTACTTTTTGAACGCGTAGAAAAATTACCGCGTAAATCGAAGGACGGGCGTATTGAATTTCTTTCTTTAATAGATCAAGACCAAGCAGTAAGATGACAAAATACGTGGAATGTTGGGGTGCAGATAAACCGTTTGCGAATATAGCGGAAGCCACACTCGCAAAAAATATCGGTCTAACAGTAAGCGAAATAAATATTACGTCGAATCATAAATCGATAACCTGAATTTCTTATTTTGCCATTTTTCTTCTCAGAGTATCGCGATGATCGAATCGAATCTTTTGGCTAATAGCGCTAATTGTTTCGTCGATGGAAAGTAAGTCTCATTTTTCCGTAATCATGTGAGAAATCGTATGAAATCTGCATAAAATTAAGAGTTATGACATGATAGACAATGGTGTGATAGCAGTGAAGGCATTTCACCCTTTACTTACTGGTTCAAAGACAAGAATCAGGAACTTCGATACCGTGAACAAGATGATGACCAATATCCTTGGTACGTTCTTGCCTCCGCCATCATCTACGCGACCATCTTCTGCATCCAAATTATATATCTCCCAAGGTAAGCCAAACAATAATCAAATTAAATAATAGATATTAACTATTATTAATAAATAATATATTCATTAAATACAAATCTATTTGACATCCAAGAATATCACTAATTAATTGCTACAAATTAATCCTACTGTATATCAACATTGCATAAACTCTGCTTGTTCTAACATTCGCATGTTTCATAAATAAAACGCAAATAATACGAAATACAGATTGAAATATGGGCATAAAAAGTAAAATTGTTATGCAAGGGATACTGACGTTGCATATTATCCGACATTAAAGCAAATATTTCAGACAGATATTGAAACAAGAATTTAGAATGTAACGAAATAAAAAAAAGTTCTGCTTCTAATAAATTTGAACGAGTGCTTTTAGTAAGCTATAATTTTGAAATATGCATATGACCTATTTTTCAGCAGTTCACTGCGCTACGCTTTACTAGGTACATCGCACATTCGAAATGAAATATCGTCTACCAGAGAATTCAATATAACGAGATATCTCAGTGTGATTTATGTTTTGTAACGACATACAGGAGCATCACGGTTTACGGCTGTTTTATAGCGGGTTTACTATCCCTATCGATCTTCGCCGCAATTTCTTGGTTCACAAGCAGAATGAAAACCAACGAGGAAGATAGTACGAGCAGACTAGTACTCAGCCGTGGTATCAGGATAGCGGTTTACCTAATCACGGTCTGCCTAACGACGGTCTCATCGATGCTTACCCTGATCGATGTCGATCAGACAGACGGGTACGATGTCGTGCCAGTACGTATATCGAAGAATCTTCGATATTTCATCGAGATAAACTTACGATCGCTTCCTATCTACCTCCTTTACCTATCGGTTCTTCTTACAATTTTTACGGAAACGACTTATCTTTCCGTAGAAACATAGCTCCTTCTCCGATTCTCGATAACAGAACAGTATATGACTTCTAGAATGCCAGGGTATTTCCTTCGCGCGTATCCTTACGTCCGTCGTACACGGAACTTTTATTGGATCGGAGAATGGATTTGTTCGTCTTCCAGGCAAATTGTATTACTTACTTTACTACTTATCTACGTTTCACTAACACTCCGTGCGTTCGGACAATTTCACCGAGACATGAACATCTCCGATTCAAATCAAAGTCTTTGTAAAATCATGTAGTTTTATATACGTTGAAATAACTTCATGAAAAATGTAGGATTGATACACTTTAATGCGAAGGATACTATATCATTCTATCATGGATCGAACTTGAATAAAATTATTTAATAAAAGGTCCATTATAATTGTTTACAGTATAATCATTGAAATAATTATTAAGTAATGAGTTTAATTATTTGACGAATCCAAGTTGATTGGAATTATTTAATAAAAGATCATAATAATGTTATGTCTAGTATAAAATAGATTCGAAATAGCAGCTTATGGTTACACGAATTCATTTATATTTATCATTATAATACTGAAGTTATTATCTGATCTGATTTCAAGAATAATTAATAAGAAATTTTCGACGATTATCAATTATAGTACTGCACGATGTATAAGGATTTCATCGTGTTCAATCTGAATATACAATCAACAAGTTCCTACCACAATATTATGATTTTAATTAAAACAAGTAAAAGTTCTGACTATCCTTTAATCACTTTACAATTTTTTAATTTTGATTTTTACGCATGTGCAGAAATATTGAGTGTTTCCTAATTCATAGATTTTGAAATTCATTATATTAAAATGCATCACATTAAGAAATTTCTATATCATATCATTTATTCTTAATATAAGCCAATGAAATTCGTGCTGTTGCTTTTGAAAGTAGTGTAAATCTATTTTTCCTTTTGCTTTCACATTAAAAATAATGAAACGAAGACGTAAATGTATAGCATAAATCAGTTTTAATTCCGATTATTACGAAATGCAGCTTATAGCGTTTTCCAAAATAACAACAGATTTGTCGTTAATATCTGAAGAAATTTCTTCCTTTAAGAAGAAATTATATTAAAAGTACACTTACATTCAAAATTGAATATTTTTAATCACTCAAAGTTAATACAACTGTTTTAGATGTATATATTCTCAGCGGCGATCTCCTTGGTCGTCGGATGGGCACATTTACGAGTAGATTTTTTGCTGAAATTTGGAATAATGCTGCTGTCCGTAACAACAATGCTGGTCGTATTTTCCCAAGCGCCGGTTATACGACTGTATTATGAGATCGATGCTGCAGAGTGAGTATACATTTCGAAATCTCTTTTCTCACGGAGTGTCGTGATCATCCAGGTTTCTCATGTAACAGCACGTATGAAGGAAGAAGATGTAATCGATTTAATGTAATGTATTCGCAGTTACTCTCACGTTCCTTATTTACTTCAACTGGCGTATCTACTGATATTGGTCACCCTGGTCCTCCACGTTTTAGACAGACAAGTAGAATACACTTCGAGGACAGACTTTCTATGGAAAAGTAAGTTGCGCGTGGAGCAGGACGAAGTAGAGACGATGAGAGGTATCAATAAGATTCTATTGGAAAATATATTACCTGCACACGTGGCGGAACACTTTTTAACCACCTCTAGAGCAACTCAAGTTAGTGTTAATAAAAACAGATTTTTCCTCTATAAACTAAATATGAAGTAGTTTATATGTAATCCAACAATTTGATTGACTTTATAGGAACTTTATCACGAGAGATATAGCAGTATAGCTGTAATGTTCGCATCTATTCCGAATTACAAGGAATTCTATGATGAAACTGATATAAATAAGCAAGGCTTGGAATGCCTGCGACTCCTTAACGAGATAATCTGTGATTTTGACAAATTACTGCTGAAACCGAAATTTTCGGGAATAGAGAAAATAAAAACTATAGGCAGTACTTATATGCTTGCTTCTGGTCTGAGTCCTGGGAAGGAGGATGCTGATGGAAAAGTATGGAAAAGCTTATATAGCTGCGATTATTTCGCAAATAATTATGTTATAACTCATTATATAATATAACTATTGTCTGTTAAGAAGTATATGATATATAACATACGATACATAATATGTAAAATGCACATAATGACTGCATTGCCAAAATACTCATAATATACACAATAAGTAAAACAATAACATTTCTTTAATATTGTAATTTAACCTTAATTAAACAAAATTTCTAGGATCCATTGAAACAACAGGACCACAACGTAATCGTCCTGGTCGAATTCGCCATCGCGCTAATGACCATTCTAGATCAAATTAATAAGGAATCTTTTCAAAGGTTCAAGCTCCGAATGGGTACGTGTCACAACTCATTGTCCTTCATATTCTGAATAATAGAAGAAAATGTTTAGAAAAGTAAATGAAAAGAAAATGCCTGCAAACAAAGAATATCAGGGAACGTGTACCGATGCATACTTTTTTAATTAAAATTGATAATGAATCGTTCGACGCAGGTCTTAATCACGGTGCCGTAATTGCCGGCGTAGTTGGCGCGCAGAAACCACAATACGACATTTGGGGTAACACTGTCAATGTTGCATCGAGGATGGACAGTTGCGGTGAAATGGGGAAACTTCAAGTAACCGAAGACACGGCGAAAATACTTATCGCAGCTGGTTACGAACTCACGTGTCGAGGGCCGACTTACGTGAAGGGCAAAGGAACTTTGACTACGTACTTTGTAAAGACACCCTTCGACGATAAAGAGGACAATTATTAGGGTAGTCAGTAATTAGTAACAATAGTTAAACTCCGAATACTAAAGAATTCTAAGCACGAGATTATTAAACGGCTTGCAGATTTCCATTGAAAGGCTCTTCATTAAAGTAACCCATTAATGCCGAAGCTACTTTGTTTTACAAAAACTGAACGTTTATTTTTGAGATAGATGTATTTGTGTATATAAATAATTGTAACGAAGCCGGTTAAGCGTTTGATTTGGTTTTGAAATGAAATGAATATATTATCTCGTGTTTTTTAATAAAAATGGACATCTTTTAAAAGAAAAAGGAAATAATATGAACTTGTAACACAGTACGCGGATTGGATTAATCGGTGTTAAAGGGTAATCTACAAGCCATATTTCTTCGGGACGAATGTGAACTTAAATTATAAAAATCCGACAAATGAACGATGATCTCAAACATGTATTTAAAATGTTCAAAAATTTCACGTTAATATTCTTATCCGTCTTGTATTCAAAGAATGTGCTAACAAATGGTCAATTTGTGCTTTATATTTTCCAGCGTAATTTGAATTCAAGAAAGTCAGTACAAATCGAAAGGTTGAAGCATTTCATTATCATTATTTCTTTGAAAAATGTGTTATTACAAGCTTTCTCCAAAAGGCAGATAGATCTCTTCCATCGAAGAGGATAAGTAATGGTTTTACAAAAGTTTTAAAATATCAACTAGTTCGATATGAGAGTTTTTTGTCCCTGATTATGTTTTCAAGTTTTGGTTTTCCTAAAAATATGAAATCTGCCGATAGTGAACATATTTGGCAGCCTCTTCAACTTGCATTCACAAATCTTAGTGATATTTTCATAGTTATTAATACGTCCCTCGTGAATACTCAGAATATTAAAGAACATTAAAGTTTATCAATTAAAATTGATAAACGTTCGACTATGTCCTTTTTTTTATCGAAGAAATGTCATCGACACGCAAGAAGGCCCTGACAAAATGATCGTAGACATCTTGCTTTGTAATTTTCTGCGATAGCAAATTAATATATACAATGTAACTCTAAATGTATTGTTTGGTAATTTACATTCTGAAATCTTTTAATAAAGTTGACAAAATTGATGTTACGTGAAAAGAATAAATCAATCGGAATAATTTCGATTTGTAACTTTCAAGAAATTTGATCATTGCGTGAAGAATGATCATACTTCGGGAACTCTTTGCATTGCTTATCCTTTATAATTCCCTCGAATTAATATAACGATTCGCCATTTTATCATTTTAATGTTTAACATGTTTAAATGTTAATTTTGACTTGTATCTGAGATGTGTTAAAACTTGAAGCCTTTGGGAAAACACACAAAATACAGAGTCCTTATAGAGAATACTATATTAAATTATAATAATTGTGTATATAAATGAACGTCAAAAAACATGCTTTTAAGGTAAAGCATTTTTGAAATATAAAGAGGGGGGCAGAAAAATGTAAATGTGCAGTATGATCTTTCAAAAGCAAATTTAAAGATGTACTTCTTCGTTTTAGTTCTCTTTAAAAACAATTTTAGTATTACAACTTTTACACAGGTATTTCTTTTTTAAGTGTTTATGTACACCCCCCCCCCCCCCCTCTGTATTATTAATATACTACGGAGTTCTTATACAATTTCATATGTCACCACCGAAAGGATGACGATAAAATATTTTCAAACTTCCGTCGGACGTAACATTAAGGACAAATTAATCGGAAGCAATTCAGGAGGTCGATATGAGCATTTATTAAAAAGTAACATAAAAATTAATATCGATGTATGCAAATTCCAATTTTCGAACATATTTACCGTTAAATGGCCCGCCTACGCGTAACAATGACCTTGATTCTGTGCACACCATTCTGGTTGCAAACTTTCGGCCATAATTCCTCTTTTCACGAATCTTTCACGGTGTGCCAACATTCTGTGTTCTGCGTGAAGCCACGTAGAGGTTGGTTCGGCCCAAAGTCTTTCCGCTAAAGCGGCAGATCTCGGCCAAAATCTTCCGTCGACGGAAGCACTGTCGGCTTGTTCGGTCCAAAGAGCCGCTTCACCACCTTTCATAAAAAAGTATAATTACACTTTGAATAATAATGAATGAAATACAGCGTATC
Source organism: Nysson spinosus (assembly GCA_910591585.2). Taxonomy (NCBI): domain Eukaryota; kingdom Metazoa; phylum Arthropoda; class Insecta; order Hymenoptera; family Crabronidae; genus Nysson; species Nysson spinosus. The sequence goes on from OU342830.1 coordinate 2,923,199, forward strand.
TCCAACAATCGTTCTCTTTAATTATCTTCCCGCTAAACTCTAATTGTATATAAAATCTATATCTTAATTCCAAAGTATATTTCTTGTAGTGTCACGTCATTGCCCATTAACTTGTGTATCCTTTTAAACTCGCGGAACTTTGACGCTTTTTAATTAGCAACTGCATTCCGGGAAAGTACTCATAGAATTTACCTTCAATGAGATGTTTCTTAGATTCCAGACCATGCTTCTTAATAATCTCTAATGGAGAATTATCATAGATCTTTTGCCAACCTTTATACGGTGAACACCAATTATTACCTTCACCTACCCAGGCTGCAAACCTAAGAAGAGTGGAAGAGATTATTATTAGTTTTCATTATAAATTATACAATTTTAAAAACATTCAAGAATCTACTTACCCACAATCGAGGTAAAGGGCATCGTAATTCGAGAAAATAACTCTGAAATTGTTGTTCAACAATCTACGAACCGTTGGATCGAGACCGATTGTCCAGATTTGTATAATATACTTCGCAGGATCCAAATACTTAAGGTTTTCTTTGTTCGTTAAACCACTCGTCCATAAAATAGCTGGTATCTGTTTTCCATGATTTGCCAGTGTTAATTTATCGAGTGCTCGTTCTTGGAAGTAATTCCACAGTAAATAGAAACTGGTTTCTGAGAAGTCCCATCCTTTTGTGTTCCGCATCCAATTTTGAATAACTGCCGAAGAATTCCAACAATTCACATTTACTTCGTCCCCGCCCATGTGGAAGATATCTGGCTCGAAATCGCGAATCATGTCTTTGTAGATTCCTTCCAAAACTTCGTAAACTCTTTCGCTGGTTGGGTTGAGTTGGCCGCAGGGTGGTTCGACGCAGTATTTGTTCCAGGGTTCGGCTTTGAAGCAGACAGTTGCATCATCACCAACCTAAATGTACGACGAAAAATGATTCCTTCGTAAGATATATTATTTAATCGGTAAATATTTAACTTAAATACATAGTTATTTCATTAATTCTCTCCATAGTTTATTTAACAGAAGTTATACCGGTCAGTTAATTTCTTGATTTCTTAAGATAATCGTAACACTGAATACATAAGTAGGCAAACTATTCAATTCGCTACAGTTAGTTAGTTAGTTAACATTTGGCAGATTGTTTTTCAAACAAGTATAATATGATAGCGAATATACAAAAGCTGTTCTTCAAAGATATTTCAAGTAGCTAAAGATAGAAATTGTATAGTTATGTGTATAGATAAGTATAGATAAGTATGTCGTTTTACTGGTTTGGCACATATTTTTCGCGAGCGCGGCGTGCACTTTTTTATTTATTGTGTGTTCAGTTTCTCTTGGCATCGTCACTAAATAAAATCCGTATACAAGCGAATATATATATGTAATTTAAATTTGTGTATTATTCAGGACAAGGTTACCTAATACTTTTTTACGTAGAATGGCGAGAGAATTCGATACATGTAAAAAAGGAAGGTTTCTATTTAAAAACAATATGCAGCTGCAAAATGTGCATACATTCTTGCACTTACAAACAAAATGTTATCGTGATTATATAGTCCACTTTGAACCATTCATCTTTTTTCTCTAACATTTTTGTCGATCTTCAACCAAAAGAAAGATATGGCTCGTTAGAGTTACGTGAATCACTCTGTATGACCAATAGCAGTTAACAAATTTTACGACACTTAAGTCAAGAGTGCCTTCTTCCCTAAACTCAGCAGTACTTTCTTCCACAAAAGTGAAGGAGCATGTACAAATATATCTCCGAATTTGTTAGTCCTCTTTCAAATTTTCACCCCGCAATGCTAATGAATTAATGGAAAGGAAGACTCCACTTACCCATTGCCAGCCTTCACCCACGTGAGCTGGTGCATCGAACTCTGGTAGCACTCTGACACCATGAATGAGTCCGAATTCAACGATTTCCTTTACGTCCTGTTCATTGTACACTTTTTGTGGCGAATAAGATCCATATTGTGAGAATTTCGGCCAAGTTCTACTGACATAAGGGAAACTGTGGGAATCTGTTATATGCCAATGGAAGGTATTCAACTTGGTCATTCCCATTGCCTCGATAGTACGCAAGATCGAGGCTTTGTCAACGAAATTGCGACTGGTGTCCAAAAGAATACCACGATAAGGATAGACTGGTGCATCGGAAATGAAGACGTTATTAGCTATCGTGATGTGATATCGCAAATCGTCGAAGACAATCAATTGGCTCAGTGTCTCCAAACCGTGACGTACACCGAAGTAGGTTTTCGCTGTGATCGTTGCTTCTACCTGAATGTTATGAAAAAGTTTGTCCCTTTATCTCATAGTTAACTAATTATTGTTTCTTTCAATTAATATAATACAGTCAAGTCTCATTTCATGCGGTTTTAAAGTTATGCGATAAAGCAAAAAATCAAGAAAAAATAAGTAATTCGAGAAATCCAGAAGATTTTCACAACGTAACGCCCTAATCTATTTCTGTTCGTTCTTTTTATGTTTTTCTACTGGGAATTAATAGAGATTGAAATATTAGCTCAGGAATCTAGGGAATCTTAATACAAATCTCGAAATTATTGTAAGAATTACATTTAACGCTTAAATTTAATGATACGAAGCTAAACTTACTGCGTCATCCGTTTGTTTAACATTTAAAGTGTAGCTCTCGTCGGTGTCCAAAGTCATTTTAACATTTTCATACGATCCATTAATTCTGATGACCAAACCAACACCGCCACTCTTTGCCAAACTTCCACCGATGTTTTTCACATTTTTCTTCAGAAGTTCGACGTTCTTTCCAATCAGATATCCTCCTTTCGTTTGTACATTAACAGTGTCTAAAGAAATCTGATTTGGGTCCAATTGAGCAAAAGTTTTGCTCAAGGAAAGATGACCCGTTGGCTTTGGCCATAGTGAACTCGATGCACCGCAGAATAATTGACACACACCCAAGGACAATGGTGAGATCACTTGTTCCGTGATTAATTCCTTTTTACAAAGGCCACCATCGCATTTGTAGTGCCATGGCGTGCTGTGAGTAATTGAAAGATCTTTAGCTATCTGCCCGATAAAATATAAAGCACATATTTCTATGCATTTTCACACATATAATGAATCATTACTGAACAACTGCAATCTAAACGCTTGCACATTTATAATCGCGTTACACAAATTAATACGGAAACGTATTAATGTGGTTCATTGCTCCTTCGTACTTTTGTTTCAAGTAAACTACGAAATAAATATCTTGCCTATATGATTTTGCTATAACTTTATGTTTTGGACAAATAACTCTATACATCATAAAAGTAAATTTTGACAAAGATGTCATTTGTGATTATAAAAGATGTGGCGTTTGCACTTGAAGGAATGATCATCATAGATTATCGAAATTATCGGGAACCAAATGTTTTTAGATTTTATCTCAGATTTATGTCAGATTTTACGTATCTATAATTGGCGATTAAATTCTTGTTAACACGTTCACTGCCGTGAGGATTACCATATTTGCAAAATTTGCCATACTTTTTAATGTTACGATGACGATGTAAAATCACTTACGTATCACGGGGCACTTAAACAGTTTTGTTTTTTATGTCATATACACTACCGGCCATAAGTTTGGAATCACTTACTATCGTTAAGCACATTATTAAATATCTTCTCTATAAAATGGCATGGGATACTTTTCTTTGAGTATATCTGTAGGTTGATGTATGTTGATATTATAAGATAGAAGAGTTGTATAAATTTCGTATATTTTATTCTGTATTAATTATACATTTCGCTTGATACGCAATTCGTCGAAGTATCCCTCTATTTTCATTATTGTTATTTTACATATTTTTGACATACCCCAACAAGTTTGTGTAATGATCTTGCTGCATAGTTCGCCAACTTTCTTGTAGTAAAATAATTTGTCGTAGGGAAACTAAAAACCGAGCGATAGCAATAAACGGACACCGATTTTAAAGGTAACAAAAGCTTATTTACACCCAGGTGTGAATACAATATGTGTCTGCATGGCACGAAAATAGTTTAATATTAACGGTAAAATTATAAAATGGACAAAGGTTTTATATTCTATTTACTTTTAATGTTCATTCTAACGTTTAAAATAAACGTTAGAATGAAGACAAAGCAAGTGTCCCAAACTTTTGACCCGTAGTGTACATGTTACAAATGCGTATGATTTGGAAGAATACCGTAAAGAATATTCGATTTCACATATACCGTTTCGTATGGAACGGAAAGACGTTTAAAATCCAAACAATCGTGTCTATACGTTGGTACCTGCGCGGTCTATTTCTCAATGAAGGCACCCACTTGTTGCTTTCACCGAACCCAAAATAGAGTACGCGATGATAGACGTCGCCTTTCTATCGAAACCGACCACAGTAACTACCGCGAGTGCTTATATATCACAACTCAACGCGGCTTGCTAATTCCAAGCCGTATAAACTCGTAAGTATCGTGTTTCACATAAAATTAGCAAAAATACTACTTAATTATCTATTCGAGCGATTGTTCGTTTATTATCATAATTATCCCGAAGGCTTGGCAATGAAACACAACCCGAAAGTGTTTCTTACCTTCGACAAGTTATTCAACAGAATTAATAATTAATTCTAATATAATATGTACTTATAATAATCGTTATTAAAGATATCTTTAGCTTTGTCGTCAATCGTTTTATTCATATGTATGGACACTTTTTAGAATTAAATCTTGGAGTTCTTAAAATGATTGTATCATTACATAGTTTATGTACATTGTGGTTTCTGTTGTTACCACTTCTGTACATTAAAAAAGTGTATATTTATATCTGTAACCGTAACATTACAAACTTAGTACGAATATAAATATATTTTACAAACGAGTTTCAAATTGTATGCAAGAAATACATTGCAGTTCCACGACATTTCAAGAGACTCTGTAAACAGAAAGTCCGCGTGGTATTTCGGTGTCATCCTTAAGGAAAATTACGCGCAATCCTTACGGCAGACGTGATATTTTACATACACTTACGCGGATAGCAATTAAAGAACAAGAAGAAACACAATCGACTGAAGAAAATCGAAGGTACAATTGAATGCACTTACCTATATGAATCCTGAGCACCATGGCTGCCGGATTGAAAAGCAAGGGCAAGAACCAATAGACCAATCATACCTCCTAATCCTATCACTAAGGCTGTCGCTTGTGAAACGCACCGAGTTCCTCCGAACTGTTTTATCCTCCCCGTGAAGATCGAACACATATCGAATGGGAGGGGAATTAAAGAGTGGGGTACAGATACCTTCTAATAAAATCGAAATTCTCCATTCACATGATTCATTCTGCTCGCTCAACGACCCCGAGACTGCTCTTTGTTTATTTGCAATCTGTAATATATAATTCTTCTCTAATTGAGATCTCTGAAATGATCGTGCTATTAGTTACATTAGTATTAATAGTTTCGTGTAACTATAGTGAACTTAATAGCTTTTCTTCCTTCGAGGAGGAAAGCTTTTACAAAATGTTAATATGTTAACAATTATAGTTTCATATGAGTATGAGACTGTTTGATCTTCAGTAATTTTATTGGCTGTTAATTTGGCTAAACATATAGAATCTGCAACATAGTGAAAATGTTTTGCAATCTCTTTAACTTGCATTTGAAGAGCTTAGAGAGATTTTAGTAGTTGTTAATACGTCCTTCGTGAATACTGAAAATATTAAAAAATATTGAACTGACGTTACATATCAATACCATTTTGAGTCAATATTTAAAGAATAATAGATTTGATGAACTAATTTCATACCAATATTGACGGAAGATTATTATTCGAACTTACAATTAAATCTAACTCTAACCGTACCGAAACTTTTATACTTAAATATGCATATGTATATCTATTTGTACCGTAACCGGTCAATGACCGGTTCTGAAATAAGAATTATATTTTGCCGACCTGTAAGCATATAACACTGCATTTAATACAGGAAATAATAAACAAAATTACTTTTAGATAATGATAACAAAAAATTATTTATTTTTCATTTCAATATATCTTCTTTCATTTAGAACTAAATGGTAGATGTCTCAATTTGAGCAGCGCATTGTTTTACAGATTATAGGTTTCTCTACGGTGCATTTTCCAGAAACATATTTTTTACACTCATCACAGATTTTAGTAGCTTTATTGTCCTCACAATATCTTGTTTCCTACGTTTTACGCACATGTAAAACATTACTTATATGTCTTGTTTTCGCAATTCTTGATATTCCGTGGCAAGTTCTTGGTCATCATCATTGTCGAATAAGTTATACCTAATTTGAATTTGATCATCTTCAATTTTAGAAAATTCCCCTTCGCTTTTATCACTTATACCGTTTTTCTCTTCCAATACATTCTTCACTGAACGTCTTGAGATATTTAGGGGTAAATATTATAAATAGAATAATAGAGTAAAATAAAATATAAACTAACTACTAAGGTTCACAGTTTCCCTTGCTTGATTACTTTTAGACGTCTTTTACTTTTACTTTTTACATCTGAAACTTTCAAAATGATACTCGCTACTACTATCACTCACACTATTTGACACTATTCTATACATAACATACTATTCATAGTATAGCGACAAGAGGAGCAAGTATTCAGAGAATCTCATTGGCACATCAATATGTCGCTATTTTTTCGCGTTATCTAACAGCGACTCGTTCAGATTAATAAGTTGATATTTTATCGGGTTATCTGTGAGCGGCTTACGTCTGAATTGCCCGCATGTTGTGCCGGTTAAAAACACACCATATGCAGAAATTTGCATGCATAAAGAATGAATGCCTCATTTCCAATCAATACTTTAATTCTATTATATATAGATATATTATATATATATATCACAAAACTGTGATTTGTACTAGATAATTTTATAAAAGGGCGTTAATTAGTCGACCGGTCATTTTACCGGTTGCGGTAGATAAGATAAGGTACATACTTTTCATAGAAAAAAAAACAAAAAAAACATAAGGAATTGTAGTAAAGTCAAATCGAGAAAAACAATAGTAGTAAGTGAGAATTTTTATTCAAAGTTGGAAACCGGTCATTTGACCGGCTGTGGTACGGTTAGTGTTAATGTTTAATTGATATAGAATATTCTTCGCTAGACGTGGTGATTGTATTTTAATAACTAGACTCATTATAAAATTATTTCCAGGTAATATCTGAATTATAACAAATAAGGGTTTAAATAAAATAGAGTTAGGTGTACATACCTTTCTTCGAAACAGCGAGGAAATTGAAATGAAATGTTCCAAAATTATACTCGGAAAGCGTTTTTAATTAGGAATATTTAATGAGTCTATAAACCATATTTGCTATGAAGCATCGGAAGTTTTCTTTAAATGAAGTAAATAGTTAAAAATATATAACACTTTTAACTTTGGTCAACATGGATACCGAACTACAATATTTTATGAGCATAATCGTACGAAAACATTTCTCTTTAAAGTTATACAATAATATACAAATGTGTCCACCACATTTTATTATTTTTCTTGCTTAAACATCTTCAGACCAACGAAGCCAACAGAATCAACAGGTGATACAAGGTTATGTTTTCTTACAACCTTGAAACGAATATCTCGAGCTCATAATCTTCATTCTGAGAGATAAGCAATTTACAATTTTCGGTAAGTTTTGATTGGCATTAAAAGGTTCAAAATCATCAACTCTAACATATAAAGATTAGTAAATGTATAAAACGTACATACACAATACAATACGCCTAGATCTCCTTTCAAAGCCAAAATAACGATTTTAAAAAGTAGTGTTTACTAATCAACACTCATTTCTTCATGCAGATTTGATAATATTTCATTGTGAATGGCCACTACAGTTTTGAATCAACTGTATGTCTTCTTCGATCAAAGTTTCGTGGTCTCGCTTTACGAGGAATGTTTTCTTATGGCAAGCCATAAGAGATGATTCTAATTTTGCAGATATTTTTCGATGTGACATTCCATTCTTTCGGAGCTGCTGCACTAACGTCGTTGTTCTGGCGTGATATTTTTTCTTTTACTCATCACAGGGCTATTGTCGTATGTTTATTTCAGGGATGAACTGTGGTTTAAAATGATACTCGTCAGATATTAATAAATATTGTTTATATTTCGATTTGACTGTGCAAAACCGCAACGTATGTAAGTGTCCGCTACAAATAGAGGGTTCGCAAAAAAATATTTACAAAGTACTAGTTATCTCGGAATAAGTGAAAGCTCTACAGCAGATAGTTACATGAGAGACTAAGATTCTTAGAAATTAATTGTTGGCACAACTATCTGCGTTTCGTAGAAATACATCAGATTTGAAAGTAAAAATATGAAGAGTAAGTATGTACATTAGTATGTGGCCGCCATTGTACATATTATACAGGGTGTCCCACGGAAGTGGGCCGAGGTATATCTTTGAAAGGATTGGAGATAAAAAAAATATTATAGGACAAAAGTAGATGGTATTTAGTGCTTCATATTTTTATAAAGTTTTTATGCATTTTTATGCGTCGGTGCAATTGCACGTTTTTTAAAAGTAAAACTCAAATGTTGATTACATCAATCGTAGTTTTTTGCCCTTTACAAACCATGTTAATAACACTATGTCTTAAAATTGATAGTTTAGGTGTTATTTTAATTTCAAGCATGCTGAATTATTTCAATGTTTCAACACGGTTAGACGTACTCTTTCACGCGTTCCTTCTGTCTTTAATTAAAATAACACCTAAACTAACAATTTTCAGACATAGTATTATTAACATGTTTTGTAAAGGGCGAAAAACTGCATCGATTGATGTAATCAAAATTTGAGTTTTACTTTTTAAAAAAGTGCAATTGCACCGACGCATAAAAATGCATAAATACTTCATAAAAATATGAAGCATTTAATACCATCTACTTTTGTCCTACAACATTTGTCCTGTATAACATTTTTTTTATCTCCAATCCTTTCAAGGATATGGCTCGGCCCAGTTGCGTGGAAGACCCTGTATATGCAGATATCATGACTGATAAGTAAAAGTCAGATAAAGTAACACTTTATCGTGTTTAATCAACGGTTTGTTTGTCATCAAACAATACAGATGATCTTCCTTAACCCATTTGCATCAAATGGCGGAATATTCCGCCAAATATGTCTGGGCCACATCACCGATGGCGGAATATTCGCCCAAAGTATGTAAAGTATGTTTACGACAGACGTACTCCGATTTCATAATTGGGCACTTTAAGTATTCCCATACGTTCAAAATTTGCGAAGCAAATATCACAGTTCATTTAAATATATGTACATACTTCATTTTTACTTTTTCTGTGTTTGAAACAAAATGAAATGTACTTCTGTACCTTGATTTTCTTGAATTTATGAATAAATTAATTGAATTATATATAATTGGTGTCAATCCCTATAGGTTTAAAATGTCCTTAATACGCGCTCCTTTTCAGTTTTAGCCAAATGATGCAAATTGGGTTAAATAACGGTTGCACTTACATAAAATGGGCAAAATTAAAGTCATCATCAATTATGCGTAATTTCGATTGTACATCTTTAATGAACGAAACGATCAAAATCGATTACTTCGACATCAATTTATTTCAGAGTTTTCCAAATTTATACAAGTGCTATATTAGCATGAATAACTAAACGAATGTTCATATGCTTAATAACACAGATTACGCAATAATGCATACCTCAATATGGAATATGGGTTATGTAAGAAAAATAGTATGATCTTTTATACACAATAGCTTTATTTAATAAATATTTGGACAGTATAAGTATAATTTACAATAAAAAATCATAAATGTGGCAGAAATAACAATGTACACACATTCATTTGTGGTTAACCACCATTATTTATTTCATCATTCGTCGCCACGTATTGCCCTATATTTAGCTAATTCATTAGGAAATACTCGATTCAATTCTACCAACATATTTGCTTTGAATTTTCTATAAGCATCGATTTTTCCTTTTACTTGTTCATTTTTGGTCAGCGCTTTTTCTATACAGTCTTTAGTATACAGTTGCGGATTTCTTCCCTGATCAATGTAACTGTAAGGAAATATGAATTAGTTAATGGTTAGCGTATTTTATGTGTACAAAGCCATAGTGTGAACATTAAGGATAATGCTTACTCGAAAACTTCTAAGGGTACGTGTACATCCTGAACTTGGGACTTGAGTTTATCTATTTCTTGTAAACCATTTACAAGACCCTGGCTGAAAACAGTGAAATAGTTACTTAGCAGCATAATATTTGAAATAAACAACATTTTACATATACAGTTTATGGCCTCCTTCCAATTCTAATATTTATAAGACTATTCTTGCGTACCGTGTAGATAGTTGAATAAATAAACTCATCTAGTTTACCATACTGACTACATAGAATATATTTGAACATAAGCGTGTAGTATTAAACGGCGTTCGCAAATAATGAATTACTGGACATTGAACCAAGTTATTGTGCATCAGGAAAATGTAGAAAATAGCGTAAACATGAAACTATATTGTAATCGGCCACTGCTAAATATGCTATATAACAATCGTCTATTCAAAACATCGTAAGTTTGACGTTGGACAGTTAGTTGTCAAAATATAGACAAAAGCGAAGCCATACGTGGAAACCAAAACGAAGTTTTACTCACATCTTTTGATTCAAGACATTTTGTCCCTGAGGTTGAAAGTCGCTTACTATAATTCGTATTTGTCTCACATTCTCAATAAAAAGCTCTAATTGTGTCTCTAAATTCTCTAACGCGGAAGCCATCTTTCACCTTTATTGTAGCGCGCGTGCCAACAAGACGAAGTTGGTCAGAGATACGCCATTGTCTACATTCTACTTGATGTCAGAATCCTTGAGTCTCAATATTCAAATTTAAAACGTAAGCGTTCATTGTTTGTGTATTATAATTACGCCTGATAGCACGGATCATAAGCTGTTATATAATATTGTTAAATATTGCATGTGGTAACTTTAATATTGAAGTTTGGATATCTTCTTTTTATAAGAATCAGCAAAAGGTAATCAGTGTTATCTGATTCGGGACCAATAATCTTTCTATATCTGCATTTCCTTTTAATAAAATTACTTGTTATATAAACACAAATCTATTTATACAGCATATAATATTAACTAATGTCGTTGAACATTAAGTGCTTCATCTAAATTCTACAAAATGCTCTATGTAGCAGAATCATTCCGCTAGAAAAGATGGGCAAAGATTTTGCTGTTTATGTATATTTTTCACCTAATCTCAAACTATAAACTAAATAACTAGCATTCGTGGTGTTCTTATCGAGTACTAATAGAGCTTAATACCCATACTTGTCATTTGGTTTGATGTTCTACATCTTTTAAATAAGTCAACCCCTTCGTTTTATCCGAGCCCTTGAAAAGTTTTCTACTTATCCCCGACAAGATATAAATGATCATACCACATACGAGATATAAGTAGACCAAGCACGCAATGGAATCGGTAATTCCAGAGTTACCGAGTCCTAGAGTCCGATAATGATTTTTGTGTCACAGTTTACGTTGCCCATCAAACACATAAAATAACTGTTTTTTCATATTTTTGGTTCTGAAACAACAAAAATAAAACATGAAATTATTTTTTCAAAAACTCTTACATTTGTTAGCATACATATAACTCGACATTTAACAGATATATGTATATGTTTCATTATTCTATAGTTATTAAATAAGTACGCCAGTACTTTATCATCATCGTGAGAATAAAATTAAATTATTACTATTAAATCATTACTTTGAAAAAAGAATAAAGACAAAGTGGCTCAAAATGCCGAATAAATTAAGTAAATAATAGTTTGTATCAGGGTCTGAAATGAATATTAATCCGTAGTCAGCAATTGGCAATATATCATCCGAGTTCATGTACCACTTGGCATGTGTCTCATAAAATTAATTAAAATTACGATTCAAGTAGATTGTTGAAGTTGTTTAATTAACGCTATATTAGTTCGTATTTGCTTCTTATGACTTGAGTTTCCATATGGCGTAAGAATTAATATTCATTAAGCGACTCGCTTAATAATACGTGAATTAATCTTGTAAAATAGAATATTTTAACAGTTTTTTCGAAAACTGAAGATAATGAAGGGAAACGGTTTGCGGGTTCGTTTTCAGCACGTCAAAATCTATAAGGATCACATATTTGTCGTTACAACGTTTTTTGTGTTTCTGTGTTGTTTTTCAAATTCTCTTACATCTGTAAGGAATATATTACTGGATATTCACAAGAAAATGTATAGCAAATACAAAAAAATTTCACAAGATTAATTCACGTGTTATTAAGCGAGTCGCTTAACGAATATTAATTCTTACGCCGTATGGAAAATTAAGTGATAAGGAGCGAATACAAACTAATATAGCGTTAATTAAACAACTTCAATAATCTACTTGAGCCGTAATTTTAATTAAGTTTATGAGACACGTGCCAAGTGGTACATGAACTCGGATGATATATTGCCAATTGCTGACTACGGATTAATATTCATTTCAGACCCTGAAACAAACTATTATTTACTTAATTTATTCGGCATTTTGAGCCACTTTGTCTTTATTCTTTTTTCAAAGTAATAATTTTATTTTATTCTCACGATGATGAGAAAATAGTGGCGTATTTATTTAATAACTATAGAGTTATAGACTTATATGTACGCTTACAAATGTAAGAGCTTTAAAAAAATAACTCTGTTATTTTTTTGCAATTTTGGTACTAAAAACAAAAAACGACTGTTTTGTGGGTAACGTCACCAATGACACGTAAATCGTTATCAGGCTCTAGGACTCCGCAACTTTGGAATTATAGATTGTCTTGCGTACTTGGTCTACTTGTACCTCGTCGGTGGACCTTCTTTCTGGCATTACATGTTGTCCTGCAGTGTGAATTAATTCAAACTGTGTTTGCATTGATGAATATATATATAAACTGTAGTAAATAACTTTCGCGTATCTTGTAGTTATTGCCAAAAATACACGCAATATTCATAATACTAATATGTGATTAATGCGAAACTCATTAAACGTCATTATACTCTGAACGTAAATCTTGCCGACAATAATAGAATTAACTTAAATAGTTATCTATTTTATTGACCGACCCGTCTACTACGGAGGGTCTAACCAAAAACACTCATCCGTCAGGATTTTATAACAGTTTTCTTACATAAAACATGGCATTGAAACATATAGTCATAGGCAAGTTCATACTCATTTTGTAAAGTACAGAAATTCTTGTTGATGTGATAAATTGGAGATAGGAGATGTCATAGATATGATTATATAATTGCCCCAGGTGGTGGTACAGGATTTATAGGATCTCGATTAATATCTTCCCTAATACGCGAAGGTTTTTCGTACACTTGTGTTTCTCGTATGCCCGGACCTAATCGAATGTCATGGGTAAGATGAAATTGTTTACTTGCATAGGAGAAAACATGATTGTTAGTCGACTTTATGAAGTAATAATCAGTTAGGAAGTTTTGTACCGCGAGTGTCAAATCCATAGAATGATGTAGAACGTTATGGTTTGCCTGAGAATACTTCAGCCGTGATAAATGTTGCTGGGCAAAATGTCCTTGATCCAAAGCAACGTTGGTCGGATGGTTTCAAACAAAATGTTAGAAGTAGCCGCATACAAACAACAAAATCCTTAGCGCAAGCTATAGTAAATACTAAGGCAGAATCTTTTGTGACAATTTCTGGTGTTGCATATTACAAACCAAATAATGTTGAATATACAGAAGAAAGTAAATGTGAGGCTTATGACTTTTTATCTGGTAAATCTTTCCTACTTTTTATATTTAGTAAGATTTGGTTTATAATAACTAATGTTTTAACTGGTGTATCAGAGTTATGCCATGAATGGGACGCAGCTGCGCAACTTCCAAAAGATAGTTCGATTAGGCAAGTCATTATCAGATCGGGTGTTGTGTTAGGAAAGGATGGAGGTATGATCAAGCAGATCTATTTACCATTCTTTTTTGGTATGGGTGGTCCGCTTGGTAGTGGAAATCAGTATATGCCTTGGATACATATAAATGACTTAGTTAATCTGTTTTTATTTTCACTTAAGAACAATAATGTACAAGGTATACTGAATGGAGTCGCGCCACAGGTGATTTACGAGAACAATTGTATTCCCTTCTTTTATACGTAGTATGTCATGAAATTGGTGTATCAGAAAAAATATCATTAACAGATAGTGACGAATAAGGAGTTTACAAATGCATTTGCATCCGCAATGTGGAGGCCTGCACTTATTCCCGTCCCAAGCTTTGTTTTAAATATATTATTCAATGAAGAACGAGCAAAAGTTAGTGAAAATCGGTATGGCATTTTGGGTTGCAGCTTTTTAGGATATTAAATACGCTCGTTTTCAGATTATGCTGGAAGGGCAAAAAGTTGTGCCAAAACGCGTCAAAGAATTAGGATTTGAATATCAGTATCCTGATATCAATTCTGCCTGTGCAGAAGTTGTTAAATAAATTCATGTATGAAGAACTTGAAAAGTATTGAATATTTTCATACAACTGATGTAAATGCATCACGACGTTATATTAGTTCCTTGTCCTGTACATTATGTACGCTTTAGCGTGTGATTTAATAATAAATTATTTATTAATATCCTACAAAATCTTCCTAATTGTAATCATTTGAAATACTTGAAAATCGAACATATAAATTTATTTACATTAGCGACGTTAATATACAATGTATACAGCAAATTACTTGTGCGTTATCAAGTAAATGTACACTTTCTTCATTTAAAAATGTAATGCGTAATCGCGATGTGTTGCATGTTTGGTATACGGGCCTTTTCTTAAATTACAGTTTAAGGGAGTTTCATACTCTTTATTAAATCCCAGGCTGGGTAGACTCTGATTCTGATGCAAGTGATACTGTGCTTTATGATTTTTCAAAATGTCTTTCGGTACTGGAATCGTTTTGTTTACGTTTTCATTCACTATATCGGGTGCGATCAATTTATGTTGATCGGTTACAAGCTTATCGAGGGATTCCATTTTTGTTATATTCAAAAAATAATTTATATCTCTTTTGAGATTCTGTAGTTCTCCTCTTGAAAAACCTTCGAAACTTAAGGAGATTACTTTTCCACTTTTATGCAATACGAAAAGGCCCATTTCAATGGATACCCCAACGTGTCTTATATCGCTAAGTTTCATTGTAATTCGAGTATTATCAGATGCTTTAAAACACAGTTTGTCGCTCCAAGTATATTTCTCGATAACAGCCTTATTTTCATCTATATTTAAAGATAAATCTTGCCATTCTCCAAATGTATCCAAAGCAAACATAATCTCTCCGAAAACGCAGATGATTAGGTAAAGAATATTTGTTGTTAGCCTCTGGGATATTCCAATGAATATGATGGTAAATACTAAAAATATAATAATATGAGCTCTGCTCAATCAAATCTTAAAATTCATGTAATGATAACATTTTTTATATTGTTAGTACGAATATACAGACAGAACCAAAAGTTGCTAATCAATATTTAGAAAATAATATTATATTCGAAAATGAATTGCCTTACAAGTAAGAAATAACCATGCAGTATATCCTGGTTTTCGTGTAACATGAATTTTTCGGTCATTTAGGAGTACAATCCGTGGCTTTATAATTACAATCATATTGTCACACTAAATTTTATGCGCGTACATGCGAATTTTAAATATATTGAAAAAAACTGAGAAATTCCTAAATTTTGACACGCATTACGGTAATAACACCATAAGTTAAAATGTTTTTTTTTTCATTTGTTATTAATGAGTATAATTCTGTTGGTTATATGCAGAATTGAGTGTACGCGTGGCTTACAGATAACTTTAATCGTTTGCATTCTATAATGTTTTCACTGTTTATAAATATTTTCTAAATTCAAGCGGTTCACTTTTCGATTGAGAATAATTATAGCACATGTACAGAAATTTAAGCATGCCGATTAAAAGTAAAGAACACAGGTAATGCAATCTTTTAAATTTCACCTTTATTTTGATCATAGTTCAACTTCTTGATCAACTCCAGATCTACTTGACTGTTTGCCAAAGAGTTTCTCGTTCAAAATAGGAGAGAAATCCAGAATATATAGAATGTCTGCATTACAAATGATTTACAATTTGTTAATTCCACAAATTTTGCGATTTTTTCTTTTACGTGTGATCTTACTTAGAGAAGACTCTTCTTTCGAATACAACGAGTCGCATTAAAAATATTAACGGAGTCGTGAATTTTAAACAAAGGTTTATAAATGGCAACCACACTTGTTTTGGTGAATCAACCACCATTTTGTACATATCTTAGATTTTCTAATTGATCGAATTAATCGTATTACACAATATTAACAGAGCTGTAAGTTATGAACACAGACTTATAATTACGCATTACTTTTGTTCAGAAGAGTGTACCCCCTTTAAATTAAGAATAATAATAAGTGGCAAACAAACATATGTAATATAAATCCGAGACTTTGAACTGATTTTTCAACTATCTTATCCTTTGCAAATACCAACATATTACATTATTACAATTACTTGGAAACATCTCAAGGTACATTAACTTTGTTAACATGTTGAATGCCATGACGGTCACCAGTGGCCACCAATGTCAATATTACTAAAACTCGAATCAAATATATCACTAATATTTCTAAAACTTTCAATATTTCTAACGTTACGATAATGATATAAAGTAACCAATATACTGTAGAGTGCAGAAACGGTTTGATTTTGAATCGTCATATAGACATGGACGCGTATCGGCAAGTACCGTATAACACGCATTTCGCCGCGGCGCTCAAGGTGTAATTACTGTTGCATGCGGTACACTCAATGGACAACGTAACATACTTATTAATAACAATTAATTGACATTAAGAACAGTTGTAGTATCTTGCAATATCTATTAACTGCGAAAAGTAATAGTTTCGTTAAATTTCCAGAAAGAATGCAAGACATTTTAATTGTCACTTATCGAGCAAAATTGTCAATCACTGTCCAGTGACATACATATATAAATTATTCTTTTGGGAGACAAAACTTAAAGCACGTTATAATCCGAGCAATTTAATGCAACCATAAAGATGATGCATGGGATCCCGTGGACACTAAAGCATGGTGCATAATGAATTTTTTACGAAGTATCTCATTAAGTTACGAGATATAACTGCAGGAGAATGGTACCGTTCTGCGTGAAAGCAAGAACATCGTGGCTTTGTCGTAAATCGTTGGGTTTCTGAGTCGGTCGCCGATGAGAACCCGGGGAAAGGATGAAACAGTGCTGGTATCCTCCCAGGTATATCAGCAGCATCCAGTTACGTGAGAATGCGACTTGTATCCACAAACCGCCTTCACGTAACGCTTCACCGAGGTGCAATATGACGAGGTGTATTGTGGGCAGATATACACGTGTTATTTTTACATTGCTCCTCGCCAAATCTGCGGAACAGAGAGGCGTTAAGAATTATTAGGCGTAAAGATTAGTCATTAAAACGACGAAGTTCTTTTTATTGAAAAACATTCATTCTTGAGTAACATTGAAACTTCATACTTTGTAGAGAACGGTGATTGGGATGTAGTTTTAGCAAGGTACTTTACACATGAGGCATTATTTCTCCGTTATGCTTTTGCATTTATTTATATATAAATTATGGCTAGAGGATTTAAGTTACTTAATGGATTCAATTATTACGTTATGTATATAAAATCAAAATATATTAAATCAGAAATGATTTCTTATATTCGAGTAATTTAACTAAAAATGGCAGACAAGTCATTTTGACCCCTTTGGTAATTCTAGTGTTAAAGTTGCAGCAAATGATGATCTTCTACTACTTCCACAAATAACGGTTCATATAAATAATAGCCAGCGAAGTTAATGCGGATAATTAATAATAGCGGTCATTTCATTAGTATATTTAACCGATATCGCTATTTTACTAGGTTGATTAAAGTACCATCTTTGCGAACAACTCAATTTATGGTACTCTCAATTTCCTTAAAAAAAAGCTTTGAACATCTCGGTGAAATGTCGGTCACTTTTTTTATTCTGATAAAATGAGTACCGTTATGAATTACCTCTGATAACTTTTGCTTAGGATTCCTAATCAGAAAGGTGTTTTTAAAGAAGTTCATAATTACCATCAATTTACAATAGTTGCTGGCGAATATGATATTTTAATCTAAATAATTATTTTTAAATAAACGCCATCATTAACCATCCTAGGAAAGTTAAATTTTAGATCTCCTGCTTGAAATATTTTTTATAAAATTGATGATTATCAAATATTTATTACCTTAACAGCTATTTCTGTTACTTTAAAACGATTACTTTAGTTTTCGATAAAGATCATAATTACGAAATGTTTTTAATTTAATAAGTCAACCAAAGCATGTAACATCCCAATTTGATTATAAAATTAGATATTTTATTATATATTTCTAATTGCATCTAGTTTTCATCTTTCATCCTTTAACGCTGTCGAAATCAGCTGATTCAATCATTTTTAATATAGAATCGCTATTTCCGAAACTGTAATTATAAATTCTTGCTTCTAGAAGTTTTCATTTCTTTTTTTCGAATACTCCGTTTATTTATAAATAAGTACCATTATTAATTGACTCAGATAATTTATGCTTAGAATTTCTAACGAGATAGGCACTTTTAAAGGAATTAATAATGGGCGGTATTATTAATCTGTTAACCGGAGAGTTCTTTAAAAAAAATGACATAACGCGGGTACTTTGAACTTTTAGTAATAAAATAAATCCGTGCGACATATTTGTAATTACGAAACTTATACGTATCGAAAATTGAGAATTGTAAGAGGTATAATCGTAATTTAATTCGTAATCTTGGAGATAAGTGTAGATTCAATTCATGATTTAATTCGTGATCCCCGGCTAAGAGGATAATTATTAGGTCGTCTCACACGAAATGGCGCACTTTGATTCACCTTTCGCATTTCCCATTATTATGTTAAAAAAAAGGATCCAATAAATTGTAAAAAATACAAAAAATAGCCAGAACTTCAACAATGATAACACAATACAAATTGTTGATCACATTATTAACTGTAACGAGCAGGGAATGATTAAACCGAGCCGAGTCAGGAAAATGCGCCGTTTCAACCGAGACGACCTAATATCTTACGATTAGTTAACTTACATTTTCGGTCTCCTTTATAAGAGGTACCAAGGCAAGGATATTAGTATTTATTTATAAATGAAATCGTAAAAGGTGGGTTCGAGTTGCGAATTAACAAATTGGAGTAGTCAAGCAAAATTGATACGCGAATATCGAAGTAGCATTCTGAGCAGGGTTAATGGAGCACTGTTGCGTGGTATCGACATCGATTTCCTTTCAATCTCTCTCACATCCTCTCTACTCTCGCTTTACTTGTTATTGCGGGACCGGTGATCATTTGTTGCGAAAGTTACAATCTACGTACTAAACTGATATCGAATTCTCATCGATGTACCGTGCCCGTGCCATCGTTAACGTTAACACTCCTCGCAATTTTATTGCGCCTCATCCGATAGTTCGGGGTGTCTTTCAAAACCACGATGACTTGCTAGAAATCCTATGTATAGAACCTTCGTTATTAAATATTGATAAAAAGCACACGTTTTGAACCATTTAAAATGGTACGACGTTTGATCTCTTTGATACTCGTCGGAAGATTTTTTGCATCTTGTCAACTTTTCATATTTACCTTGAAATCATGTGTCTCCTTTTCATTTTTCGATATCGCTGAAATAAATCAATTTAATTATTTGTAATGTAGAATTGCAAAATGAAATTGTAAAATTTCATGTTAGCAAAGAAATTGTTTAAGGTACATATAGTGAACATTTTACGTGTAATAATTCGTATTTCATTGTTAGTACGTTGTATGCATTGTATCTAAATAAAAAAATATATGATAATAACCAATGATCATTCCATTATTCTGTTTCAATACTAACGATTTAATAATTATCGTATTACTCTGTATTACTTCTTAACATTTCATTTTACACGTATTGTTGGCTTATCATTTCACATAAATTATTACTGAAATAGAATGTAAATAATTATATAAAAAACGGTAATTCAGTACCACATCATGATACTTTATACTGTGTACCATGATTTTGTATACTATCAACATTTATATCGTTATAATAATATTAATTATCAACAAAATGCGGTGCGTAAAAATCTTAGCAAAACGATACTGTATTTGTTGCCTTGTTACAAGAATACCTTAAGGTACACAGGTATTCCTAATTTCATGAATGAATTCCGACTGAGCATCAAAAGGATGAAGTATCGTTTGCTTATGACGAAATAATGCGCAAACAAACCATTGCTCTCTGGTTTGTAGAGTATAAAGTCATTTCGGGATCTACGTCGACGAGTATCTTTTCGATCTTCCATATCCGTCAAGGGAGCAAAGGTCCCTCGGAATACCGGTATGCCCGACCTCAATGCGTGCTGTACCGATGCATCAGTATGCGCGATTGAGCCAAGAAAACGTATTATGTAAGTTCTATGACATTGCCTTCGTTCTCTGTACATACCCTACTGCTTTTCTCCTCACTTCTCTCTCTCCCCCTTTCCCTGCCCACCATTCTATTTCATTCTTTCCCAGTTTCACGTTGTCCGCTTCGTGTTCCTTTTCTCCGTACTTACCTTACTCCTTTTTCTCGCAGATCTTTCTCTCTCCCTCTACTCCTTTCTATTTCGTTCTTTTCCAGTTTCACGTTGTCCGCTTCGTGTTCCTTTTTCTCTGCTTGCAGAGAAGAACCACTTTCCTCTTACATAATCCTTGTTTCCGTCTCTCCTTGGTCGATCTCCTCTTCTATATACATAACCTGATGTCCATTGGCCAGCTTCATCGACGAACCTCCTTTCCGGGCAAAAGAAGCTCGGTCGCTCTGCAATACTTACAAGTTCCCGCATACGCGTCTAAGAATACTCGACACGCCGATCGTTATCTTAATTGGGTGCATCAACGAATACCGATCTTCTGATTGAAAATCAATTCGCCGATCCTACACTGCCAGGATACATTAGGAAATTACTTTATATAGAAAAATCTAGCCCCTTTGGGTTTTTAAGTCCACCACTCAATTAATGGTAGGTTTTTCTAATTTCATGTTTACTGACAGTTATTGATGATCGTTAAGGGTGTTCATATCAGCGTACCGAAAGTAGTGAGGTAATCGTCGAAGGCGGGAAATCAACGTTAGAAATCTTTGTAATTAAATACTTGTATTAATGGAGGTAATTAATATAAAAGTAATTACATAAAAATTGTTGTTAAAGTATGAATTCTAAGACTTATTTGAAGGCTACGTTACGAATGGTTTATAATTCGGTTAAAAATGATTGCACGGATTTCTCTTAAATCGGTGAAATTATTTGAAATTATCCATTGAAGGCGGTGCCAATTGTTAGGAAACGATTTTCTAAATCATTTCGTGTGTCTGTAACTGATTTGAGCAATCGAGGATCGCTGCTCGGAAGGTTTGACTGGTTGATAGTCGAGCACTTAAAAGAGTTACCGTAATCCGTGAAAAGATTACCGAGCACCCTAGTCATTATTTGGATTTGACGATATTTACGGTGGATTCAGTTATATAAAACAATTATATTCACTATGTAAGAGGTACGTTTCTGTTTTCTCTAATGACACCGAGCATCGTCGAATTAGCTGCTACGAGTTGGCTGATCGTTACACGGGATCTTCCCAGCTGGGAGCGGTAATTACCGCGGCATACATTTATTTATCTCGAAACTTGCTAATTGGATGCTCAAACGAGTGAAAGATGAAATTGTCAAATTCTGCTGTGCCGCGTGAAAACATCCAGTCTTATTTAAATTGGAAGAAATGTCCTGTTTTAATATGTATGATGTTTTCACATATCTCCGACCCAGATATTTTTTCTAGTCTTATACAGGGTGTCTCAATAGTGACTATTTGTTTAATAAAATCGAAAGAATTTACAGAAATGTTAGAAATATATCATGATACTTACATATTTGTACAAAATGTGGTTAATTGCAACATTAAAATTCTTTGTGCCCGAGAATTGTTTAAGTGAATTAATTGTTTAGTTTCAATAAGTAAGTAACTTTTTTACACTGAATTCAAATAAATATTTACGTTGTCATAATATATGTAATTACTAATATAATTATTATAGCTAAATCATTATTATAATGAATAATCCGATAGTAACTTTTGGGACATCCGGTACTTAATGTTGACTTAAGACTTTATTAATTGTAAGGGACTATGTAATGATTGTATATCGTCGATGTCGAGGTAAAATTCATTAACTATATTTTTTCGAAAACACTCTTCTTTTTGTATTTATAGGCGTAACTATTTGTTATCCGTGTATTGGAAAAGCCGTGATCCTTACATAAAAATGTTAGTTAATGAATTTGACCTCTATAACAACGATAAATTTCATTATAAAAAACATCAAATTTATATAACTATTATATATTGTCATCGTCGAGGGATAACAAATACTGTCCTTGAATCACGTATCTCTTTCAGGTCTCCGAGAAACGGTATCCTGCGTGCGCATCATCCTTGTAGAGGCATTTCCCTTTCATGAACGTGCTATACATAAGTCACTCTGTCGAATCGAATCGTTCCTTTCGCTTCTCATCCTTCGATTTCCTCTTTCCTTGTTTATAGGGTAATCCATCGTGTTCAAACGAATCAGTTTTATTCTATCACTTTCACATACTCATCGTAAGCCATGCTTTTTTGATCGTCTAAGAGAAATTTCATAGAAAATATGCAATTCCTTCGAAAGAAAGAAATGTTCTTCATCGGTAGTAGAACAGGTATTACATTCAAAGAATACTATTTTCAAAGATACTATTAATTACCTAATAGTTACTATAATTTTACTACTGTTAATACACTATTATTACTAATACATATACTATTTTATTTACTAATTAATATACTGTTATTAACAGTAACTATTAGTATATTAATATACAGGGTCAGCCTCGCAACGTGATCACTTAAAATACCTCGTAAGTTATTTGCTGTATGAAAGAATGTTTCAAGGAACAAAAGTTGCATGGTTGCTTGCATGGAGACGTAGAGTACAGTAATCGATTTTTTGTTACTTTGCTTTTTTATCGAGACATGAAGATCACCGACAGTTTTTCAAATGGAATGCCTGATATTTCTCCCTGCATTTGAACAATCCATCAAATTCTGTGTAAAAAAAGTATTGTACCAAATGGGGTCTATAATTAATAACTACTGAGAAGTTCCGCATTCTGCGAATTAATATTAACTTACCTTAAATATTACTCCAACTTGCTGAACTTTTAGATTGCCCATGCGGTTGAGTATACGACACACTTAAGTAATTAGAATGTAAGTTCATAGGAAGAAGTCGCAAGATGGTCCTTCGTCTTGCGAGTTTACTTTAACTTAATCTTGCAGCTACCGCCGTTATTTTAAATTAAATTTATGATGAATGTCTTTATGAAAGAACAAATTTCATGATAGAGTCTCATCACCTTCATATGGAAATTGTTTTCCTTTGTTTTCCAATGAACTTGTTAATTCGATCCCATCAATTAATTACAACCTACTAAGATAATTGAACTGCAACTCAATATGAACCCAAGACAGACCGCAATTGCTGTTTACTTAAAAGCTAGTAAAAAATTTCATTATGTTTTCTTCGTATTACGTCATGTCTAATCCTCATGAATAAAATGTTATTTATCCGATATAACAAGTTATGTAATACATTATAAACATAATGCAGTATATCGTATAATACATAATAAGTGTGTGCACATTTTCGTGTAAAAATCACAGCTCTTCCAATAGATGTATTGCAAAAAGTTAGAACAATAAATACAAAAAAGAGTTGATGGAAAAAATGTTATTACCGAATTTGACTTTATAACGCGTATACATATTATGACATACACATTATATACTATATAGGTTACATATTATAATATTATATATGCTATAATATATATTATACAGTCTCTTTTTATGCGGTAGATACGTTGCACAGAAATCCGTATAAAAACATCGCCGAAAAAAGATATAGCTTCCTTTGTAAAATGAGGGATTATTTTTTGAGATACCAGCACCACGAAAGAGGTAACTTAAACGCATTCAATTGTTTTGTTTTGTTTATGCGTAAAAAGATTTTCAATTCTAACGACATAAGCTTTATTCTTGTGTGGGGATTCTCTCTTCTCTTAATTCTCAGCATAAAAACATAAGAAGAACGAAAATAAATGGATAAGCGCGTTATGGTGTAAAATTTGCTAGATTTCTTGGATTACTGATTTTTCTTGTATCTTTGCCTCACCGCATAACTTCGAAATCGCATTAGAAATATACGCGTAAAAAGAGACCCCACTGTATATTAATTGCATATACATTGTGGCATATATATATATTTATACTTCGTTTTTTATAAATTGCAATTTGTCATGAAGACATTCGGCAATTTTGAGTATCGAGTTTGTATTGATAGCACGTACACTACCGGCCGTAAGTTTCGGATCGCTTACTATCGTTAAGCAAATTATTAAATATCTTGTCCATAAAATGGAAGGGATACTTTTCTTTGGGTATATCTGTAGGTTGATGTATATTGATATTATAAGATAGAAGAGCTGTATAAATTTCGTATATTTATTCTATATTAATTATACATTTCGTTTAATATGCGATTCGTCGAAGTATCCCCCTTTCTTCATTATTGCTATTTTACATATTTTTGACATACCCCAACAAGTATGTGCAATGTTTCTTGCTGCATAGTTCGCCAACCTTCTTGTAGTAAAGTAATTTGTTGTGGGGAAACTAAAAACTGACCGATAGCAGTAAACAGACCCGACCGATTTTAAAGGTAACAAAATCTTATTACACCCAGGTGCCAATACAATATGTGTCCGCATAGCAAGAAAATAGTTTAATAATAATGCTAAAATTAAAAAAATGGACAAAGGTTTCATATTCTATTTACTTTTAATGTTCATTCTAATGTTTAAAGTAAACGTTAGAGTGAAGACAAAGCAAGTGATCCAAAATTTATGGCCGGTAGTGCAGGTATTTTCCCAGTGGTCCATACTCTTTCTTATATCGTTAGGATGTTTTCGATTGAAATATATAGTGTATATAGATTATATAAAGTGATAGAGAGGCTGCAGAAACATAAAGCGGTGAGGAAGATGAGGTAAACGAAAGGGAGACCGAATTTCTATGTTGTACGGAGGATCCAAGGCGCGGCCGAGTTGGAATTCCTGACGGAGGGATGACTCGCGCGTACATTCGCGGCAGGTGAGAGGTGGAAAGCGAAAAGAAAGGTAAGAGGGACTTCTGGATCCCTTCCACGAGGTAAAGAAACCGGTGACGAGCGAGAAGAAGACTCGGACACCGATCGTAGCTTCGCAGTGCATCGGCTGCTTCACGGTGGGCGGACGTTCGGTATCGAACAGTTTCGAGACACATGTAATTCATGTAACAAAATGCCGATTAGCCTCCGTACTCTGTGTAAGTGTTGTTTCTTAATCATCGCGTATCATTCGCCGGTGATATTCGAATCTCGCGCTCCCGAATCTCTACCCGGCGAAATCACGAGTGTTTGTTTTTATCTTTCGTGAGAGATCTTCCTCCTGTAGGTTTTCTTTCTCTGCCAGGTAAGAGTGGTCCAATTTATTATCGGATCATGGACCGCCGTGAAAGGCGGTGCCAATACATTTCGTACGTCGTTGACAGCAGTTTTAAGTCGAGGTGATACGTGTTGTTTAATTGCATGGTGTTCCTTACTTATTGTATAAGATAAGTTCAGATTATAAGGTCTGATTGGTTTAAATGTCGGTTACTTTGTATCGAATTTAATTACGTAATATTTATCCATCGTCTGTTTATGTATTTTCGTTGCCTGCTCTGCAATTAGTATGACAAGATATTTATTGCTACACACTTTTTGAAGATCATTTTTAATTATATTTTCATGTGGTGAATGGGTGACATTTGATAAAATTCCTGCAAAATGATTTTAAATAAGTGCGATATATGTATATATATATAGAACAAATAACAAATACTTTTTAAATGCCTCATGACGGTAAATATGGTATTATCATAAAACTTAGTACTGAAAGAAACGGAAACATATAAATTACAATAAATCTCATCTACCACTATAGTTAATAATATTAAGTCATGTGGGAGATAGTAAAACCTCCATGAATATTAATATCTGTAACAACAGTACACAATTCAATGAAACATCTAACTCTTCTCTAAACAATGTTTTTCCAAAGACAGAGTATACGTTATCTCACATTTGTACGTAGATCCTTGATAAAATCATCCTTATATCTCGTAAAATGTTATAATAGAAAGTTCCCATTACCTTTGCATTCGGATAAAACGCCCGGGGATTATATGCCATACCCTCTCCGATAATATACTCGTAATACCTGCGAAAGACTAATGTTCCACTCGTTATATTTACTTTGTTCTTTGGTGATCGAAAATGCGTATAGAGAAGTTACATAACAGCCTTTCACGCGTGGATTCTCCTGCTCGGCATCGGCGGATCAATCAACGCCAATCGAGTTATAATTAATTACAAGTCTCTTGCTACTGTTTCATGTAATCCTTAGTTCCACTGGACTCGGGAACACGACAACTGAATCTCTTCTCTTTACTTACATTATTAACTTTATTACAAACCTATATATATGGATACCTAAATTAATTACAAAGTCATACTATAATCGTTGTAGTATTATAATACGTGCATGTAATTAAACGAAGTTTGAGTACGGAGAATAATTATAATATATCATTAATTTTGTAATTAATTTTATATATATATATATACACAAATACACAAACTTACATAAATTTATATAAATAATTGGTCTATTTGTATTATCTTTCTGTTCGTTTGGTCTATTTTTATATATTGATATACAATTGATATATAAATTGATATAAATAGGCCAAACGAACAAAAAGTTAAAACAAACTAAAACAAAAGAGATAATTGCAGAATTCTATAAACTCGTTTCTTGAAATTATATTATATTATAATCAATTATTGCAGTACAATATGATAAATGAAGATTTTCGTCCACTTTTAACTTTTAATACATTGGGCAGGTTTTATTGTTTGACAATATTCTATTAATATAATTGTTATATTGTAATTATATAATTGTAATATCATATAATACATATATTTCATTATAATAACTGTATTAATAGAATATCGAAAAATAATAGAACCGTCCCTTTATTAATTAATGACATATAATTTATTACAATTTAAAAGGAAGGAAAAGCTTTATTTTTATTCCCTTAGTAATTTATCAGATCTAATATTCTAGTAGAAAATTATTAGGAAATGAAGAACTTTATGCTTGGAATATATTATATTAATCCGCTTTCGGAAAATATAGTAAGTGACGTTCGTACCATTTCTTTCACTTCTAAAGATTCACATCGGCCTTCGTTCAACAGGATATGTTTTAATTATTTTAAAACACTTTACATGGATTATATTCCAATTGTAGATATACAAAAAATGTAATATTAAAGTGAAAGGACTAAAAACAGTCTCAAAATCATTATCAATTCGTATCAATTGCAAATGCATCAATTTTTCTTTAAGTTTACTTTCGCTGCGAAGAAAGGACATTTTTTATGGACGAAGTAACCTGATCCGTTTATAGCTCCGTAATATGCTTCTAAAAAAACAGTAAACTCCTTTTATGGAAATGTACATCTTGATATCTGTTATTCCGGCATAAAAAATGCAGAATTCAATGTATAAAATGAAGTACTCATGAATTTAAGATAAAAAGTTTCATTCCGTATTTTTTTACGCGTTTTGTATTATAATGTCGAAAGTGCTTTCAATCGCGGAAATATTCATCGATGTAGGTTTGCAAGAACTGAAAGTTTCGAAAATACTCGAATATTAGATTTTAGCGATTTCTAACAGAATAAAAATGAAGCATTTCGTTCCCTCTAAATTGTAATAAGTCGGCACTCGTGCTTTTATTATTTTTCGATATCCTGCTAATATCATTAAAATACAATATATAGAACATATTATACCACAATTTTATAATTATAATATAATCATTATATTAATGCACATAACTTACAAAGTACATAGCAATGTAATACCGATATAACATAACGAGAAACATTCAAATTTTGTTGGGTCAGAAATATTGTTTCTTGGAAAAAATGTTAGAATTAATCTACTTAACATTTAAGCTATCATTCAATAGGCATATAAAATAATTACATAGTGTTTATGTGATACAATTACACTGAACTATATTTTAAAAGTAATTGATATAATATGAGATAACTATGTTTGAAGAATAATATAATAAAACTATAATTACAGAATATTGTAATAAAATTATAATTCAGAAATAATGTAATGGACCTATATTTGGAGAATAATATAATCGAATTAAATTTGAAGAATAATATAGTAGAACGATACTTAAAAAACTGCACCTGAAGGTATGTGGACTGCGAAACGTTAAGAAATCTTGTTCTCTCTCCTAACAAGGTTCTACATTTTTTAAGCAGACTAATTAACCCGGGAAATGATACATCGGCCGGCGTTCGCGAACATTTACGTAAACGTAAACGTTCTATATTATTTTTTAAATACGTAACCGACCGAGGGGCTCGCAATCCTTGGCCACAATTTCGGCAATAATAACAGAAATATTATGGTTAAAACACGGAGATCGTACTCCGTATTAATCCTTTTTATTACGAAACGAGCAACTGTGCTCGTGAAATCTGGCGTATTAGAGCTATCTCCGCCATGATTTCAAAACAGCGGTTAAAAGTAATTGATAATTGAAGTTTTCGGATTGCGCTGAGTAGAAATATATACCCCCAACGTTTAACTTATCTTCTTCAACACGTTAGGAAAGAATTATCGGATGGTATCAATGAATAATATTCTTCTTCTTCTTCTTCTTCTTCTTCTTCTTTTAATTGAACACCGCAACGACTACAAGACCATTAACCTCTTACGATTTGCTACTATACGTTACTATAGTGGCTTTCGCATACGTTATCTTTTTGAACGGTACGCCACTATAGTAGCTTTCCCGTATGTTATCTTATTATTGTTTGTTTTCAAGCTCTTTACATGAAAATGTATATAGAAATTATAATTTATGCATCTCTAACTCTATTCTAATATAATTTCATAGTGGAAAGCACAATTAGACATAAATCGCAGTGCTAGTTACATTATTTTTCGCGCGCCGAATCTGGCCGTACAAAGATAATAAAATTAATTATAATAAGTAACGCCCTTAATACTTAAAGGCCCTTTTAAAAGCTGAAATATCCGTTCCGCGATCCTCGTCAGAAATACCTTTTGCCGATATTTTGTTTTTTTAATATTTTGCCATTTCTGAGCTAAAAAGCTTTTCAAAATTTTAACGAAAGTTTTAACATGTCTGAGCTGAAATATGTTACGAACTCTGTTTTTAGAAAAAATATGTTGATTTCTATGAATATCTTAAAAATGCATATTTTGCAAGTTATGTATATGGTAAGGTAATGAAAGGGTTAAATACGCTGTTGAAGTATTATTGTCCCAGGTGTTGGAAACTCTTAAACTGATATTTATTCCTAAAAATACAAGTAATCCTCGTATAATGCGGGAGTTAGGTTACAAAGAAAGGTCGCGTTACAATAATCGCCTTATGCGTAACTCGATTTACATATAATTAATTGGTTTATGTTTTACAAACTTCATTTAACAAAATAAAAACAAAGTTATTAAAATCAGTAAAATTAAAAATTGGACAGTATAAGTTAAAATAGACGATTTCATATGAAATGTTGTTTCGTATGAATGCGTTATATCGACGTCGTATTATATTGAGGACCGTCACAATTAGGGAATAGTGTTTGATCGAAACTGCGTTGTGTAAGTACCGTGTTGAACAAGATTTATCTGTATTTAGAAATTACTGATTCCGAAGTAACTAAAACAAAAATGAAAGTGAATCTTTTCGGCAAATTCGAGAAAAAGAATGGCACACGGAGCTAGAGTACTGTTTCAACGAGTTAACGATTAAACAAATATGGATCATAATGAACTTAGTACAAAGGTATAATTATAACATTAGGATTATAGAGTATAAGAAAACAGATATTCGATTGTGCGCGACTTTTATTCTCTTAATATGACACGATTCGGCCTTCAATTCTTCACTTTTCTCCGTCGTAAATAAATCGTAAAAAACCTTTTTTAAATTCTGGTACTTAAACTGTGGCAATTTTTGAGTCCCAAAGTTATCCTAATTCAGGACTATAGTATTCTTAAGATAATATAACAATATTATAATCATTTATATATGATCTATAAAATTATTATGTAGTTATTGAATGAAAAATTAAATGTTAAATATGGTCACAATACTAACGTTTCAAATATATTCAATTTATGACCAAGCGAAATTTTAACGTTTTTTAATTTTGTAAAACGATTATATGTATACTGAATACAGAGTTCATAGTGAATCATAAAAAATATTATTAATTCTATGAATATTTTATAACTATTTTCGAAATTTCTTTAAGAAAGGAACGATTCATAGATAACTGTGAAATACTGCTGATTAACATGTAGGTGGATGAATTATAGATAATAATAGCAAGTTTACATTTCTATTATTGCCTAAGACTTAAAGAATAATTTGTCGTATGAAAGTTTGCTTCACAACTTCTATTTAGACTTCTATTATTATTTAAGATTTAAAGAACAATTTTTTTAATAAAATTGTACACTTGATAATTCCTATTTGCATTTCTATTATTGGCCAATATTTAGGCAGTAATTTGTTTAATGATGTTATGCGTTTGATAAGTCCAATCATTCGATTGACAAACGGTATAATCAGGTATATAGTTGGTATTACCACTAAAATTTATTATAGTATTTGCTTTTTGTAACTAGCTGTATGCAGTTGTAACAATACTTTGATACACTATTATTATCTCACAATTGGTATGCGATTAGAACTGTTTTCAGTACTATCTACAACTAGATATTTTCTAATCATGCGAATAAATTGGCCTGGCTTTTAGAGACCGTGGGAAAATTAGTTTCAATAAAAGATGGGCGTATAAGGACGAAACTTATTCTTCGTTAAGAGTGCCTTGCTGCTCAGTAGAAGGTATAGAAAACAGATATGCGTAAAGAAAATGTAGATAACACAATAATTTAGTCAATCGTAAATAATTCTTTATTAAGAAAATCCTTATAGTTACAAATTCATGTACACTGCCGGCCATAAGTTTGGGATCACTTGCTTTGTCTTCATTCTAACGTTTACTTAAAACGTTAGAATGAACGTTAAAAGTAAATATTATAGAATGTCAAATCTTTGTCCATTTTATAATTGTACCATTAATATTAAACTATTTTCTTGCCATGCAGACACGTATTGTATTGGTACCCGGGTGTAATAAGATTTTTGTTACCTTTACAATTACTTTCCACTATAAATCAGGTGTCTAGGAACAAGAGAAACAAAACAGTTATCCACATATAAATCGCAGATCTAAGAAAAAACTACGCATAACTGGTTTCCACATATAAATCTAACAACAACAAATACAATAGCTTAACATATAGGCGCGCAAGAATGCGTCACTAATTAATATCGCAGACCTAGATCAAGAGCATTCGTTGGCATTGAAGTTAAAAGATCACGAGCGGTCATGCGTCGAAGGCGGGGCAGTTATCACCTGGCATCTAAATTCCATGAATTACAAAAATCAATTGTTCTATTTATAACGAAAGGGATCCTTTCGATATTAAAGGCGTCTTTTCTGCCTTCGGTGGCATTACAAACGTACGTTTGAAAAGGTTGCGAAGTTGGGATCCTGCGAAATGATTCGAGAAATACCGGTGGTCGTGAGAGGCCAACGTTGGTATTAAGAGCAGAAAGTCATTCGCTTTGTGTGCGGTTCTTCGCACCGAGCTACACTCAAATTCTATCTAAAAGTAGTTTGTAATTATTGATTATACTCGTGTGATTTGGCGTTAAATGATTACTGACAGCATCGTCATGATAATCATTACTATGCTTGATAGATAATTGTGGACTCACATTAAATCGTAACGTATCATTTAATCTATCCTTTCAACACGGAAAGGTTTAACTAGAGTATAAGAGATGTCGGATGAAAGGTTCGAACGGAACTTTTTTTAATTGTAATATATAATTTTTGGTTTTATCTGTGTGTTATGTATGTTTATATTCATTTCTGACACAAGCAAAGTATGACGTGAAGATTAATTGAAGGTTTGTGTTTCCTTTATACTCTCCCCGAAATTTCTATAAAACCACCATGTTTTTTGCTAATATCTTGTAAATATTCTATACTTATGATCAATTTTGTATGACATTATTTTAGGAGTATTGAAATCACATAATTTGTCGGTTGAAATTGTGGAAATAACATTGATTTAAAATAGGAAACGTGAATATATAATTTGACATAAAATACAATGCGAAATTGATAGTAATTTCTTTTCGATTTATAGATTAATATATTACAATTAGAAGATTGTCTTTTTTGCCAAGTATATTTGATAAATTATTAAGAGTAGATTATTGTACAGTATTTGATGAAACGGAACTAAATATTGCAATATTCTTAAGTCAAATGTGATCCAGTTTTCATCTTTATTTAAAAGTGAAAAGATAAGATAGTATATCCTTATTACATAAATTTCTATTAGCTTCATCGACACTATTATGCATTATCCTCTAATTATTATCATCCATACTATTACTTCTATATTATTATTGATAAAAAACGAATTTCGTGATCTTGGAAGCTTTGTAAGTTAACGATTACACTAGAATTAACAATCATCAATTTATACTTGGAAGCCTCCTCTAAAACATAATTATATCTATGTCCAGGCTGTCATTACCATTATAGACAGAATTATTACATGGACAGTATTATTACATAGATTTTACCGAACAGAAGAACAATGGTAATACTCAGATAAGGTGACGAGAGAACGATTAAACTACTTTACGATAACCGCAACAAAATGGGGAAACAGGATCACAGACTAGGAGAATTTCTAAGTTGTGGTTTGGGCATCACGAGCCGGTTGAGGAACATCGAACGATTAATACGAGTAATCCGAGTCGGCGAAAGTCTATGGTTCAACTATATTAATAACATTCATAATTGCGGTTCACGATATTTCGAATTTCACGGATCTCCTTGACTCTACGTGGGTCATGCTAAAGTTGCACCGCTTTCGATATTACTTCGGATTATATCATATAATAATCCTTGCACTTCAAGAATATTTCTGTTTAAATGAGTACAGATTACCACGTATAACACGGTTTTCGTAGAGCACGATCAAAGAATTTGAACAACACACTATTGTTATCAAGAGTACAAAAATCAGGAGATTTAAGATTAATGAACTTTACTTTTATATTTTGGAATCTATGGTATTAGTATTAATTATTAATTGATTTTTATTATTTTGAATAGAAATGTTGTAAAAAGCGAGGAGCAGAATCTTTATTTATGTTAGTTTACATTTAATGTCATGAATCTTTTAAATTGATATTAATATTAATTATTCATTAAAACATAAGTCTTTTTCCTTTTTGTTTGAAATTGAATACCGAATCTTATACTTGTTGATATTAGTCTACAGATTACAACTGTCCTTTTAATTTATTAGCAAAAAAACGATTGTTATGACATTAAGACGATAAGTTAAGAAATAAATTTTTCCTGAAAAAAGAAGGTGCACACTTCTTTATTATTTACACATTAACTATCGTGTTGGTCATCATTATAATGATAGTGAATGACGTTATGTATTTGTGATGGCCACAGGGAATCATTACCTTTTATTTCTTCAAACCCTACGTGACACTGGATATTTTATTCAGAAAGCAATAATTGTTAAAATTGATATATATGTTTACAAAATTAAAGTATATAATTTGCTGTCTCGGTATCATTATATTATAATGAGAGAGATGAATAATTCAATATGATAACTTGGTTTAAATAGAATCATCGTAAGTCAGTATGATGGACTAGGTAGACTAGAAGGCGCCCCCAGTAAGATTGATTAAATTCTAGGAATCCATTTTTCTTAATTATCCCAATTTAGCTCGATGTCTTGTATGAATAATTATTCCGTAAATGTAGAGTGTTCTTTGTTTGAATCTTTTTGTGCATCAACACACCTGTCACTTAATTGCAATAAATTAATTACTTAGAATAAAGTGTGGTGAAACGATTGTATTTTGCAACAAAATTATTTCGTGAATTTATTAAAAGTGAAATCTTCTTCAGCCACAATCTTAAATTAATCAGCAATATAAGTAACTGTTAAGTGAATTATATTTAATATATAATATATTACACATTGTATATATTAATATTATGTATTGTACATATATTACCCTCGTGATTGATGTATAAACAGAGATAAAACAGTATGTGTGAGCTAATATATAATTGTTATAATTAATCAAATTGTAAACTCATAATTGACAATTTATCTAATTATATAATACGTGTAAAATAATAGATAATTAAATCGTAAACGAGGAATTAAGAGTTAAATCAGTGTTATACATTCTTCGGCATATTACGTCACAATTCCGGGAAAGTTTTACGTACAAAGGAGGATCTTTCACGAAAGATAGAGTCAAAGGAATCAGATCGTATCATTGAAATTTGTCAGTCTAGAAACAGTTCCATTGAAGCATATGTCATTAACAGTTTCGACGGTAGTATTTTCTAATCCATAGTGGTTCGCTTCCTTGATATCTGAAGGCACTCCTTCGTTCACAGGTCTCGTGACGGTGGTCTTGTGCAACGTTCACGGCAGTCTTGAACATGAAATTCCAAGGAGGAGCTTCCTGTCACGCAGAGCTATTGACGGTACCAGAGGAAGGTGAATATTATATCGAAACCGTGTGATACCATTACGGAAGCTGATCGAAGTGAAAAGTGTATTGTATACGTCAACGATGTTTCAGGAAGTACTTCGATCCGGAGGAAGAAGGAGGTTTCGACAGTTACGGATCCGCAGGTGGTCAATATGATCCGTACGAAGAGAAAACAGGTACTCTTAGAAAACTTGCATGAAACCATTATTAATTAGCATTGATTGCCGAGTGAACGAGGAAGCTATAGACACCGTGAATGATCTCGAATCGTTTCGGTATTAACTCTTTGGACTCCAAGGAATAGAAACCATAGAAAAGAAACTGCCATTTCTGAATTACACAATGCCCGCGAAAATATCTTGGCAATTAGATTATATGACTTTTGTACGGCTAACGTATTTTTTATTGCTATTATTATTTTAATAATGTTGTTCTTAGAATGGCATTAATGAACGAACGCATCTATAAATTATAACATGTGGATAGTTCTCCGAGTATTTGGGTAGCACAACTGGCAATAGGAGTGTAAAGAGTCGATTACTCATGATCGTTGTTTCTTATGTACCGATGAGTATTAAATTAAGTACTAATTCGTTAAATGTGTTGTTATCGCGATAATTCGAAATTGAGTTAGAAATATGGTTCTCATAATTATTTAAATTCTGTTGCGGATAGTAGTAAATAGTCGAAAGCATAGATTCGAAGTATAATAATTACGAATATATCGTATAAGTTTATTTTTTATTAAATTCTAAATATCCACGAGATGAGATCTTTTTGAATTCCAAGGTTTAATAATTAATAATTAATCTGCGATTAACAATTAGTCTAAGTAAGACGGAGAAAATATCTTCCCTTTAACTAATTATTAATTATCCGATGTGTTTGCTATGCCGGATGCAGATGGTTCCGCAATTTCATGGTTGTTCAATCTATTCACAGTTGCGCTGGGAGATATTTGCATTTCACGGCATCCTTTTATTTCGATATTTTTACAACGAACATGTATGAGTGGTGGATTCTTTTATTCATCTCCGAGAACAGCGTCAACCGTTAGAAATGAGGTCGACGCATTTGTAATTACGGGAGAAGCTGCATTTGCATAATAAAAATATACTTTTACTGTTCTTGCATCAGTAACGTATGCATTCCTGTGTCTCAGTACACTTGCAGTTCTTTATAGTGTTTGGCATTAGAATCCAATTTTATACTATTTATAGATGTCTTCATTTTCGCTATCATTCGCTTCATTATCACTATCATACTTTTAGAAACGTTGTTATTTTTGTGTTATTAAAGGTGGTTTTCATTTACAATATTAACGTAGCAATATTAATTGCAGTTGCTTATTGCTTTTGCTATTAGAATCCAGTTTTAGAATGTTCATCGATGTCCTCATATTCGACAT
Organism: Nysson spinosus; assembly: GCA_910591585.2. Lineage (NCBI taxonomy): Eukaryota > Metazoa > Arthropoda > Insecta > Hymenoptera > Crabronidae > Nysson > Nysson spinosus. The sequence goes on from OU342830.1 coordinate 2,959,716, forward strand.
TATCCCAATCATATTTTTAAAAACATTGTTATTTTTGTATTATTAAAGGTGGTTTTTATTTACAATATTAATGTACCAATATTAATTGCAGTTTCTTATTGCTTTTGCTATTAGAATCCAGTTTTAGACTGTCCATCGATGTCCTCATTTTCGACATTATCTCAATCATACTTTTAAAAACATTGTTATTTTTGTGTTATTAAAGGGGGTTTTCATTTCCAATATTAACGTAGCAATATTAATTGCAGTTTCTTATTCCTTTTGCTATTAGAATCCAGTTTTAGACTGTCCATCGATGTCCTCATTTTCGACATTATCGCAATCATACTTTTAGAAACATTGTTATTTTTGTTATATAGAAATATACTTACTATTCTTGCATCAGAATCGTCCACATTTCTGTTAATAATTACGTTTGCAGTTCCTTACGGTGTTTGCTATCGAAATTCAATTCTGTACAAATTATCGATGTCTTCATCTTCAGTGACATTATCGCTATCATAGTCTTAGAATCATTGTCATTTCTGTATTGCGATGATTCTTCCTGATATTAAACAGTAATATAATATCATCTCGTCTACCTGATCTTAAAAAGATCGTCTCGTAATAAACAATTTGATTTAATCGCTTTCGTGCATCTCAAGCAAGAAAGAGATTTTCTCCTGTTATTTATCAGAAGGGAATATAATCTTCAGCTTTTATATAAATAATGTGTTTTTCTTATGGCCTGTTATTATCTGCATGATAATAAATCGCAAAGTACAATTATTTCCTATCATTCGACAGCTTGTCTTCGAAGAATCATTAAAGGAAAGCTACTTTTGATGTCGCGTGAAAGGTAACTTCACAGTTAGAATAAATCTGATATAACTATGCATAGGTCACGCAAGAACTTCGTGAAGTCATATTCGCAACTTATACCGCGGTTAATGAAGAATTACACAGAGATATCCTCAGAAATTTCCAACGGATGGACATCAGATGCGAAATGTCATCGACGATGATCTTTCGTGACCCACTTTATACGACCTTGCATAAAACGTGCATCGACATAGTTTTACGTAGGACATAAACGTGATGTTTAATTGTACGATAGACTTTCCATCGATTCGGAAATTGCAATTACATCATAAACTATGTTGAAGCACGTTTTAACATTTTCATATAATACATATAATTTCATATTCAATACTGTACATGTTTTAATATGTATACTCGGAAATAACAATACCTAACAAAAAGAAGTGAAAGATAACTATGTAATAAGGTAATCCAACGGTAGAATAACAGGGGTTCTACCAATTTACGTAATTTTCCCGCTATTCAGTTTCCACTTTTTACGATTGAAAAGTTCATTGGAACGTGATCGATTGTACCTTTGGCTCTTTAATGTCGTGACTTTAGTGTCGCTGGACAAATGAGTGGTAAATGCTTAATTAATATGTTTCCACTTGTGAATTAACATTCAGGGATACCGTGATACGAATCAAGGTGCGCTTTTTTTTTTGAAGATTTGTCAGACATCAGGAGAAACGTCCCGGGTGAACCAGGCATCGATTATCCTGCTTACACGACACTGCAGCAGACAGGATTCACGTGCGAAGGACGTTCTCGAGGTAAATGGAACTTAGATGTATTTCTTCACGTGATCAGATGCTTCGATTCATCGATAAATAAAGCACGTTATTTAATCGTACTCCTATGTTTCATGCCCACGGTATTGCATACAAATCAGAGATCCTTGTATTTCATATCTCCTACGATTGGTTATGTCTGCAGTCTATCTGTGGTAATATTAAGTGTATTAAATGAAAGTGGTTTGTGATTAATTTACGAAGATCCATTTTAGGAGAGCAAAGAAATATAATGTTTCTGACACGTAATGTATGTGCTACATTCGTTCGTACTACAATGTTTCTGGACAATCATTTTTCTTAGCATTCGAAACTAGATCCCATTTTTGGCAATTGAAGATTTCGGAAGTTCAGGGAATCAGATGCTGATAATTCGAAAATTCAGGAAAATGGGATATTACAAGTTTGAAAATGAGCTTTCATGAGCTTTGAATTTTCGAATCTTTAACATCCGATTCTTTGAACTTTCGAATTCTTCAATTTCCAATATCCCATTTTCATGAATTTTTGGATTTTCAACATTCGATTTTTGCGAACTTCAAACTTTTCCAATTTTAATATTCCGTTTCCATAAACTCTCCAATTTTTCAGTTTTCGACATTTCATTTTCACGAAACTTCAAATTTTCAGTATCCCGTTTCTGAAACATTACAATTCTTTTTCTAATAATTAGAGTGTTTTTCAGTAATATTACGATAAAGATATTTAAGAATGATCACAACAATGAATTATTAACACATATTAATTAACGCCACTTGTTTTATACATTTGATTAGTATTACAAATTTAGTGCAGTACATAGATGAAATATTTTGGATTATGCGTGGGCATGGATATGAGAACAGGAAATATTTTGGATCATTCATCATTATTAAGTCGTAGCTTTTTCACCTTTTATATCGATGTCAAGGATGAACTGTGTGAAGGAGGCTTATACATACATATATAGATACAACTGCACTTACGCCTATAAAGTGATGTAGGATTTTCTTCGGTTTCGTAATAGGTCACAGTTCTAATCGCTGTGGGAGCACAGCCGATGCTAGTATGTATACCGTGCCGGACGAAACGATATTTTGGTTCTCTGCGAATTTTTTCAATAGCGAATTTCAATACCCCATGTTCGTGAACAGTCGAATTTTCGATAACCGACTTTCGCGAACTTTCGAATTTTCAGTAACTTACTTTCGTGAACTTTCAATTTTTCAAATTTTCAATAATTCACTTTCGTGAACATTCAATTTTTCAAATTTTCAATAATTCACTTTCGTGAACATTCAATTTTTCAATTTTTCAATAATTCACTTTCGTGAACATTCAAATTTTTGTATTTCCAATACCTCATTTTCATGAACCTTCGCGTTTTAGGTAATCGACTTTCGTGAACTTTCGAATTTTTAATAACTCATTTTCATGAACCTTCCAATTGTCACACTTCTAATATCCTATTTTCGCGAATATTACTAACTAACCTAAATTCACAGTTGCCATTATCACTATATAAAATAATATACACGGCAATTATTAAAATTTATTAGAGTGATATAGATACAATTATTATTAGTTATCTTCTAATTACAAAAGACACAGTTCCAGTTACATAATTTATACTTTTTCTTTGATTTTTAGAAAGTAAGGTTCGTATCGAAAATGTTCATTTGCATATTTTTTGTATTCCATTATTAACTGCATTTCTCCTTTTAAACGTATTCCCATTTTACGATAAGAAATATTTAATCTATAATTAAATAAAAGCGCATATTTTAACTTATACTTTTCTTCGAAAGTTTTAATACAGCACGATTAATGATATCAAAGTAATACAACCAGAAAATGTATGCAGAAACGTTTAAAGCGCTTTAATTTAACGCAATTATATTCATAAAATGGCGGTACGTTTAGATGCAGTTCAGTTTCCGATAATTACTGTTTTAACCGAATGAATGATGTCAAAGCAGTTATTTGGTGTCGGATGAGAAATGTTGCGGCATTTAAATTTGTTAAGAAACTACTCTATAATTATCATCTGTCTTAATGATCCATAATTGTGTAAGATCTTGATACTCTTACACTTTTCTGCTCGTCTTCCGCAATCCCCGGAATGCGAGAATGCTGGCGAAAGTATTTCGAGCCTAGCATTATGTAGATCATTGGAACTTTTTATTAAACGAGTTTTTTTGAAACATAAGATTGAGATCATAACCTTACAAATACAAGATGTGATCGAGAGTTTGGGTGTAGATTAAATCGATTACTCGGCCATTTATAAAACTTAATGCGTTTCCATTCCAATTCACGGAAGAATAGAACGATCTAGTATTAAAGATATGATCTATGATTGGTGATATTTATCATCTCTTGTTATAACAGCAGAGTGCGATCATTCGAAACGGAAGTAGTAAGAACGAGTTTAAATGGAGATGAATTTCATTCGAAATATTCACGATGAATAGTGAGATGAAGTCCTTCGTGATAGGATTTCTGTTGCGGAAGAAATTGTGCTATTAGATAATCCGTGAGGGGAAAGACATTATTTGAGAAGACAAGGAAGGCTTGCATGATACTTATATAACTTATCTGGAAATAAATATTGCACTGCATATTACTCGAATTCAGTGATATACATACATACATACCATAAGACATCTTATTAATATTGTTTTAATAATCGCTTTATTCTTGAACTTTTTCCACCAGCAGGATTTACGGATCATTTAATTGTCCTATCCATTTATTTTAATCCTTTGACATACAAATAAAATGAAACTCGATGCGTTCAAAAAATATAATTTGATATATCTCAGCTTAACAGATATGTAAGCTTTACAAAAAGAACAGAAAGATTACGTTGCTGAATATTATAAGAGGATATTAATAAACAATAATTAAATAACAAATTCAACAATAATTTAATAGTCCTTTAGACTAGGCTTTCATCGACGCTTTCAAAACAGACATGATGCAGGAATTATTTCTAACGTTCGTAGTTTAATTCTAAATATAAGTAATTATATTTCTGTAATATTTGTTTTATCGGCGAATTTAATCGACATAATTCTTGTCGTCTCAGAGACGTCAATGTTTAGAATGACACAATAAGCAAGTGACGTATCCCGTAGCCGTCTTTGTGTGTCAAGGGGTTAATTATGTGTTATAACAGATGTAATAAAGATTTCATCTTTATAGCACTAATAACGAAAGTTCCCTAATAGGTTACTATGCGGATGAAGTCTCAGGATGCCAGGTCTTCCACGTGTGTCATGATGTCCTGGTGTCCTCCTTCCTGTGTCCGATAGGATCTATCTTCAGTCAGAAGCTACTGACATGCGATTGGTGGACAAAAGTGGACTGTTCGTCGACCCAAAAATACATCGATGTAAATCGTAACAGTTACCAGCAGGATGGCGATGAAATGATACGTAACGCCTATGCCATGATCAGTCTCCAATCAGGAACCGACGTGACAAAGGATGGCTTAGTGGATCCTGATCGAACGGGGAGTGTCATCGACTATCATCGAGGCACTGGTCGAATCACTGATTATTCCACGGTAGATACAACTGGTAACGACTTACGGAATGGTTTCGAAGATTACCCATCATCAGGCATTCGAGAGTTTCTACCAAACTATGAGCAATACCAGAATCGAAGGAAGCCAGAAACGACACGAAATTATCAAATAGATCGATCGAGAGCGATTTATCAGGATTCACCGATCATACGTATACAAAAGATTGAAGGCTATGGAGAACAGAGTAAAAAGAATGAGGGCAGTTATCGAGGGCCGAATGAATTTACTAATCCTTCTTACGCACCTTCTTACGCACCAACTGTACCCACTGTTACCACAACCACGAGAAGATTCTATTCTCCTACGGTACCTACTACTTATAGGCCTTCCACTTTGGCTTATAGCAAACTCGACCAAATTGTAGATAGTTCGGATAATTATTATTCTCAAAGCAAAACGAAGAGTTTCGTAACCCCGCCAACGAGAATTTTCCCTAGCGATAACAAGAGACATCCGTCTTTGGACGAGTTGAGGAGAACGGGATTCTTATCTTCAAGAAAAACTGATAGGGATGAGGACTACGATCAACATGAGAGTGTTCCTAATCAAAATGAAGATATAAGGCGTATTCGAGGAAGAAATAATCGGCCGAGAACGAGATTTGAAGTCAGAGTTCCCGATTTTCAGGTAAACCGGACTGATGCATATGATACTAATAATAGAAGTCCTTTACAAGGAAGGATATTCCGCACTTATGAGAAGAATGTTGATGATGAAGGAGACACTGAGGATATTCATACGAGAGGTAGCATTGGATTAGGTCACGCATTACGCCAATCACACAGAAGGATTTTAATTCAAAAACAAGATCCTGTTGGCGGGAAATCCAAGAACGAAGAAGAATATATTTCTGCGAGACAAAACTCTTCTACGTCTTATAAAGAAGATCATAACACCGATTATCAATATACATTAAGGAAACCGGATTCTGTAGCTTCTTTCGAGAATTCGGAAGAAGAGGAAGCTGAGCAATACGACAGGGATGCTGCGGGAACAACGACGACATCTTACGAAAGCCAAGAGTACACCGTAGATTTTGATCTAAAACCGACTTCCAAGTATCAAGAAAGTATCGAACGAGAAGAAAATGATGATCCAAATGTTTTCGTGCCATCGACGACTCCTTCCTTCATAGAAAGTACCATAGAAGCAACAACGAGGAGTTCAACCCAGAATGTATCTTTGGAGAATCCGATTCTCGACAACGAGAAAAATGATGCACAAAATGACTCTTTCATCAGTTTGAATTCTAGATCGTTTAACGAAGACGATTCCCTGGAAAGAAGTGATTTTAAATCACATATTCTTCGACCTGCTGGTTTTTTGAAACCTCCTCATCCTGTCCGCGAACAATTCCGCATTAATGTCCCAGATCCCTTGCCTCAAGTAACATCAATTTCGACTCGGTATTCAACCACAGATAACGAACCTTCTACAGAAACAGGAACAACAGAAATTCCAAGATTCCAAAGTACATATTCAGAAGTTGAAGAAACAACTACTTTCGCAGAAACGATCAAAACATTTTCCGAGGATACTAAAAGTACAAACACTCGAGAGACAATCAATTTTTCAAATGATCCAACAATAAAAGCTTCGATTTCCAGCCCAATTCCATGGTTTACAACTTCATGGCAGGATAAGTTAGCATCTAATGTTCCTGTCACTGAAATTGTTCCACCAGCACTTGATTACAATGATCCTAGTGATCTTGTTACTTCCGACAAAAATCTACATTCGAGTCTTCCGCCCATTTATGAAGGACATCAACGTTCGAATTATTCATCATTACCAAAAAATGACACCAAACAGGACATTTTGGAGCACTTTAATACGAAATTATTGTTTAATGCCAGAGATTCCATTCAAGGGAAATATAATACTAAAACGCCGTGTTCTTCGTCTGGTTTAAATCATGGTCAAGAACCATGCGATGGAACTGTGATTAGTAATAAACAGTCAAGCACGATACCCATTGCGTCTAGCTATTTTAATTTTGAAAGAGTCAATCAAACTACCGCGAAAGCTACTGCCACGGAAAGAACCGAGCTTCCTGATTTGTTTACTGAAACAGTGACGTCAAAGCCAAGTACAATAACTTTATCATCTAAGCACGAAACTTTGAGTACAATTGAAGACATTGCAAGGTTGGAACCTTCAGCATCAACATCGAGAACGTTTACTCAGAGATATGTTTCAGAAACAAGTGTTAAACCCAAAGAAAATAATAATAAAAAGGGAATGTTTGTAGAAACGTCCACTCCTCCAGTCTTGTTAGAATCTCTTCGACCGGAAACTTTAAAACAAATCGAAGAATCTATCGAAAAGAACAACTCACCTTATCAAATATCGTTAACGGTGAATAAAGACGAGGAATTAACAACGATTGGAGATGATATAATTAGTCGATTAATTGCACAGCATGAAAGGTCAAGTTCCACATTGGACGGTAAGATCGGTCACTTCGAAGTTATCAAATCACTCGAGCCAGAGATTACTACTGCAGCTAATAAACCAATTTCAAAAAGTACCACTTCCGAAAGGAACCATTCGCTAGAACCAAAATTTAACGGCGACCGAATTGGTCGAACTTTTAATACTACAAATCCAAACGTATCAAAGAGATTGGATGCAAACGCGAATACTTTGAGTCTTCTTCAACTTATGGCTGAATTATTGAAACTGGATCGTATACCTCGACCTTTTGCGGTACCTGAAGTCTCTAATTCTGAAATACGTGTTCGTTCAAATGCACCTCGTTATGACTTTTCAACTACAACAAATAAACCTTCTGCAGAGCGTCTTCAAGTTAGAACAATTACAAGAAACATTGACAATAACAGGAATTTCGAGGCCGCAGGATCAACAGTGTTCCCTGACAGTTCGATAGGATCCAGGACTTCTCGACCTGTTTTAAAGGAAGAGCTCCTAGAACGACTAAAAGAAAACTTTGGTCAGCCATTGTATCCTGAGAATCAACAGCTGACATTTGATTTACCGCAGGTACAAAGATCTTTGGATTTTCAAACTGGATTTACTCTCGTAAATCCAACTAATTACAACGAACCAATCAGAACCAAAACTGTCGTTACAACTACAACTACGGCCTACGTTGAACCGAGCACGACTACTCCAAAGCCAATCACAACGACTACCACGGAATCGCAAAAGGAAATCGTGAAAACTGAATTCGTACCCTCGATAGGATTTTCCTTTGATACCAGTGAAGGGAGGGAAGAATACGTAGAAGCTGTTCTTGGGGGTTTAATCGATGCCGAGGGAAACCGGAAGCAGGAAACTACTACTTTAGATACAATCGATACGTTTACGAGGAATGAGACCTCGAGCATAATTTAGAAGTCTAATGGTTCCACGTGTCTCTGATTAATTTAGGTTTAAAAGGAAATCTGTGATGCCTCCCCTTATTCTACTAACACCCTACGATCCCTTGTAATTCGAATTCCATTTTGACGAGTAAATTCTAAGCTTCTGAACTTAATTGATATATTATGTCGAGGGATTCAATGTCTTAACGAATCTAACTGGATTTGTCTGAAATCAATTGTAGTAAGACGGTGGAATTAGTGGATTGTTTGTAATTAGTTAATACCGATCAGACGAAATTATTCAATTTTGTGAATAAATGAGTATTATTACTTTCCTTAAGTAATTGGTATATCAGAGGAGTGTAATCAATTTTGTTGTTGGTATTGTAATTAATCGAAGTGATGTTGTTGATGGAGCCACCTGTTACTTCTTTGAGGTTTGCTTAAACATTTGGCATTACTGCTATTTTGCTCACGTTCCATATTTCCCCGTAAGAGGGAAAGGAAGTTTCAATATGAAAGTAGTTGTAGAGGTATTCATTAACCGCAATTTCGTTATTTTCTTTTCAAATATAATAATTGGACAAACACAATTTTCCTGGACAGTACAGGCAGAATATATAAATTACTTGCTATATTCAAATCATTTATTTCACGAATATTGACATTTTAATTACACAAAAATACGAAAACCTCTGTAACTCGTTTACATGGAAATGTTAGTTAATCCTTTGCACTCGGAATGCCAACTGTGCTGGCATGAACATTTTTTCCGGCAACACGGATTTTAAAGTACTATAAAATGTAAAATTTGATAAATTTCATTAACCTGTTAACTGTTTACATCGCATTCCCGTGTCCTTTTTAAAAGATAATTTGTTGTATAATGCGCGTATATGAAAACAAATTCCCCTCTTCTATGAAATTTACATTAAAGAACAAAAACATGCTTGTAATTTTGATACACAGTAAGTTGAAAACAGTAAATTAATTAAGCACACAGAAAAGAGCTTTAAAAAAAAAATCAGTGAACAGGTTAAGTAACGGTTAAGTTTGTACATTTAGTAATGTACAAACGACTTTCATTGTTTTGCTTTCTCGGTTAAAAAGTAACCGTACATTTTTAATAACAAATTATATTTATAATTACCGAGTTGTTGGAAGGAATGCGTAAATATTCCTGGAGTGCAAAGGGTTAATGAATTTTACTTGTATGAAGTATATAATGAATTATACAATGAAGTATAACAATAGTTCATTCTTGTGTGGTTGCGTGTTGTGTGTACAATGTACATGTGCATAAAAATAACATTAATTTGCATCAATGGTTATTCTGTATAATCTCCGATATTACGTTCCCCTTTAAAATACAACCACTCGGTACATGAAAAACCAATAGAATTAAACCGAGCCAATATTTCCTCGCATTACTCATCCTTTGGAAAACTCCAAATTCTTGCCTGGAATCTTGTTTGTTCTCCATGACAACGTCGATACAACGGTTGGTGGTTTGTTCGCCGACTCGTTTAGTCGATTCGACAACGAAAACCGGAGGTTATTATACTCGAATCTAAGTGTTACAGAATAGTAAATAAATATATAAAAGTTATATTATGATTTAAGTGGGTTAAATCACTGAAAGAAATATTAATCGTTTTCAAGTGTAGTGAAGGTGAAAGAACGTGTAATAATAGGAAGATTAAATCATTGTTTCTTGAAGATATGAGCATTTACTTAGTTCGTTTAAGAACTTAGCGATAGAGATATATGTAAAGTTTCTTTCTTGTGGATTCATGTAATATTTCTGAAAAATAAAGTTAAAAGGCAAAAGAAGATTGTGTCAGACATGGAAGTGGCAGTGTCGGAAAGTGATACCCTGCAATATGATGTCCCGAGTGAGGATGATATTCAACTCAAATCTGAATCTCGGGTTTCTATTCTGCAAATGGATTACCGGTATGATTAATAAATATTGCGAATTTGTATGTTTCTTTCAAAATTAGTTTTCATTTTAGTTTTAATCGGATCTAAAATATTATGATTCCACAGAATCCAATGGATTCAGGACAGAATGCTTAAATTCATGGGTTTACCTGGCCAGGAGCATCTCTTTTATGAACTGACAAATGTAAATTACTTTATCACAGTTTATCGTCTTATTACGAAATTCATAAGCCTTAAGCAGAACATTAACCATTTTAATACTCAAAAGCCGAAATATCAACTCCGCGTTTTTTTCCAGAAATGTCTTGCGTCAATATTTCGGCTTTTCAGAATTCTGATAAAAATGTTGACATTTTTGAGCCGACATATATTCCAAACTTTATTTTTAAAAAAGTTATGTTAATTTTAATAAATATCGTACAAATACACATTTTGCGAGGTATTCGTAAATGTTACATAGAAAAATTGTAAGGTACTAAAAGGGTTAAAGAATGATTATTCAATACTTCATAAGAATTATTATATTACACGTAACTCTTTTGATGCGGTAGATACGTTCCACAGAAATCCGTACAAAAAAATTAGGGATTTGTTGTGATAGCACAAAAGGGGTAACTTACACACACTCGGTTATTTTATTTTATTTATGCATTAAAAGATTTAAATTCAAACGAGGAATGCTTTATTTTTGCGTGGAAATTATTTTCTTCTCTTTCAATTCCCAGCAGAAAAGCAAAAAAAGAAGGAACATAAATAAATAAGCGTATTACACTGTTAAAGCTTTCTAGATTACTTGGATTACTTATTCTTTCTTCCTTTTATGCTTCGCATAAAAAAAAACTCCCCTGTATATGATTTTTCCTAATTATTGCCACGTAATTAAATTGAAAATTAGAAAATAAGAATTGAGTGATTAAACTAAATAAATCTATACCATAGTAGATAGTTAACTAATATTGCTTCTATTAGCTCTTAGTAGATATT